>CABPRJ010002377.1:1092499-1591781 GCA_902439185.1 Cinara cedri
CGGACGAGTATTTTCGTTGTTATTATTATTATTATTATTATTTTTTTTTTTTTTTTATAATTATTATATTTTGACCAGGAAAAAAATTACTACAAATAAATACGGTATACAATAATAAAACACTTTCCGGTGACAACGGGGCGGTTCACAAAAGAAAATATTGTATATTATAATAACACGGCCGACACGCGGCATTAGATTTGCCCCGACGGCGGCGGCGGCGGAGGGGTAACTGCGTAAATAATAATATAGTGGGGCCGAGGGTCAGGACTCGGGAGCTCGAGTGTCAGCTGGCAGATGTCCCCCTATCGCGAGGCACAAAAATATTACGATATTGAATATTATTATAATGGAGTTTGTTTTGGGGTTTCTTTCGACAGGTAGTCAAGTTAGTGACGCATAGAAGTTTAGCGGTGCACAATGGCCCGCTCCGATATTATTATATTGGCCATTGCTGTTGGCTGCAGCATATATATATACGTCTATAATATTATTATGGATTACGCACCCCGTTAAAGGCTATTAATAATTATTATAAAAAAATAAAATGAAAAAAAGAAATCGTAATATAATAATATACACATCGTTAAGCATTTATACGATGCGGTTACACAAAACGTCCATTATTGTTTGCGGAATAAGAAAAAAAAAACTCTTAAAATGTCCATGGAATAAATTCAAACCGCATAGAACAGTCGATTAATCGTATTTACTATTGTCGCGTATCACTATAGCGGGAATCGGATAAAGAATAGGGTATGGTTATGGCGGCGGTATGCCGTGAATGAATTTCAAAATATTAAAAAAAAAAAAACGAAAAACGCAAGCCTGTCTCCCTACTCTCCCTTTATCAATTCCATTATATTTCGTCTGTAGAAAATGCAACGTAAATGTATTATTACGTTTGGAAAAGCGGCCCTGTATTTCCGTAGAATTTGGGCAATTTATTGTAAGGTACAAAAAAAGCAAAGGGAATAAGAGGACTTTGAATGCAGCGCTATGGAATAACTCGATTGACAGAAAGAATAACAAACCGGGAAGTAATAAACGGCAGAATAACAAAAAAAAAAAAAAAAATGAGAACATGTTGGCATAGTATTGGACCCAAAAAAGACAAAACGATAGGGTATCTACTGCGTCACGATAGTCTGACGAAAAGTTACGAATAATAGAAGAGGACGTAAAAAGCCAAATTGTTAGGGGTGGATCAAGGACGGAATATACATGAAACAAATTATGATAGACGGACAAATTGCTTTTATTCGTGTCTCCGTATACCAGAGGCGTGATATTAGGAGTCATAGTCCCTCCACCGTTGACTTAAAAACACAACAATATTATGAATATTTAATATGTAATTTAATCCCGAAATTATGTATTTATAATATTTCGGCCAAATTATAACTATAAGAATCCGGATTTTAAATTTCCGTTATCGAGTTGGCTGATAATGAAGAAGATTCAAGGAATTTATTTACGATTAATATTTGCTATATTCCCTCCTGTCGACAGTTTATGAGAGCCACTGCTCTATAATTCTGAAAATTTTCATATAATTGTGATTCACTAACTACATACACGCGTATAAGATCCGATCACCACGTATAGGTTTACGGTAGATTTGAAACGAAATTATTATAACGGGCCCGACAAAGAAATTCGACAAATTGATACTCGAGAAATAAATACTATAATATTTTAGTAATTCAGTTGCTGTAATTTGATGTTTCCCTCCCTCATTCGAATTGAATTGCCGTGACAATTATTTTGTTATTATTATTATTATAAACCTCGGACGGTTTCCCGCGTGAAAACGCAAAATGTCCAGAATCAACGACGAGTGACGACGGTTCCGCAGTGTACATTATTATTACACGAATTTGCGCGCCACCGTGCCGGAGATAATATTAAAATCCTACCGTCAACCATCATGGGAAAAAGTATATATAAAAAAAAAAAAAAAAAAAAAATAGAATCCCCGTCTAGATTCCTCGCAATAATAATAATAATAATTGTAATAGCGGCGGCGGTACGTCTGCAGGAAAATATTCGTCGCGCGAGTTCTCACCACGCTTTTTTACCCGGTCCGGTGTTTATTACCGCGGTTACCGCGCCGGTACGGCGGCGGCTGTGGGGCCGCGCGTCTCGTAAAACGCCGTGTCCGCCGCTGGTCGTGACACCGCGACGATATTCCGCGGCGCGGTCGGAATGCCAATCGAAAAATGTTAATCGCCGCGATATAATGCAATAATAATAACGATAATATTAACGACACGATGTACAATAATTATCGTGTTTCTTTATGTCGTTACAAACTATCGCCGAGGCGATTTTCCGGGCCGCGGTCGAATCTCGCGCGCGAAGGCGACACCGGCGGACGCATACCTACCGTCCAGACAAATTGTCGCGGGAGCTTACCAAACCCGATAATTTACAGTATTAATTTTATTATTATTATGTCGTAAGTATAGAATTGTAGAATTTCATGAAATTTATTTATTTTTTTTTTTTTTTTTTTTCATTTGAGTGAAAAACAAAATCAATATGTTCGCATACATTACTTAAAAATAACAATGTAGCCGTAGTCCGTAATAATTAAATAATTGATAACCAAAAGGTGATAAGCAATGACCGCAAACTCGGTTAACAGCTGTAGCTATCAATACGCCGGTTTTTCATTATACCAAAGACCACAACCATTGTACCGAAACGATATTAAAAAATATAAACTGATTAGACGACATTTGAGCATTTAACAATCACTATCTCAAGCGTAAAAAAAAAATATTTTTTTCAATATTTCATGAGGCGTGCAATTTTCAATTTTGAAATATTTCATATTCACAATCCTAGTCGTATGTATTCCAGTTCACGGGTCTACAAAGACATTTACGGTCGCGTATTATTGTCGAGTTATACCGACGATTAACAGCAATACCGCGGCTGCAGATTCCCGGCGGTTCGTTTTCGTTCATCGTGAGATCCGGGACTATGAAACTCGAATTTCGCGGTTCTCAGATCGCGTTGAATCGCAGATCGAATATCTTCGGGTTAAGCTTTCGACTAAATAACGTCGCGAGACATCAATCATCAGCAATTTTACACTTTCGACCATGTATTTCGCGTTTTAAGTGGGGCTCGGATTTAATTATTATTGATTTTTTTTTGGGGGGGGGGAGACGAGGATGATTAATCTAAGTCGATACATAATTCGATTAACCGTACACGGCGACCGTCACTAGGATTCTGGAAAGGGCCAAATATAATTTTTGAAAATTACTCGCGGGCCGTAAATCAATTTGAATTTGAATGATGTGGCTAATAATGTAACGTGCGGCTGAAACCAACAAGTGTTCCGACCGGAGAACGATGCCTATTTCTTCGGAAATCCGAGGCCGACGGCCAAATGTCCGATCTGTCCTGCCCGTCTTTTAATATTTCGATCGAACACGGAGATATTCCGACCGATGATGCTGCTGTTCATTTTAAGGCGGTCGGGTTTTGTTTATTGCGCGACGGACGTTATTGTTGTTCCGACAGAGATCTCCTCCGCGGCCCAGACGCAAAATGTCTACCCTTTGCGTGACGAGGGTGCAGCAGTGTTCCGAAATAACGATCGGATCGATAGATGTTTGTATATTATATTTTCGGGACCCTCGGCGCGGCGGGTCATCGAAAACAAAAATGTCATATTTTCAATCCGGTTTGAAGAGAATATTATTATGCGCATTATCACTCCTGTATACATGTATACAAATATTTTTTTTTTTCGAACTACGGCTCTGCGGCCGAGTATCGGGTTACAAAATGGGTTTTCCGAACGATTAGACGTTATACTTTCGTCGTTCGTTTATCACCACTACCAGCACCACCACCACCACCGCCGCCGGTATCATGTTTCGATAATCCTAATACACCGCACACGCACACCATACAAGTTCAACCGAATGTGAACTGATTTATTTTTCCAGACGAGTTGACGCTATACGTATAGTTAGTGGAAAACTGACCGCCGGAGAAAACTCAAAGAAAAAAAAAAAAAGAGGCAATGAAAAATAATAACCTCCAAAAATATTGAGTTACACGACGAATTTTTTTTTTATACTTTTTTTGTCCGTTACAGCGACATGCATTGAAATTGTATTGGCCGTGAAGTCGATTGAAATAGAATGCGCGCCAATAAAAAATACGCGCATACCGTACAATAATATAATAAATCCTTAATAGAAAAAGCCATTAAAACAAATAACGATCCGCGGAGAGAACTGCACTACCAGCAGCTATTAAATATTATAGATCTTTTGTTGAGTTCATTAACTATAATATATTATAAGAGTCTGCGAGGTAATTTGGACCGTGACAATTAACCGCGGTCGGAAGACGGGAAGGGGGAATAACGTATAGTATACAGTCGTAGGAATGATGTTTTTTTTTTCGTCCGAGTAGAAAACACGACTTTTTAACTGCATACGGCCACGAAAATCGTTTAATTAGCGACAAATTTCCGAGGGTCTTTCGAACGCAGCTCGATACGCCCCGCTGTAACTCTACGTCTTGCATAGACCATACACGTATGCGTTTTACCAGCAAAAACAATAACACATGTTGCGATTCCATAGACGGCCCCCATATGGTCCGGCGGTGTGTCCCTTCGCCGTCAGGCTTATGCGTTTCACGTGCGTGTGGCGCCAAAAACGTTCGCCCGCCCCTCGTTCGTTTCGAAACCAACCCTCGGGCGTGTTATTATAGAGCGCCGCGGCGTAATACGTTTTATTTATCGCCGCAATTACCGTTCGGACTTGTACGAAAATAAAAAAAATAAAAACTCAAACGCTCAAACGCTCAAACTCCATATCATTATCATTATAATAATAATAATAATATAAGTAATAATAATCACACTATACAATAATCGATCCGCAAAAAGGTCTATATAATTTCGTCTATTATACCGTATTACCGTATAAGTAACGCGGAATCGGCTGATGTGCACGCGGGTTTTTGGGGGAAAATTGGCCGGCGACCAATTACACCGAAATAACGTACGGGAGAAATCGCACCCGGTTGATCGATATTAGCTGTACAGGTATAGGCATAGTACTACTACCTGCGTGAAGGGCGATCGTCCTCGGGTCCTTTCGGATCCAGACGGACGCAGTAATAAAAATAACCCGAGGGGGTGAGGCGACGACGACGACGACGGCCGGGAGAAAATCGTATTTTTATATTATATACTGTAGAGTAGTATAAAACGCGCAGAGTAATCGAACCGAGGTAGGTCCATTGTTACCGTTTTACAGAATCCCGCTGCGATCAAAATTAGAAAGAAAAAAAAACCACGTGTTTCCATTAATTTTCTATACGCATTACCTATAATATATTGTTATGGACGCGTTGTCGTTGTTGCAGCGATCGAAATTTTCAAGCCCCTACGGGAAGAACAGTCCTTGAGACTCGCGGCGGTGAAGTAAAATGTTTTGCCAGTTCTCACTTACGGTATATTAACATAGCCGTGGGTAATATTAGATAATATCCGTACGTAAATCGTTACTAATGCGAACCCGTGAAAAATATATTCGTTTTTCTTTGTTTTTTAAGTAAATTATGAACAATTTTATTCCCTAGTAAAAAAAAAAAGTCGATACCTTGCGCAACAAGCGTACAGAATCTCAAAATAATAATAATGACGGTTTGAGAATATTAAAAATATGTATCGAGTGCGTCTGTTTAATATCTCGATCTCTTTGTTGTTATACAAAAAAGGAACAGCAAGGTATACGCAAAATATTATTTTATTTTAAAAATATATACGCCATAGCACGCCGACTTCAATTAATTGACCGAAAATACGAAATAATAACGAGTTTGAAAAGTCAATAAACACTGAAATCCGTGTAAACACGCGCGTTATAGACACGAGCACATTGTAATACACTAAAAGAGACTGCAGCTGCTGTCCGCTAATACCACCGCCGACTATGGTACTTGCACTTAAGGACTTAACAGCTAATACCTGTAGCAATACAGTAAAATTAGTCGAACGTGTTATTATTGATATAATACATTCCGCGTGAGTATTATTAAATATTATATTTTTATCCGATAAGTAAACGGGATGAAAGTATTAAAACAACAACAAAAAAAAAAAACACGTCACTAGAGTCCAACCGCGGCTATTTGTGTTTACATCACGACGCACTATGTGTATTACGAAATCTCAAACGTGCACTACAAAAAACAAAAACCTACACCCGCCACCTGCGACGTTTTTACTATAGATAAGCCATAAAAAGTACTGTGTATAGATTTAGGAAAAACCTTTTTTTTTCCTTTTTTCACGTCATAATGTTTTCGATAAGGAAATATAGAAAATGTGGTAAAAACCCAAAACTCCAGTAAAAATTATAATTTTTAAATTTGTTTGATATAAAAAACGATAATGCTTACAGACTACAGTACCTACTGTTATTAGCGAATTTTTCCTGAAATTAAAGACTATTGCACTGTGGTACATTTTTGATTATAACACGCCACACGTATATACATATATACATTCCCTTAGCGTCATTTGAAAACTGTTTAAGGGTGTTTAGAGCCTAAAACACCCCTTTACGTAACAACATACTGCAATCTGTAACATTTCAATCCGTCCGTAACATAATTTTAATTCCCGGGTTTGAACTCATTTAGTCCAGACGGATTCGCTGAAAAGCGTACAAACGTATGGTGGGAAAAAATATACTCGTATAATAGTTATAACGGGCACAATAGACTGCAGTATGCAATAGTCTCTATCTTCAGGGAAAATTAAACAACAAATGAAAATAATCGATACATGAATTTATAACTGCATTCGAACTGGTTTTTTTGTTTAACCTTTGGCATTCGACTGGGTACTTTACAAATTATTTAGGGTCAACCACCTATATTATTTCCCGAGTAACTTGTATCTATAAATATGCAAGGTCACCCCCCAGACTACATTATTATATTACTCTACATTATAATATTTTTTATCCGTATGTACACACGTCGTGTACTATGAAATTTTGACGGCTTTCGTCGTCGCCACCTGTTGTTATCCGAATAATATAATAATGTTCGTAAAATAATAAAGACGGCCGCCGGTGTTGAAACAATATATTTTGAAGGGTGGTATCGTTTTACATGCTGCGGGCCCTCCTCCATTTCCCCCCCCCTCCGTTCCACCGATCATCGGAACGTGTCGTAATCAAAAATAAAACAAAAAGCAATGCACAGATGAGATCGAGAAGGAGGAAAATCGTGCAAATGGAAAACATCTTAACAACTGAATGGTACATATACCTATGTGATTACACAGACGGTAGCTGGTTACTAATCATCTGCTCGTATTATAACATACGATTCTCTTTTCCGGCACTAATGGCATTGGTAATTGAATATACCTATACACGATATACGTGTGGACTGTGGACGCATATCAATTTTGTTCAATTAAAAAAAATCCCAAGTCGTATAGGTAATGTTATAATATTTCAAAACTAGTTTCGCCATAATTCTATATTTTTATGTGTGTATAGTTATATCGAATAACTTAATTTTCAATACTCAATCTAATACGATAACAATTTAAAAGCAAAATGTATTATATTCTCTGATGTATAGGTAGGTAATCATCGGCATTATATTACATTAAAATAAATCTATATATTTAAAAAGCGGTTATTAATTCATTTTTTTTTTAAATTAAATAGGTACATTCACTCAATTATTGATGTATTTAATACGCGCATATCGAGTCTCTATATAATATATATATACGTATTATTAGCAGTGTGATAGTTTTTTTTGTGCGGTCAAAAGACTTATGCAATGCTTAAAATATCACGAAAGAGTTGGTTCGTTTAATAATCGTCATTTCAAGTATATACGAGTACATCTATATAGTGTTGCTCGTTCGAAAAATAATTGGTTACTCTGCCGCATAAGTCACGAACAAAAAAAAAAAAATCGTCTTTCTCACGAAATTGGTGCACTGCAAGGATATAAACACATAAACGATGTCTGTATAACTACATTAGATGTCCGTTAGTTTAGAAATGTGTGTTTTTTCCGAAATAAACAATGTATAGTATATAGGTATTTAATTATACACTCGTATGTTAATAGTTTTTTGACTATTGACACGAGATTAAAAACGCACTTTATTTGAATTTTGTTCAAATATATTATGTATTAGACGCTATTGTGGGGAGGATATTATAAACGGCCAACGATAGTTTCTCTTTTTCAATGAAAAATATATACCGTGAGACCCGTTTTTTCCGCGATACGTTTCGCAACTTCGTGACGTAGCATTTAATATTATAAATAAAAATGGACGATAACTGTTTCGATCACGCATTAGAGAAAGTACCTATACCTATATGTATGTACCTGTTTATAATATATATATATATATATATATATAAGACGGAAACAGTTCTTTTTAATCTCGTTACAAAACTTCGGTTGGACGTCACGATAATAAACGACTGCAGCAGCGGCCGCGGGGGGATGTTTTGAACGGAGAAATTGCATATGCTGCAAAATGATGCGCTTCCGTGGGAACTGATAACGTTCGAAAACGTTTGTAACTAGACTATCAAAACGATTGCCCTATATTTTTGAAATCGTCGTAAGGCATATAAATTATAATAGTCGTACATTTCAAAGCATACCTATACATTATAAAGACTGTAAACCGAGCAAACAGACAATGTTATTATCATTTCTTTATTTCTTTTTTTTTTTTTAAATGTTGTTTTTCTTTTATTGAAATTAAACTCGTCTTTTCGTTCAAAACCGACGTCGAAATAATCCGTTTTATCATTATTAGATCGCGGACACGCAGCCATCGCAGTACGTTAAAACATTAATGAAAAATTACAGTGCAATATAATAGTGTAGCATGTGTTAATAACATACAGCGTTATTATTGTGACGATATAGTTATCAACGGATATTATATTATGATACACACAAATAGAGAAGAATGGCTTAGTTTCGACACGACTTAGTCATTTTTTAAAAATTTTTGATCTTGGGTAATTTTTTCCTCCTTTATTGGTTAGTCTAAATGGCATACTTAATTGTGTATATTTATTCCCATACAATATGTTATACTGAAAATTAAAATACATTGAGTCACTAATATGTATTTTTTGTTTGGCAAATAAGGGAAAAAATCGATTTAATCATATTATTATTATTTAGACATTTTTCTTCAATTAAGCCATTACGTCTTTTAGCAGTTCAAAACATTTAATTTGATTGTATTTAAAACTATATAATTTAACCAAAGTCCTTCTTCCCTGAGACTAACTTTGTATTTGACGATTGGATTTTTTTTTTTTTTTTGGAGGGGTGATGACAAATAATCAAAATACTAAATAATAATAATAAAACTAGGTCATGATAATATTATGTATGGTAAGTATATCCCCCCTAGCCTTCACAAAATAATCGGCTATATAGGCAAAATAAATAATAGGTAGATAATGTCGTATTAAACGTTTCGTATTACATTTCGATTACAAAATAAATACTTAATATTAAACGTAAAAAAAAAAATGAAATATTAATCTACGTCCTGTAGTTTAAATTCGACGGTGAATCACGCATTGTCTTTTTTTTTTATTTAAATACTAATTTTAACTATAATATATAATTTACTTCGAGTACTATATATAAAACCGAATAGAACGTAACAGAGCCGAGACGGACAAACTGCAGACGAACTCGAGGTAATGCATTAAACGTGTAGGATTCATTCAGGTATGGAAACAATGTCACGCTGATTGACCGGAACTCAAAGTGTCCCAAACAGTAGGTACGATAATACAATAGTATTATTACAATAAACAATTATCGAACACTATAAAGTCGCAGGAAGTCTTTATAGTCTCGTTAATTATAATTGAACTCGACTATAATATATAATATACTTACGTCATTTTTGTAATGGCTTTTACGAAATCGTAATGACCAATGTTTTCTACACGAATTTTTATCAGTAACGTACTGATGAGGGGTAGGGGGTGTTGCATTAAAGGACTTTAGCCAGTCCCCTCAAAAATAATAAATACAAAATAACAGTTTTAAACACTAATTTAAACTATTGGGCATTGAAAACGTAACTATAGATAAATAGTAATCTACATAACGCAATTACACAATACTTATATATAGGTATAGGTATTCAAAACAAAGTACGAATAATTTATACTACCAACAAAATTACCTTAAGAAAAAGGTTTTGTGTGTATTTTTCTTGCATTGTTATATTCAATTTTTATTTACTGTGTTTCGCGGATTGAAAAATCCTGGACACAACACCGATTGTTATTATAGTTTAATATACGGTTAATTAATTTTACAAATAAAAATATTATGCAGACACAACATAATAATATTATTATAAGCAAATCGCATACAAATATATAGAGCAAAATCGTCAAAAATTTAATAGTGACCAGTCAGCGTTCATCGAACAATACGGAATGCACAATGTTATTGTTCTAAAATTATTGTAAATAATAACAATTTATAATTGGTAGGCAAGTTCATTTTTTTTCTCAACCAATTGTTGATAATGAAACGTTAGGCAAAAGTTGATTATGTGTTTGTTTGTTTGTACGACAAAGAAATAAACGAAACAAAAAACTGGTTATATAAGTACCTGCCATTGTCGCGACCGGATAAATCCATAATGCCGAATTTGGCAATAACCATACAATTCTGGTTTACCATATTTGCAAGTCCGAAGAGTTTTTTTTTCTGTCATTGTTAGTCATAATAATTATTATTATAAAAAAAAATAAAAAAACATGGGGGAGAGAATGCGTCCTGTAGCAACAACAAGTCGGCCTGTTTCAAGAGCTTTATCAGAACCAGTTTTGCGCACGTGACCTAATTGAAGTAAAAATAAAAAAGAAGTGTTCAGTCCAGCAAAGGAGTGAAACCTAATTGGCTTCGAATCATAAAAAAAACATAAGTATATATTTATTTATCTATAGCATAACGTATAATACAATGTTAGTTAACCAAAATCCGTCATGATAATATTGTTAAGATATTTAAATTATTGTATATGGTTGATTTTTAATTTTCATAAAAACGAGTAATTTTTGAGATTTTTTTTAAACGTCTATGTTAATTCATTTTTTAAAAAATTTTCTTAAATATATTTAAATTTCCCTTTAGCTACGTTTTTCGAACAGCTCGATTAATTTTTTTCAACTATCATAACTCGCCTTATAAGTACATTGTTAAATTCATTATTGTTGTTCCCATATAATAATATTTTTAACCATGGGTGTAAATTGGGGAAGGCTTAACCTTTTATTATATTTCACACTTTCCCATGAAATACATAGATATCTGTATAAGCCAGTCTTAATATGATATGTATTCGAAAAAAAAAATACTCACTCGTGAAAGAAGTTTTTCAGCTAATTTTAAAAACGTGGGGCCACGGAATACAATAATTAATAGTTCATAAAATATTGTATTATTAGTGTACAATAGTACACGAAAAAAAATATACATAGCGTGTATATACTCGCATATATAATTATTACAAAAATTGTAAAGATTGTTATTATTTAATTGGAATTATTTGCCACGGTCGGGTGGTGAGAGAGCGTAAGGGTATAGCCCCCCGCGGAACACGCTTTTTGTTGGATTATTCTATCCCCTCCCCCGAAAAAAAGGGTACAAATATCCGCCTACGGTTATGTGGTTTTCGTATTTGCTCATTCTGGACACGTGAGAAAATAAAACTATTATTATAATGAACACCCCATGTACAAAATGTAAATCAGTACCTATTATTGTTATTATTGTTATTATTATTATTATTTTTTTTTTATCAAACTCGGCATAGCATTTCTATTTGTTATATTATTCCGTGTGTTTTTTTGCTTATCGTGCAAAAATTGAGTATAAATATTTAGAAAATAATTAATGATAATAATACGCATTACGTTTTGTATAGCGCCTATTATAACATAAATTGACCCGTTAAAAAAAAAAAAAAAAAAATACTAAAATACGAGCAAATAACAAACACATTAATCGGTTTTCTTTTTTCTCCAATCTTATAGATTAATATACGCGTTACAGCCATATTAATAATAGTATGTTTAACAAAAATTAGTATTCACGTTGTTTTAGTTTCTTTTTATACATATAAATCCAACTATAAATCAATCAGTTTCAAAAACCAAACACGCTGTTATAATAGAAAAAAAAAAAATAAAACTATTCCGACGGTATAATATTATATCCATGTAAAAATAAAATATTATCAAACGCGATAAGCTATTGAATTATACACGTAAACCAGCGTCGTAAATATTTCCGTAAGCTAAAGTAAACACATTATTTTCGATATATTCTTATCGGTGCAGTCAATCGAACCGTTTGTTTTAAGTATTAAAAGGATTCCTTAACGAAACACAAAAAAACCGTATTGTGCGCAGACGGATAAGAAATTAGAAAAAAAAAAAAACTATAGCTGGTACTGTTTGGGTGTAACTGTGTTGGGCGGGAAAATCGTAAAGGAAAATATAATAAGTATACCGCCTGTATCCGCCGCGATAAACCGTTGTCGTGAAAAAAAAAAAAACGATTCTGCGCATGATATTTTCATATTGTATATTCGCCCTTGTCGCGAATACAAGTAAACCCGGAGATTAACAAAAATTATGTAAAAAAAAATCGCCAGTCATTCCCGTTTATTATTGAGAAAACTATTGAAAAAAAATTGACCTCCCCCCCCCAATGCACCGACTGGATAAAAATAATGCTACGAGAGAGCTGCTATAAAGTTGTCGATTGGAGCGAGCACAAGTGTTGTTTACAAACACGAAAAAATGTAATAACAAACCAATAAACTCCTCGTTTCGCCCACAATCCAGAATATAAATACGATTTGCGATTTCGGCGGCTCGAAAACCTATTAAAACCTATTGAACCGCTCCCCGCATTGGAAATAACACAAAACAATAATACCGAACTATTATAACCAACGGTCAGACGCGGCCGTAACGCTATATTTTTAGTACGGCAGCACATTATACAGTCCGCTATAACCGTCCCATAACTAAACGCATATGCTCCGGTTCGGAATCTAGAAATCGGATCGACTTCCCGATCCGGCGTAATAAACGGTCGCACGGACGTTTACTGCAGTGTTTCCCTCGAGAAAACATTGCATTTCGATGCAATGTTTTCTCTAATCGAATCCGAATTGATGGCCTGCGCGGTGTGAACAAACGTCTATTATTAGACGTGACGATGGACTGTGTCGTTATCACCGCCCATACCAGTGGACACGACGGCTCTTTGGCCATTACTGTGTGGATGTTTTAATTGTGCAGCCGTACAGTTACGAATATTATAAGCTATCGGGTGTTCCTGGGTGTACAATACACAGGGCGATTCCATAAGCGTGCTGCTCGCCGCATTGTTTCGGTCAAGTTTTTCAGTGTATTCAAATTCTGATTTTCGGAATTATGAAATGTAATTATAAAGCCGATATTTTCGAATACTCAGATTTTTCACACCGTTTGAGGAACGTCTGGTGGTGATACCGACTTGGGTTTTTCAAACGAGAACCTATATAAAAAATCCATAAATATACGGAGTGTTACTTTAAATAAATTCAGTGTTGAAATTTTTGATTTCCGTCAACCCGTTGACGAAACTTACACGCGGGGTGAGTAGTAGAGCACTAATAAAACACCACGCGCCATGCCGCCACGCAAATGACACTTAACTACTCTCCCCCTAATAATTTTTTTCGCATTATTTTCCCTCCCCGGATAATTCGTGACGGCTGAAAATGCTCAGACTTTTTTGAGCGGCCATGATTTTTCGAAATTCCCAACGGGCCCATCCCCTACGCCGCTAAAATCGCGTATGATATAATCGTATCGCATTGGTCTTACCTTCCGGTCCAGTCGCAACTGTCGGACGCCCGGGACGCCGTGGCCAGGGCCAACAAAATCAGCGGCAGCAGCAGAGCGACCGCTGGCGCCGGGACGAATGAACGGCCGCGCGACGGGTCACCTCGTCGCTGTCCGCCGGTCCGAACAAGCCGCGGGATCGCGGCTCCGGTCATTTCTTCGATGGTTCGCCCGCACTTTTGTACCGGTATTTGTACAGCCACATAGATTTTCGTCGACACTTACTGCCGTCGCGCGCACAGCCCGAAAACCCGCGGGATAAACGAAATGGTCGCGGCGATACGATACTGTAATTCGAACGGGCCCCGGTAGGAAACGAAAGAAAAAAAAAAAAGGCACCGCTACGCACTACTCCGCGGAAAACGATTCACTTGCACGGGACACGATCAACGCGTCCGACCGACGTGAGTACCGTTGACAGACTGATCTCAACACTGACCGCGCGTATTATTACTGCTGGCAGTGGAACGGCGCGGGCACTGGCGGCTGTCGAGCGACGAGCGGGCGCCGCGCGTTCCGTCCCCACCCCTTGTGGCAAACGCAACTGGTGGCGGCGGCGGCGGACGGCGGCGTTTGGGTTTATTAGGACGGCTATAACGTAAAATGTAATAGCATTATAAAAGCCGAACCGGTTTGCCGCCACGGCCCCAGGTTTTTACCGGCACGTTTCTCCACCGGTCGGGCAGTAAAAAAATAAAACTAATACCTAATAACAATAATCGCACGCGAGGAAAACGCACCCCGGCGGCGGCGAAACCATCCCCTCCGGCCCGCCGGAGGAATCTCGGTCGGCTACGTCGGGCCGTACATTTACCGCCCGTCGAACAGCCCTGCAACTCCGTGCCGCCGCCGCAGCCGGGACAGGTTGATTTAGCACTGATATAGGTGCACCGAAAGACCCCGGTTCCCGACCGCCGTTCGCGGAAATAACGCCGCGAAAAACACTACCGTTTTGTCCGCACGTCAACGCGCGCGCCGGTCAGTCGCGCGGCGCGCGTAAACATCGCAATAATAATAAATTACAATAATATTACCGTTGGCCAGCCGACCGTATTGTATTATGTTCTTGTTATGGTTAGGTACGAAAACCGACACCGAAATAAATCAATATCCGCCCGTTACTTTGCCGCGCGAATATATTACCGACACAAACGCGCAGATGTTTCGAGCCGGGTATGTTTTACACGGCAGAAATACGATTGAGAACGGCCATAGTCGCCGATACCCTTTTCAGGCCACAACGCGATTGAGAACGTTCGGACTTTTTTTAGCGTGCGATTGAGAACGCTCGAAATAAAACAATTCAATAACCGCCCAACCAAAAAACAGCACTATTGAGAACAAAAATATGCGCAACGTTGCCGAACTATATTCAAGTCAAAATTCATAAATAAATTATGAAAAACGTATGCCAAACGGTATAGTAAAACGGTATTTGTGGGAGTTTGAAACAATTCAATTTCCACCTCGTTCAGAGGAATCAAGTCTCAAGTTATTTTCCATTTTATTTAAGTATTAACGTAATACTGAGAATCATCTGTGGCCCAGTTTACGACAACGACCTGGGATGTTGGCGCAGAAGAATGAACAAAGAGACCCGAGAATTGACAGGAGTACCAAGAACAACCAACCGTGTAAAAACACAAAGAATAAAATGGTTTGGGCACATGATGAAAGGATCTAAGTTAGAGTACCTAAAACGGCGGTCGAATGAAAACCCGCAGGGAAGAGACCAAGAGGACGTCCAAAGAAGCGATGAATAGATGGAATAAAACAGGACTTAGAGAAACCAGGGATACCAAATTGGGAAGAAAAAGTACAAAATCGAGAAGAGTGGAAGGAGGTGTCGGTGGCAACGAAAAATCTCGAAGAATTGTAATGTCAATGAAGATAAGAGAGATTAACGTAATATATTTCCCACTAAGCTTATACTTTGATTATCCGTTGCAAACAATTCGTTATCGTTGTATTTATGTTGATTGTCATTATTGGTGGATTTAATAATATGCCATCTCAAACAACAATAGGTTATCATTAAACTCGATTACGATACAAGAAATATATAAATTTTTGATAAAATTTGACCTCAAAAAAAGTAACATAATGAACGTTCTCAATCGTTACTGCAATCGGGCTATTACGATTGAGGACGCTCGGTTATTATATTTCCGCGCAACGTTGCCAAATATGTAATAATCTGAAAACTCAACCGTTATGTAATCAAAAATGTATACATTTCTTGTATCATAATCGAGTTTGAAATGATTGTCATTTGAGATGGCATATTACTAATTAATAATAATCTGTATAAACACGCTGATAACAAATTGTTTGCAACGAATAATCAAATTAGTGCTTTAATCAGTATGTGGTTTCCCGTATTATGCGTTTTATGTGGGAAAAATATTTTACGTTTATACTTAAATAAAATGGAAAATAACCAAGACTCGTATCCTCGTGGTGGAAGTTGAACTGTTTTAAACTCTCACAAATACCGTTTTATTAGACATTTTGCATAAGTTTTTCATAATGTACAGAGGAATTTTGATTTGAATGTAGTTCGGAAACATTGCACATAATTTCGTTCTCAATAGTTCTGTTTTTCTGGGTAAGCGGCTATTTCATTGTTTCATTTCGCGCGTACTCAATTGTACGCTAAAAAAGGTCGAACGTTCCTATTGTAGCCTTTTATACCGGGTTAAGGCTTGGTTACACGACGCGAATCTGATACGCGAGGCTGTCTCGCCGATTCGCATTACCTTCTTACACGATGATATTATGATGTGTATCCGCATTAAGGTGAATACGGGTGAGTCGTTTGTATGCGTAAGGAAAGAACTGTGTACGCCAACGAAAGTAGTCTGAAATAGCCTTTGACGCGTGTCCAAATCCCAACAGCGGTCAGGTAATAATATGCCATATTAGCGTAGTATCTCAAAATAATATAACACGATAATGTTGCATTATATAAGTCTAAGGCTCGGGACTTTATGCACTTAAAATCCACAAAAAAGCGACAAAAAAAAAACCCAAAAAAATTTAAAAATGCACTTAAAAAATAAAGTAAAGTTTGTTTTTAAAAGCCACCCTCTAATGGCGGCTCTAACTTATAAAATACAATTTTCGAACGCACTACACAAACTATTAATACAAGTTATACAATTTTAGGTTTAATAAAAAAAACAAAATTCCATGTGTTAGATAATTTCATTTAACGATTAGGTGGTTGGAGGTGGAAATTTTAAATCCCTCAGGGTCCTCTGTTGATTTTAAAATTTTTTCCAAAACCCTTTTCACATTTTTAAGCGGTTTTCTGTGGATTTTAAATACATAAATTCTCGAGCCCTAATTATAACCGATTTAAATATATTATAGTGCTTTATTTACTCTAAACAAGTAAATTTTGATCATACGATTATAATTTTGTTTTATTTTTTAAATTGTATAGCTGAAATACATTTTGTTTTACAGATATTTAACCATGAAGCGTAAAATCATTAAACTAGTTTTCTTCGAAACGTGGTTTTTCGAGTTGCAACACTATGACGTATACTATAATGTTCTGATAACACGGTGAAATTATTTTCAAAATAATAACTAAAATTTTAACTGTTTAAAATTTAAATATTCGTATTTTCGTGAGTCAGTATACGCGTTGATCAAGTCCAATTAAAATGTTTAATTTCGTCTATGGCGTTCGCGGTTAATCGTTTTAATCGACAAACTCTTATTAATACGGTATACCAAGTCAACATAATTGTTCGCTTGCATTCTAGAATATTTTGTACTCGTATTTTGAATGGCCATATAAAACTTATATAAATAAGTTTATAATTTATTATACTGTTTAACGGAACGAGTCATTCGTATTATTTTTGTTAGTCGTTACGTAATAAAAATGTACACTAACATATTAATTGGAACGTCACTGCTATAAATTCAACATGCATTATCCACTTAGGTATGCGTAATAAATGTAATTCAAATAACATTTCTATAGATGATATTCTTGTATAATGTTAAACGTGCAGTCCAACGATCGACATGACTTGGATTTGACTATTGGTATTAACTGTACGTTCACCGTACAGTACGGATAATCTTTAGTGAAATGTTAATTCGTTATTGTTCAATGAAAATATCCGATCAAATTTTGGAATTGAAACACACAAAAACGAAATAGATTTATTTTGAAGTTAAAAAAAACTATTCATCGGAGAAATGGTCTAAGATTTATAATAATTATAATATATTTCCCAAACTATATAATATAACTCCCAGAGATTACGGCGGCCCCGGATGTATTGACTCCTGTTGACTATTGATTTATTACTATACAAAATAAATTACAATTTTTTACTTAGTTTATCATTTTTCTTCGCGGTTTTCCCCTATTATAAAGAAAAGTAAAAGAGAATCCTATTCTCAATGTATCAAGTAAACAACATGAAGGTACTTGCTATCAGAAACCACCGCTGAAGTTGATGACCAGGTCAATTTTTCTGGTCAAAACACATAGGAAAACGTTTTGTTACTACCAATAGAAACGTAAAAATGTACAAACACAAGTATCAGAAAACCGACCCACAATCTAAATCCAGTCCACTGTTTTCTGGGATAATATACCATAATATTGCTAGTACTTTACTTATGTGACGTAAATATTATATTTTTATGCAACATGTAATTGATTTGTATTATTTAGGTATCTCTTTAAGTGTTGATGGTAATTAGAAAAAGTCAATTGTTATAATTTACGTTATCGATAATCTGTTCTAGGGATCGGGCGGAATTCGTATTTTATTGAGGCTGAAAAATTAAGACACGTAAACGCATGTGGGCGAAGCACGTTTGGACCAGGAACGTTTGGGCAATAAACGTTAATGAAATTGCAACCCGTTTGGACCAATATTTTTAAATTTCTATAAAGGCTCGCTAAATAAATGTTCAGTTAAACTAATATAAGGAAAATTCTGATTCAAACGGGCTACATGAAAGTAGTATTTTTTAGCTCAAACGGATCTTCAAAATTGGTCCAAACGGGTTGTTTCAGAAAAATTTGTCCAAACGGGTCCTGCCCACGCATGTTTGGTGTATTTAACACCGGAATAAAAAGGGGTTGAAGGTACCTAACCTTAGGCCCATTGTATCATCATCAATTTTAAAACTAATTGTTGAGAACTTACAATTTTCGTTAAAAATGTTCGTTTTTTTTAAATTTACATTAAATGTTTATTGAGAGGGTTTATTTTCTAGATTAGCCCCAGGGCCCACTGGCTCTTGGCTCACCGTTGAACTTATTTGTTTGTAAAATACATTAGTATAATACACCGATAGTGTAGTATATAATATTACATATTATATACCGATTCCTGCAAATCGACAAATCGTTAGAAAATGTACTCGCGACATTGTATATTAACATACCTATACGAATAAGTAGAAAAAAAAACAATGGCAATTTTTATACTAGTATTTCTCAAATTTTATTTCTATATGTTGTACATATGCTGCAGTCACGTTTTATTTTTTGCCTTTCGTATATTATAATATAATATCAGAAGACAATTTTCGATATCGCGGTCATAAAATATAGGTACAAACTAAACTAATAATTTTTTCATGTTAGGTAAGTTTTTTTATTTTATATTTTCTTTTTTTTTTAAATATTATTAATAATTTACTCCGTTGCCTTCGGCGTAATGTATACATATAGTCGTATTTTGTTACAAAAGCTATATCAGTAACCTACACCGCGGTATACAGTTACTGAATTTGCAGATGTATACCGTAGTTTCTCTGGTTGCCGGCTTATATATTAGATATACTTGTACGTAATAATAACCTCGGTTGTAGGCATCGTATACTGAAATACTTTCAATATATGTACATTAACATGCTATGATTATTGTATTATTGTGTTATCAATAAGATCGCTAATAATTAAATTTTTTAACCATTTAAACTGTGATTGTATAACCTATAGCCAGTGATTGAGTGGCATACCCAGGAATTTTCAATAGGAGGAGTTGTATAGTAAAATAATAATCACGAATAAATCGTAAAATTTTGTATAGGATAAATCAAAAGCTTTTTCTTGTAATTTAGCTAATATACGTACATTTCTAGATTAAATTGTACTAAATAAATAGTCGTTTGTTGTATTTTTAAGGTAACGAAGAGGAAAGTATTATCTCATATATTCTTCCTCTGCACAATTCACTTAGCAACGTATACGTCTGATAAAATACGTTAAGATACGTTTGCGATACACCGTCACAAATACTGAGGACGGAGATGGATTAAGGGGGGAGGGGTTCTATAGGGGTCTCTAACACCAGGGAACAAATCGAAGGAAGACACAAATTCATAATATTTCATCTACAAGTAGGTTAGGGTACCTCCTATGTATTATGACATAATATTATTTAGATACTACAGTTAGATTACCGATAATTTGATATCTACCGACAATATTTAAATATGAGCAGAATGTTTCAGCGTGGCTATTTTTTCGTCAATTTTGTCAATTAAGTGTACTGTCAATTTTGTCGTACCATTTAATAGTATACTTACTATTATTTATATTTATACAGAAAAAAAAAAATGTAGGTATTAAAAATTTTTGAAAAGAACATTTGCCTTACACTTCTCACTCACTAATGTTAAAATCGCCACTGTTCTGAATAGTGCGTATCGGCATCAATATTTGTCGGAAACGTAACTTGTTCAGCCAACATTACTACAGAAAACACTGATATAATTTTTAATATCAATAAATAAATAAAATACATTGTTCAATTTTTTCATTTCGACACTGCATTGCGATTTTCGCCGTTTATACCCAAATACCTATAGTATACAAATATTTGAAAAATTTATAAAATACCTACACGCCGTACGCGTTTCGTTACATTGTTATGAATCGCATGGGATTTTCTTATTTCTTCTGCAGCTGCGTGTACGTTCTTTTAACTGATATATAATACAATGTAATTTAATATCATAAATGTAAACATAATTATATTATTATGTTTAAATATGTCATGCTTTGAACTAACGACCTCTGATAACTACGTATTTGTGACCGTATTGCCGATTTGCTTGATACAATATGCCCGACGACTTACACAAATTTTTAGTTTGTATACATATGGTATAGCCGATGATTATATATTTCACGATATATTATAAATACAGTGAAACCTCTGAATACCGGACACTCTCGGTCGTCGTAATATTGTCCGTTATTCAGAGCGAAAACAAATTCTCAAAAATAACTCGGAGAAATTAATAACTATGTACGACATTTGTATTTTTATTATATATAATAATGATATATTATGTATATTATTTTAAAATTAATATTAATTGTACATATAATTATATATGTAAAAATTAATACAAATTTATTGAAAAAATAAGTAAGTTTAGCTTGTTTAAGACCTTGATTTGCCATAAATCACCATAAAAGTGTCCGTTATTTAGAGTGTCCGGTATTTAGAGGTTTTCGTATACAAAATTGGTGAAAATGTCCCCGTTCCCGAGAAATCGTCCACTATTTAGAGGTGTCTGTTATTTAGAGGCATCAGTTAAGGGAGGTTTCATTGTATACACATATTAAAACATAATAGATAGTAACTTATTCTAACACGAGTCGCGAAAGAAAATTTGTTTAGAACAAAATGTTTGAGACGTTCAACATGTTTGACAGATTTGTATTATGTTAAAGTAGTAAAAATAAAATAAAATTTATAAATCCGAGTACAAAAAATTTGAACAAACACGACACGTATATTAAACGTTACACAATATCAAGCATCAAGGGTGGCTCCAGGGAGGGGCACCCCTCCAAGCCAGTATTTTCTGTTAAAATCAACCGTACAAAATTATATACTGTTGACTACTGCAGACAAGTACTAGTTTGTACTTATAGGTGTACAACTAAACTACGATGTATAAATAAATAATAAAGTATAAAATATGCGTTATACAGTTTTTTGAAAAATATGACTTAGCCCTCCCTCACCAATCAAGCCACTGGAACCGCCCATCTTAAGCATATTGTAAATAAATAAGTTATTTACTTGTATGTTATATGTATTTTTTAAAGTACCTAACAAGATTTTAAGACTTTTCTTGTGTCTGTACCAAGTTTCTCCGTCTATATCGATTTCTTGTCTATTATTATCTTATCGTCCATCACTTTGTTTACATCTTTAACGAGTCCATCCAACAATCGTTAAAAAAGGTCTCTTTTTTTGGAGGTTTTTGGTTAGGTTCTTAATTAGTCCCTAAAGTGACGTAGCTACTAAGAGACGACCATCGAACCGCCAAAAAGAAACGATAATTCCAGAAAACTTGACCACAAATAAAAAAAATAGTTAAATATCTATAAAGATTTAAACATGCTATCATATTATATATTAACTATTTCATGAAAACTTAAATTCAAAATAATTGTGAAAATACTAAAAACAAATAACAATGCACAGATATAGTTATACGAACCACGCGGAGGGAATGCTCCTTTTCCCCTCACAGTTTTTCCTCTAGTACTTTCGTTTCTAATGAAGATCCTGTCTTCTCTCCAAATATTACCTGTTTAAAACCTATTATAGGTATACGTATAATATATTATAATATGATTAAATAACAATTTAAAAATATTTTTACCATAAATGTAATCGTAATATACAATTATCAAATAAATTATCTATATAAATCCATTTTGTTAATTTCATTTTAATTTATGTTTGAGCGTTTACTAATCTGTAACAGCTAAAAAACAAGTTCCTATAATACAATAAATTAGACGAAAATCAGTCTGCTTATAGACCAAGAATTTCGCTCAGTGGCGGGTAGAGACCTATTAAAATATTGTAATATTTTTTTCTCAGTTCCTCGTATACCTAGGTATACGAGTAATTATATGCATATTAACGAATATTATCTAATCTACTTTCTATTACTACGCTCGACACGTCACTAAATGCAACATTATAAAATTTTTTTTGAAATAAACCGGTAGTAAAAATTATAACGAGAATAGTCTAAAAAAAAAAAAGAAAACTTCGTAACAATAATAATTATACAAGGCACACAATGAAATCCAATAATTTGGTACTACATACATCCAAGCTGTTTTAGAATTCAGCGATCAAACATTATCAGCAAATCAACTAACAAATTTAACTGTACTTAGTTAATTTATTGAATACAATATTACAATATTTCATCATTGTGCTTATAAAAAGTCGGTTAGGTTAGGTAAATCCTTTACGTAAAACTTGTTTTAAATAAGACCAGTTAATAGTTATCACATATTATATAACGTCACGTCAATCGTTTTGTTTTATTTACATTTTTATTTATATTTTTATGCATCATAATAATGGACTCTGTAATAAAAATACAAAAATAAACCGCCAATTCTACAGCTTCAAAAAATAACGTATTTATATCATTAGTGTAGAAAGAATATTACAAAGGAATTTTGAAGTGTTTGAAGACGAATACTATAAATGAGTAACATAGTACAAGAAAATTCAAAAAAGTCGAAATAATTGTTGCTTATTGTTACAATCCTAATATTACAAATATATAGTGAATATTGATAATAGAGAATAATTCCAAAAATTAACTAATCGTCATTTAACGGACAATTAATTTATAACGAATTTATAACCAATTACAGTAAATTTTCATTAGCAATTTATTTAAAATATTTTGAATTCCGAACTCCGGTTATCTGTACGCTACATGTTCGTGTCATCATTTTTTGTTGCCACGATTACAAAGATTTCGATTTATTTGACTAGAACCTGTATAATATATTATATACGTATAAAAAACGTGCGGGAACTCTTATTGAGTTCATGATTTTTCTTATTTTTTTAAAACGATAATATATATCATTTTTGGTTACATATACCAATAATACTTGTAAATGGAAGTTTTTATTATTAGTTTGTTTGATCGTACTGTTCGGCCGCTTGAAGGACTCGTCTTTTTTTTTTTTTTTTTTATTTACACACTTGGTCATAAACAACATCGGGTAGAATCGGGATCGTTTCACACATCGTTCAAACCGCGTCCACTAAAAACGCGGCGGGATCTGTTATAAAACGAGCGGTAAGGTACCTATATATATGTATATAATAACTGCAGGACACAGACGTGTACAAATCGTTATTATACAAATATACGAGTATATAGGAAACGAATTTTATTGTGTTCCGCTTAAAATTCCGAACAAACCCTTTTCCCGATGGGGTCGGGCGTCTTTGTTGACTGAACAACAAGCGAACACAAAAAAGTACACGATTCGTATATATATACATACAATAACCTATACACGAAAATCATAAAATCATAATAATGTACCAGGTATGTTTTGGTCACCGTGACAAATTGGGGTAATCGTTTCGGGAACTAGGTCACACCGGTCAGTCGACCGGTAGGTATAGTAAACACCGAGAGTTAGAGATGTCACATAATATACTCCTCAATAAAAAGGGTTTGGAACGGGGGTGATGTACAAACGCGGATGTGTTCAATTGAATGTGTTTCGCTTGTTGATATTACAATATGTAACACGTATTTCTCGAAAATCCTTATTATTGTGATAGTCGCATAATATTCATGAGGTGGCTTAAAGGCACTTACAAAAGGTGCACTCATGAGGACTATAAGGAGGAGAGGATATATGGTTTATGGTTTAATGGCGTTTTATACTTTACAATTTCATTGTTATTAAAACATTATTATTAAATTTATGAACTGTGCATTATTATGAAACTGAATAGTGATATTAAACATATTTTACTTACTTTACTCGTGGTAGTAATAATACATAGTAACAAGCGTAATATAATAATTAATATATGTGTTAAAAAAAACTTGGATTTTTAACTTACAAAATATACATAACACATATAAACTATACACCATTTAGTCGGGTTCGTTTAAGAACGAACATTCTTATGTTTAAAATGGTAAAATAGTTCACCACACCACTGCAAATGATGGCGGTGTTTAAAATGTAGGCGGACGGTCAGATTTAATAATGCCTGCACTCCCAATATCAATTGTCTTAATCAGCTGGGAATACTCGCGATATAAATTATATTATAATTTTAACTGCAGGAATTATTCACACGATTTGTCCGGTGCTATGCACATTAGACAACGACGATGCGTCTTATGTACGTATTACATCTTGGTCTGATGTGCTCTACATTAAAAAAATAAATGAACAAAAAAAATTGATGTTTTTTCTACACCCCGGTTAAATTAAATAACCGGCTGCGAGCGTAAACTGTTAAACCCACGAGAGACCCATTACTTATATATATATATATATGTACATATTAAATAAATACTATAAAAATACATATTATAGTAATACATAGAAAAAAAAAAACCATTCACATTTTTGTCATTACTTACAGTAATATTCCCTTAAGAATGCATTTTCTCATGATTGTATTTTTCAATAGGTACTAATTTAAATAATTCCGTTTCCATTTCTGTTGTTTGATAAAACGGTTCAACACGTGTCCATATTGTATATATCGTAGACCGTATGGAAAATCAATCTTTTTGTACAAAAAACTAGGCTTTTTGTGGATTAGTCCGTTTGAGAACTACTTTATATTTGTTCTAACAGCCGGCTGTTTTCAGACTTATTGTGGGCAGACTACAATAGCAGTTAGACATTTTAGAAAACGTAGAACTGTATTTTACTACATTTTACCAAATTTTAATATTATATACTTACATATATTGGTATATAATAAATAATAAACATAAAGTGTAGTCAAATTCATTAAAATACTTTTCTACAGTATCTTAAAATGCCTAACTGCTGTTAATCTGTCGCAATAAGTCTGAAAAACAGTCGGCCGTTTGGAAAAATAAAAAATAATTTCTGAAAGGTCCATTATAATTATTGAAGTTAACTGCTGTTCCATATCATAGGTATTTAATTATTTTATTGTTGCGGTTTCTGTAGTATTATTATTTTGGTCAACTGTTTTACCAACGCGAACTTTCTACAAAAAATTTAACATATTATTAACGTGTTTTATAAATTATCGGATTTTACTTCAAAAATATAACATGAATCTAAAACGCGTATATGAACTTATATTTATATAAAAATAATGAAAATACACTATATTATATATAAAAAAAAAAAAAAACAACTTGTATTATATAAAAACTGTATACGATATGATATGGCTTAATGACATATCTCTGGTCCCGGAACAGGAATAAAATCGATTTTTTTTTATAATTTCGTTATATTTAATTTAATTCCCTTTATTTTAGATTCTGAGCGGAGCAAAGAATATATTGGTTTTACAATAATGTTTATTTTTTGTTTTTCTTTTTTATGTTGTGTACAAAAATTCTACCAAAAATCTTACTCCGAAGCACCAAGTGTAGTACTCTTTCTGAAAAAGAATTTTCCTAGAGTAGTGCTTTAAGGAGGTAATTTTTTGATTTATCCAGGGATTTTCATAATAATTGAGAAAAACAGGAAAAAACGTAAGAAAAACGGGAAAATGTACGAAATGTATTATTTTCAAATCGTAAGTATTGCGGCCTTTTAAAACATGTACAATCAAACTCCGCATAGAATCATAGCAAAGATTAACCGTTGTGTACAATTAATTTACTCTCTACCTTCCCAAATTCTCACCTACAACAGTAGCCTACCAACATAATATGAAGTCTTTTTCTGATATCACAACCGGGAGTAAAACATTTGTTGTTTTTACTTTTAAAATTTAATTTGCTTGTATTGAAAACTATGCAAAATTTAGTATTTATTTAAATCCTTGTTTGCCATCTGGGAACAAAGAATTATAACATCGCTTTGTTTCTTTAATATCATTGTATTTTTTTGTTTTTTTGTATTGTGATCTCCAGTATAATAAATGTTATTTGAAAATGAATATTTGTTATATACAGGGTGATTCACTAAGCGTGCTCACCCCATTTTTTTTGTTAAACTTTGCATATTTTTAAATTCTAATTTTTGGAATTTTTAGGTGCAGTTAAAGCCAATATTTTCAAATACTTAGATTTTTCACATTTAAGAAATATTCAAAGGTGATACTAACTTTGGTTTTTCAAATGAGAACCTACATTAAAAAATCCATAAATAGACGGAGTATTACATTACGTTGTTAAAATGTTTGTATGGCTGCACGACACGCGGCATTTATTAGTTTTTCACTACCCTTCCCCTACTTAAACTTAAAAGTGAAATAATTCGTCAACAGGTTGACAGAAATAAACAATTTTGGATCAAAATTTATTTAAAATAATACTCTGTCTATTTATGGAATTTTTCATTTATAGGTTCTCATTTAAAAAATCAAAATTGGTATCAACTCAGGAAATTCCTTAAATACTGTAAAAAATCTAAGTATTCGAAAATGTCGGCTTTAACTACATTTAAAAATTACAAAAATTAGAACTTTAATAAATTATTCAAAATTAAAAAAAAAAAATTGGCAAGCACGTTTAGTGAATCACTCTGTATATATACACTGTGATTTTTTTATCATGAATCAGTAATTATCTCAGAGGATTTTAAGTAAATTTGATTTCTGTTTTTTCCAATCGTTCGTTTAAGCTTTATTTTAAAACCTCTTTTAATTTTTTACCCCTTCTACCTTAAATAAGTGATTACTTTTGATTTTAAAATAGGAACCCTCCCCCTTTTTGAACACTGATTTGAATAAAGAATATTTTTCTAGAAATTATGATATCAATGTGATGCATATCATAATGCATATCAAATTCACTTAAAATCCTCTGAGATAATTACTGGTTCATGATAAAAAAAATCACCCTGTATATACGTATATTATATAAATCCGTCAAATAATTTGAATAATAGTAGAGTTTTCTATATGAATTCGTAAAATATTTTTAAAACTATATATTTTGTGTTATACATATATTGTTTATATTATATAATTTGTTTACTTACGCTTCATACACGAACACTTTACATTCGATTCGATTGTCTTCGTCAACTTCTGGATATCGATTGAAACCGTCTAAATTTAATCCGAGTGTATTCATAGCTATAGGTATATAATATAAAATTAAAACCAAATACATTCTTTAAAATGGTTTATTACTACAAATGATAATAATTATTTAATTAATCATAATTTATAAGCACGTGCACGTCCAAATAATATTATAAATATACGAAATAAATTCAAATAATTCTAAAGGCTTATATTCGGGCACTAATTATTGGCGTAGGTGTAGAGTAATTATAGAATATTCGAAAATTCTGTTTAAATACCGCAAAAACCACGTGGTTGATAAAATCAAAGATCAATGACTTGATAATGAAACTCTCACCTTTGAAGTACTGTTTCAGATCGATCGATCCACGATTCATAAAGTCTATCCCTTTAAAAACGTTTGCTAAATCGTCGTCGTTGAACAGAATCGGTACAGGTTTATCCGGATCATCGCGGAAATTAATCATTTCATTTATCTGCCGTACCAGAAAAGCCAAGGGATCGACGGGATTATATAATAATAACATGCTCATCAAATGGCTTAGTAAAGGCATCAAGTGTTTGTCTTTCATGTATTCTTCGGTTTTTTTCCTATTTCTGTTCTTTAAAAATGTATTTTTGTTCTATAAAAAAAAAAAAAACGCATCTGTATCAATATCAGAATAAAAATAGCTGTTATAGGATAATAGGAACGGGTGGGAAGTTGGGAAGGTAGGATACAGACGTGAACTTAATGTATATTTGTAAACAACGATTAACCATTGCTGACGAAAAAACGATTCTGAGCGAAGTTAAGTTGATAGTGTTGCTTTGTCAACAAAAAATGTGTCACATTATGGTAAAATAAATAGATACGGATTAAACATTTTCTTCAATAATATTTGTTTAATATTGTACCTATTTTTCCGTTTTTCCGGTTTTTCATGTTTTTTCCCAGTTTTTCCTATTTATCGAGAAAACTCTTATGAAAATCAAAAAATGAACTCCCTAAAGTAGCTCTCCCCAGTCAAATATCCTCTCAGAAAAAGTGCTATCATTGTAAATCTGAGCAAAATTGCTGGTAGAAAAATTGTTTACAGATAAAAATAAAAAATAAATAAACATCATTGTAAAACCATAAGTCTCTTCTCTCCACTCGGAATATAATAGTAATATGCAGTAGCGTAACCAGGAAAATATTCGGAGGGAGTGGTGTTAAATTTTAAAATTTCATTATTTATATGACCCACCAAGACTTCCAGTATTTCAATACTTTAGCATTTAAGTTTTAAGTAAATGTATAGATTTGAAAATTTAAAATTGTCATGCCAGTATAGGTATTCATTTTTTTTTAATGTATATAATTATATAATTATATAATTCAATTTTGTGCATTTATCGAACTTTGTAACAAGTAGCTTTCAAATTACAATCAATTAAATGGAATTTAATCGAATATCAATAAAATTGAAGTTGACAGAAAATAACAAACTTTTTTTAGAGGCAGACGTGATACACAATAGGTACGACGCGTATAGTTTGATTCGTGTTACCTTCGGACTCACCTCGAGTACGTTTATTACGTGACACAGAAATCGCGAATTAAATCATTATTGAATAATAAGCTAGTCGTTTAGTTATTTCAATCTTTCCGACCCCGGTAGGGCAGGCCGCAGGTGTTTTAAATTCATACAAAGGAATAGAATCGTTGCACGCAATTGTAAAACAATTTCGCTTTCGCCTCGACCCGTTGCATTTTTATTCCTGTCAACCGGTTGTCGTTAGTCATTACAGGGTGACCATCAAAGACTAAGAAAGAGATTTGTGCATCTTCAAAAATAACGACGGATGCGGTTGTTTGTAGCGCACGCGTCCTGGGTGTGGCACTTCAAATAAATTTTAACATTTTATAGAATTAAATGTACACGAGTGAAGCTTTATTTCAACACTAAAATTTGTATTCAAATTTTTACCAGTAATCCTTATAAATGAAATAAGTATACACTTTGAATTTAAAAATAATCGTCCCTCTTTTAAAACAGATTCGAATAAAGAATATTTTTATAAAACATTTGATACCCATGCATATAACTACGATAGGTATCGGATTTACTATTTTATGAGTTATAATAGTTTGAAATCTAAAAATGTGTGTTCAAACAAAATAATATCACTGAGTGGAAATTCGCATTCCAAAAGTTAGCGAGTGAAATAATCGGAAGCATTTCATTGACCAATAACGTGTTTTTAACAGCGCAATTTTCAAAAAAGTGTTGAGAATATTGAAAAAAAATTCTTAGACCTAGAACCAAGAAAATGTCACTCGGGCACTTCGCATCTTGATTAACGGGTAAGTAAGAAATTGAAAACGTATAGAATATATTATAGGGTAATTTAGTTTAAATAGCGAATACAAATCTAAAATCCTCGCGAACAAAACACGATTCTGTACGAAGCTTGTTTAACTAGTTAGTTGTTTTCCTCGTGTCATGTGTGTAACAAAGATCAAGATTACTGATTGTTTATGTTATACACATTTATAGTATTACAGTACCGTTACCGATATTACGATGGTTATATACGTACGCCCGGTAAAAAGTCCATCTTATCAAAGAAATAGATTTTTTATAAATCCGAGAAATTTGCTGTCGTGTAACTCGATTTTCCTCTTCAAAATAAAATATTCTAAAAAATTGACGATGATTTCGATTCGACGGAAAACTTATACGTAAAATAATATGCATTAAAACTAATTAATATCGTCTTGGATACGGCGATAACATCATGAACATCACGTTAACTGTAGAAATTTAACCTGAACGTCTTATATGAACTTTAATAATTTTCAATAAATACAAAATTACTTAGTATCACTGAACAAAATTGAATGATAAATTTCGTGTTAATTACTAATTTGATATCTTATAATATAGTTATGGCGTTATAGTTCCTACAGTAATTTTATAAAATATTAAAAAAACTCTTGATGATTAAGGAGATTTTTTGTCTTTCTTGAACAATTTTGAAAATTGAACATGTGTTTTTTCTGCCGTAAGCAATTCATATACATATATTTACTTTGATAATATAATATTCCATCACTGGTCGTATTATAAGTTATAAGAATAATATATATTATAAAAAATATTTATTTTTTTTTGTATTTTGCTGTTGGCAAATAATATTTATTGCGGTTAGTTTCTGTACGGCGAAATACGATAAAAACAGCGCCGGAACGGTATGCGACGACGACGACGGTGATGAAGTTCAAAATCGTATCGCATATTTATAATATACGTGCGCTAGACGGCGTGAAAAGAAATAAAATATAAAAAATTTAAAAAAAAAAAATCCAACACGAAATTTTCCCCTCCGTCGATATTATATTATGCAGTTCTCACAATAAACAATAATCCGGTATGGGAATAGAAGTAGTTTTCGGTCGCGCGATTCTGCCCAGCGAGAAAATATGTGTATACGTACGGCTGCGACACATGCTCTCTCGAGTCCTAATGTGTTTTCCACATACGTTTTTACGGTCGCTCGGTCTGGTAAAAGAAAAAGAAAGCCGTTAAAAAAAAAAAATCTCGTTTGATTATTCGTTTGAAAAACAGCGTATATCTATTTCTAATTATCGCCCTTTGACGATAATATTTCCGCATAAAACCTCTTTAACCGCAATAACCTCTCGGTACTTGCTTAAATAATATATGGTGAAGTGTTTGAATATATATAATATATCGGTTTTAGGTGTTCTAATACTTATTAATTTACTATTCATCCTTTACCCAGACAAGTATTTTTTTTCTTTTCTAGTTCTACTTTAAAATACTGTTATGATTACGCTTTTCAGCGGTTCAGCATATTATTTCAACTATACGTCCCGAAAGTATTTTTTCCGATACACTGTACTACAGGGCACATATATACAAATAAATACTATTCCCTGCTCGACGCTTGTACCACAATTATTAATTATTAATAATGTTATATATAATATAATATAAACAAAGTATAAATAATTAGTACAATCATTCCCAAGTTCCCGACCTTATATCAGTACATAGTATTTTATTTATAATTTTAAAAGAGTTACATATTTTCGTCTATTACGAGAAATTTCTAATATTTTTGCAAAGATATTGCAGTTCTTTCTTAAAATTTTAAAATTATATTCACGTCATAAATCTCTCAAGACCGTTTAGTAAGGTTAAGCAAAACAAATAAATTTTCAATTTAATATTCTAAATACTGACAAAACTGCCTATGTGTATTTTGTTATTTTATTTTCTCAAAAAACACTTTTGGTGACTAAAAATTCTCTGTTTTTTTTTTCTTTTTAGTAGATACAGATTTTTCTAAAAAATAGCATTAAAAAAACGATATCGATACTCGACACTGTACTATGTATATACCTATATTTAAATCCAATTCACACATTTTTGTATGCAACGTCACGGAGTAATAAGAGAATAATCGAATAACTCTGTTGTTCATCTTTATATACAAATAGTAAAATCATAATAAATAAATAATAAAATATAATTTTCAATTATTACTCTACCAGCAAAACATATGCCAGTATAGAAATAATAATAATAAAAGAGGTAAATCCTATAGACCAGCGAGATAAATAAAATGAAATAAAAATATTGTATTAAATATGTACATGAATATTTAATACTTAAACGCACGTTTATTCACATTTATTGTATAATAAATACGGCTAATGTTGAAAATTGGATTATGTCAAATTTTACATACGATTCTGTGCTTTTAATTTTAATATGAAAACGAATCGGTCTATTATTAAACTTACGGGTAAGAACAGATCAATTCATTCAATTCATTAAAAGTAACAGCACAAATAGATAATAGAATATAAATCCGAATTATTTAAATCAGAACTATTTTTTATAGTGGAAAAAAATTGATTTTCACCTGTGGTTCATAAAGGAGAAAAACTAGTAAAAAGGATTAGTTTTAAAAACTATCGAAATATAAAAAAAATACGCTGTGAAACTAAAAAAAATATTTTCAAATTGCATATTTGAACTCGTTATAATATAAATTTCCATAGCACTCATCTAGATTGTCAAGCCAATAAAAAGAGCCAACTCTCGAATCCTCGTACTCTCTTTATAAAAACTAAGAACTTAAAAATATCGTACTTATTCCATGAATATTAAAAGTTAGTTATATGTTTTTTTTTTTTATTATTATTGATTAGTAATACTATACGTTTTAATTATGTCAGAGGTGCAACCAGGTGTGGAATGTTTTGGGTAACTGGAGGGGGTCTCCATCCTTGTTTAAGTATTATAAATTTACTAAAATAGGTTTTTTAAATATGCAGACATATGACATTCCCCTTCAAAAAATCCTGATTGTGCCACTGAAATTATGTGTTTATATCTAAAATTATAAACTTTATCTATATAGTTGTTTACTATATTCCTTGCTGTATTGTAATAGAATGTATTGTGTACTATGAAAAAAAATTATATAGTTATTGTTGTACCTTGACATGCGAGTACATGACTGTAATACTGAGTCAACGAATATTAGTTTTAGCTTTATACTTACAGATTAAATATATAATTTATACGTGAACGTGACGTCAAGATTGATAATATTTAAATAATAATAACTATATATAGAAAAACAGTACAAACGATCGATTACATTTTTTCGTCAATAATTAAGTACGGCATATATGTTAACCACTAAATTTTATCAAAGTCTGCATGCGTGGTTTTATAAAATTTAAATATTTTCATTTATAAATAATAATAACTTATGTTGGTATTTATCTATTATTTTCTAATGACGTTTCATCGAACACGCGGCGGCTACGTATATTTGCAGGATGTAATTTATTTCCAATATATTATCCTTAATCGTAACGTACTGCAGCTATATATGACATCCGCTACTAAAACTAGCAACTTGTTTCCAACACTTCGGTGAAAATGAAAAAAAAAAAATGTGTTGTACATATTAGGTCCGAGATTGTGCGGTCACGTAATATAGCAAATAACGACGGTCTTTTATAGGTATACACGGTCATAGTAATTTGTAATTGTCAGCTATTGTTCCTATATTTCTCGAGAATCTTTGTTTGCTGGGCACAGTCAATAAACGGTAAGGCTAGTATAAACAGATTCAAGACAATCGTGATTGTAAAAAAAAAAAATAGCCAGATATGCTTCGCACCACTGTTATTGGTAATTAGTTTGGTAGGTAAGCTATAATATGAGTAACTTAGCTTATACGATGAGTATAGTTTTATTCGTGTATTTTCTTTGTTTCCGAGGAAACCCAGAAATCATCAAAAAACCAAAAATAAAAGACCTGGAGTGTTAATTGTTTAAAATGTCGATACATTTTTCAAAAAAAATATCACTGGCCAAAAAATACGCATCTTCAGAGATATATTGAAATATAATTGAAAAAATGTTTACTAAGATCAAAAAAACTCGTTATCTAAAATATGTTGATTGAAGTACAGTGACCCGCAGTACAAGTTTGGCAAATATGATTTTTCGACTTTAAACGGGAACAGTAGTGCAGTATACATAGTGTGTGTAGTTCGTTATTCGATACGTTAAATATTTAAATATTCAACTGTTTGAATATGAATTATACACTTGTCATCTATTATACGAAATAGTATTAAAACACTTACGACAAAGAACTGTCACTACTTGCAAATATCACGCGTATCAATGGACAATGGTCGATATCTCAAAACACTTTCAAAAATCATTAATTGTATTTATATATAAATAAATATCACCAAAATCAGCGGTATGCGCTTTAACACTTAGCTATTTAGCATTAGTCACGACATATCAGAGATTCAAGAGCAATACAAATTAACAAAAACTATTTGATGATATTCATAATTAAACGCCTTAAAGTTGAAATAATTCGACTTTTTTGGAAAAAAAAAAAGATGAAAATATACAGGTAACATGTATAATAAACATTTGAGCATCAACATTTGTAACATCTGCCAATCTTTACGTTGCCCTAGAGATAACATTTCTTGTGATGATAATATTTCAAACTATCTAGTTTTACACTGAAAACTCGTATGTCTAATCAACACTAAAAATTAATAAAATTATGCAAAAACACAAAATTAAAGTTTCTATATCAATGATCTATATAGAAATATATTACATCTGTATGCAGTTTCTATAACTATGTGAACAAAGTAAACGATATTTCCAGTTAGAAAAGACGCTACACTTGAATTTCGGAGTAAGATTCTTGTAGAAAAATAAAATCGAAAATAATAATACTTTAGTTGCGGTAAATTTTTCCGATTTTCTCAATTATTTTGAAAACTACGATAAGAGCATCTAAAAGTAACCTCCACAATGATCCACCATATCGATCAGAAAATTCTACAAAAAAGCTGTCATTCGCGCGTGTATTTGTATATTTGTGTATCTATGGTTATGGAAACTAAAAACACATAATTCTGTGTAATACCTATTATAAAACAACGTGTCACGTTTCCACTATCAATTTTTATTATTAGTAATAAGTTATTTCCATATTATTAATTTTATTGCTATCTAATATTCTAGTCGGTCCGTCTAACTAGGACGTTCCGAATTCGCCTGTTCGTGATGCGTTTACGGTTTATTCAACCGTTGGATTGTATACAAAATGTGTACTAAAACCGTTTTCGTTATCCCGTGATTCGTACTTGTGCGTTTCGCACTATGCAGGTGTTTGAGGTAAAACGATTTTTCGCAAGCACGAAAATCGGCTGTGATACGCGCAATAAAAAATGGCAGTCCCCTCGAAAAAAATACAACGAATTTCCGGCCGCGATGATGTATTTCGATTAGCATACGAATATAGAGGAGCTTACGTCATTCGTAAATTTAGGACGACCGGGACGGTGTGAACTACCGTCACACTGTCATTAGCCGTTAGAACAAAACTTTTGGCTCTCGTGGGAGCGGAACTGTCGTCGGGGCCGTTGTTGTTACTGTTATTATGATTAGACTATATTGCACGGGACGGCGGTGACGGCGCGGGAGAGCGGATAATATTCGTATTATATGTGTATACACATATATAGTTCATATTATATTGTGTATATGTATATAGTATACATTATTATGACGTGTGTAATTTGGGCGGCAGCGCACACGGAGACTAACGCCGCACATCTGCGAGGATTTTGGTCCTAATGAATGACAAAAAAAAAAAATAATAATAATAATAATCATAATCATAAAAATAATAGTAGAAAATGTTACGCGCGTGAACTACATAAAAAAATATTAATAAAATTCGGGTCAATTTGTCTAGTCGTAAATCTTGCGAAGAATATACACACGCGCGCCTTTGCGGTTTATACGCTATATATATATTATATTTATAACGCATGTGACCGACACTGCGGGTTTTTAATCGCGAAAATGGCGGGTGTTTTTTCTCTAATATTCCAATCCCGGCGGAATTTTAGATTTATCTCATATTTTACGGTAACTAACCCGAATATTACCTATACACACAGAATATCGTGACTCGTGTATGTATCCCATGTATTTCGAATTTCAATGATTTAATTTTAATACATAATATACTCGAAACTATAGTAGTAATTAATTTTGAGACGACGTATGTTTTTTTTTATCTTTCCGAATTTCGGGAATACAATAACACATTTTTAAATATTATCCACGAATCAATGGCGTATCTGTGGGGAGGAGAAAGGCATTCGCTCCCCCCTCCGTGGGCCGTATAATTAATATACGATAAATATTAATATATTAATATATATTTCTTCTTCTATTCCCGTGTACAGATAACCATACATCTGTATAATTAGCCGATCTTTCATGGCTTAACATCACTAACCTTGTTGCATGGTATTAATGTTGTCTGTGACTATTAGATTTAGGGTGCTTGCTCATGACGTGCTCACTAACAATATGTGCATTCACAATTGCATTTTCAACTAGGTACATTGTTATTTGTTTTTAGTGTATTTCCAATTATTTAGACTCTTTTTTTTCGTGAAATACTTAACAATATGACAACATGGTCAAATACATAGATATTAGAATATTTTCGTTATCTATGGCCGAACTCGGTTTCTGAGTTATCATTTCGTTTTGGCGCTTCTTTAGATTTATCTGCTATGAAAACCGGAGGTTAGACTTTGTGTTATAAATTTATAGTATATATATAATATTATATTTAAGCAAATAAAAATTTCTGATTTTAGTATTAAAATGTTATACTTTACAAAAAATAAAGAGCCCGATTCCTGTGTCTATGAATACAATATTATTGTTGTCGTGACGTTATTTTTTTAAGCAAAGATAACCTTATATTAACAGAATCTCTATAAGTTCTCATGATATCTCATTGGGTTTACTAACGCGTTGCTTCCCAAAATTGGCTTCTTTTTTTTTAACATTTTTTTAAAATTTGCTTCCCCTGTTACATACCCAACGTGGTTTTGCGAACAAATCGGGGTTTATTTTCGATTAAACGTCCGATAGAAGTTGGCATTACCAAATATTATAAATGACCATATGGGAAAAAAAAATGTAATAAGCACGACACGTGTGTTCCCCCCTCCCCGACACATATTATAATTACTATTAGCTATTAAAAAGGAGGAAATAGTTTATTTTAAATTATCCTATTTTAGATGTTTATGTGTAAATTTGTCTAAATTTTAGACCAACACGCAAAACCGTAATATTCATCCGTAAAACCAGTTGTATCCTCTCCCCTTAAATGAGTGTCTGGCAAAATATTAGTAGAAAAGTTGTATCATTAGAAATGTTTATATTTTACAAAATTTAAGAACATTTAGAAAACCGCTTCAAATCCTAACATAATATTAAAACCCCATAGTAACGTTCTCTAGTACAAACGAATTTTTCATAGAAATATTTGTTAATGAATATTTGTTCAATGTTTAAATAACATAGTACATAAATTTCGCTTTCTCTATTTTTTCTTCCAACGACTATACACATTTATAACTGTGAAAAATCAAAAAACTACGAAAACACGTTTACATTATTTAGTGACAGTGTTTAAAATATGATAAAATATCACACCTTATACATCGATAGTTAATAATATATTATGTATTACTTAATTTACATAGATTTCACGCCCCCTCCCTTGTTCGAATATTTCAATTTTTTGTTATGCCAATATTTAACATGAATTTGCATGAAAATATCGGCAATAGGCATGCTAATTAGTGCTAAATATTAGCATAAAAAATGTTGAAACGTTCGAATGGGCTAGTGAAATTTACGCACTGATTACAATTTACGCACATTAATACCCATAGACTATTTTGGGAATACTTTTCGATTAATTTTATTAGTCCAATACAGAGTGACAATGGTCATATGATTTTTAAAGATGCAACACACTAAAAATCATCGATTTTTTTTTATATATTTTGACGATATTTTAGGAATCTAAGAAAAAATATGATATGGAGTGCTCGATATAGTTAAATGCCTCCTTTAAAGCGTACCTTCACCACGATACTTTGCGTACAAAAATATATTTTCCTATGAAGCTTAAATACGGTTCAAAATGTATTTTTATTTTTTTTAAATAAATTTAGAGGTGTCAAAATCTAAATAAGAACTACTCTAGTATATAGAGTAAATAATGCATCTTTATATACTAATAAAATTTAAGAACGTAGAATTTATCATGAAAAAACGACGAATTACTCGTATTTTATGTTTTCAAACTCATCCCGTCAACAAACATTAAAATGTGTTTAACGTTTAACGTCTATTTTGTCATAAATTATAATACAATATCTTTCAGTGCAGCGTAATAATAATACATTTAAGAATTTATGACTTTTAGAAAGAATGATTTAACGAAAGACGTAGTTTATCCTGCACGTGTGGAGGATAACAGCAACCCTTTTTGTGACCTAAATACAGGGGTTGGCCCCGATTAGATACCGTGAACACACACCAAGTACCTTTTCTTTTTGTATTATTATTAAATAACGGTTCGGTGTCAGTGTAAAGTATATAATTAAATGTAGTTTGATTTCTTATGTACATTTATTGTATATTACCGTATATTCACGATATGAGGTATCACTCAATATTTCCATCGGGTAATCTCAAAATTAAATGAGTTTTGGGATAGTGATAGAGAGTACAGGAATGCATATTTTCAGATAAATTTCAAATTTTCAACCCTCTCTATAAGCGCATGACAAATACAACATATTTTATTTTAAATGGCAACTTCAATTTTTACTGGAAAGATTCGGATAGAATAATTGTTTTAAACAATTTTTGTATAGGTAAAGTGTTTTTTTTGAAAGCAAATTTGATAAGTCTTTTGTTAAGACACACACATTTGTGGCGTTCTGCTCTTAAGGCAATAAGACGTATTCACTTTACCCGTTCAACCAAACCGTTTTTATTATTCTTATTATTATTATTTATTTGGATACCCTCACAGTATACAGATACAGATATAGTAAATGTATCATACTGTACGATTTATTAAATTTCATTTTCCAAGTAAAAACGTTGATAAAGATAAACGATACGAAACAAATTTCATATGATAATATCCAATGATGCCGCATTTCCGCATGCTGTCAAGAAAATATCAAGCGTACTTCCCATATTTTTTTATAACCCTCCCCCCCTAAAAAAATATATATATATATTTATTAAATTGAATGGTATATTTTAGGGACCCGAGCGGATGTTGCCACGTCAAACTCCGAAAAAGTCATTGTTATATACTGCTTCAATTCAAAATAATTACCGCTATACGTCATAATAGACAATGTCACACGATATTTTTTATACATTCTATTTAATATTTAATTTAAGTGGCGGGACTTGCTATACAGCCGATTATGAGTGATTAATAATTATTAATTGAATAAAATGTTATAATATTTATGCGTTATAAATAAATGACGCACAGTCAAGTCGGTTGACAAAATTTAAAATCGGGCCCTCGATAGTTTATATAATAACTAACCAATAAAAAAAAAAACAAAATATATTTATAGCTAAAAATTAAAATGTATAGCATCATAAAATCCATAAACAACAAGAGTTATGTGTTCAAAATTATAGTCTAAACGCTTCACGGGATGTCAGCGTGAGCGTTTGTGATTATGAAAAATCCGCGTGGCGAAACGAGCACGGTTAAACCTGTAAAACAGCCTAGGTATAAATAACACAAATTTATCTAGAAAATGCAGACATGTAATAAACATTTAATAAAATATCAACAAAAAAAAGTTAGGGATCCTTGTAAAACATATATATATATTTATATATATATATACCAAAGTGAATTTGAACACTTGAATTGACAAACTTTCAGTTTTTTCGAAAATATTTTATTCAAAATACGCGAAACCTTAGAATATAATAATGGCAGTTTCACAACCTCTTAAATTACACAACATTTTATAATGTTTTAATGACGATAATATGACAATAATATTCTGATCTTCTGTCTCGTCTCCATGCTAGAGTTTCTTAAAAGTTTGCAGGGTAGGTTAATTGTTTCTCAGGAACGTCCCTCAATTTTCGATAAATTTAGTCCCCGCGAAGTTTTTCCCATTTTAAGATTAAATGTTTGGAAAACCTAAAAAATGTCTAAAACATGTACATGAGAATTAATCTCGGAAGTACCCGGTATAATTACTGCACACGGTCCCATTAATCGGGGTCGTATAAAACTCAGGAAGTTAATAATCAAGAAAATAATAATATTTGGTTTCTAAAATATTTTGGTAACTTTGTACAGTTGAAGTTTTCGCATAGCATTTTTTCCGCCGTTACCTATACCCGGCGGGGTTTTGCGCAATGTGTAATATTTATTATTTATTACTAATTTATTGAATTCGAATTTGAAGGTAATCTAGCAATATAATCAAAAAAACAAAAAGCATTTAAAATGTGAAAAAGACCAAAAAAATGCATTTCATTTATATAAAAACAATTACAACATTTATTGAAAAACTAAATAGATTGATAAACTTGAATAAATCGATTGAACTAGTTTGTATTAAAAACAAATTTACTACCATGTACTTAGATAAACTGTTTTCAATAAAACGTTGACGGTTTACAGGACTCAACATATTTTTGTACATAAGAAATGATCTTTCTACGTCCACTGAAGATATCGAGGCATATTTCGTGCATGAACAATCATCTAAATTAAGATTACTACTTATTAAATCGTCATCGGCATTACCGTTAAAAAAAGGCATTTTTAAGTAAAAAAAGCAAACAAAAAAATGCATCCATCATCTTCGATATTAAACGAAACACATTTTTATTTAAAAATTATTCTTCTATTATTGTAAAAAAAAAAAAAAAGCTTTCGCCTTCAAATCCGAACCCTGTTAGTGTATATTCGATTAATAGTCCCGACACCAGTTCGCCATCGAGTTGGCGAGCCGCATATGTCAAACCGCGCGGACACCATTGGCTTTTGTCACTCCACGCAAATAACATTCCGGGATATCATTTCCCTGCGTATTGTTTTCCCGATAATTTACACGTGTAGCCTTGCCCCCGTTAGTTTGTCGTGGCGCTGCAGCAGGGCGCATGCTCCCAACCGCGGTGAAACGGACATGATAATAATAATAATAATACACCCAATGCGTATATTATAACACGGCGGGACACTCGGAAAATATTGAAGTGTTGTTTGATGGGTCACTTAACGCGTCCGGGCTATGACCGTGATATAGGTGTGCGTACATAGTATAAAAGCCCACACGGATAGTATTGTATCGACCGACCGTGATTTGTGCGCCCATACATCATCGCGGCGTTCGCCCGCTCTCACTGCATTCGCGTCCGCCGAGAGTACCTCCGGGACATACGGGTTGTCCCACTGTAATATTTCCATTCGGACACACCAGTGGTTCCCAACCTCTGTTATTTTACGCCCCGCTTGTTGCTTTTTTTTAAAATCTCTCGCCCCCCCCCGCCTCCCATTCCCCCATTAACCTTTTAACAAAGATGATAAGCGAACTCATCAAAAACGTCAACTGCCCCCTGTCGCTTCCACCTAAATTGGCCCTGCTCGTAATCTTTATCGATACCAAATCCCCGGTGGTCGTTATAAACTTGTATTTTTTTCCCTTTATTGTAAAATTCAAATTTTACTTCGTGCCGACTGCTCGCGCCTCCCCAGCATTGTGTACACGTCTCCCTGAGGGGACGCGCTCTCCCTGTTGGGAAACACTGGGGATGCACGAACGCGCTCGGCTCGCTATAAAATGTTACGCACATGTACGTACGTAAGTGCCCGGCCAATTAAAATTATTAACGCGACCGTCGTATACTGCTGCAGTAAAAACAATACACGCGCGCACGATAGCGTACATTATTAACGTCTATTATTTCATGATTTACATTGAACAGTCAAATTTACAATGTACGTGTTTTGTTCAATAAACGACTTTTGAGTTAAGACGGGGGGAGCGAGTGCCGCCGTACAAACGATGCACCGTTATACAACACTCCTCATCCCCTTACACAAACTTAAAAGTGTAATATCTCGTCAACCGCGGAATGCGGATTGACAGAAATCCACAATTTCAACACTTACAAAGAAAAAAAAAAAAATAATACTCAAATTAATAATCCGTCTATTTATGGAACGTTTAAAATAGGTATTTATAGGTAGTTGTTTTAAAATCATAAACGGATAACCGTTTCAACCACGAAAATAAGGGTGACAGAAATAAGGATTATGTAATATTTTAAAATATACATAATTCCAAAAACGATGTTTTATACCAGTCGTTTTTTGAAAAATAAGTATTTCGTGGAAAATTTTACATTAACACGAAATAATTTGGTATACACTGCGAATGTGCCCCTTCCATCCCCGTCCAGATTTTACACGATTTTATTTTATTTATTTACTATTCCGACCAGCACAGCGAAATCACAATGGCCATTTTCTCGAAATCGTCACGTATATAATATTAATAATCATAACAATATAATATAATATGATATTATATCCGATATCAATATCCTTCTTACAGCTATATAATATCATACGAAGAGTCACAACACATTATATTACTTACTATAATATTATACTGGCTGTCCGGCACGGTGACAAATTAAATGTCACTTCCAGCTACCCACCCCGTAATTCCCTCTAACTCCTCCTTTTCACCCAAACTTTTTTCTAACCGTCAATAATATCGCGTTGACTTGCATACGTCCCATCTTAGTTCCTACTACATAACCGAAAAAAAAAAGTGTCCTATAACCTCCAACAAGTGACAATAAGCAATTGAACAAAAACAAGGTTCATCAAAATCGGTCGAGTATAGTTCTCGAGACTTTTGCTGGCATACAAACAATCGTGTTCATATAAAATAATAATTATGACATTATAATATAAAAAGTTGTGATCAAATACTATAGATGGGAATTGAGGTTGGACTAGGCCACCAAAAATCTCCCGGTAGTCTGCGAAAAAAATTTAACGAGTATATTATTTTTATCTATAGTAATAAAGTTGCTATAATCATCTACAACTTTATTGTGCTTTAACTTTATTTTTAGATGTATGTATATATTTTCTTAGATACCTATATATTACAAAATATTAAATACATATTGGTTTATATAGTGTTTGGAAATGTCTCCACCTGTATTGATCACCTGTGATAAAATGGATTATGTCAAATTTTAAAATTCACCATCGAACAAAAAAATTTCCAAATTGATTAGATTCAAATACAAAAAAAATAATTTTAAAATCTTATCGATACAATTATTAATTTAACTAAAGACAATTAAAAAAAGAATGCATACACACAATTCAACCACTTTTTGAAGTATTTAAACAGCCATTAACTATTTCAAATCTATCTCTACAAAACTTACAAGATTCATTTTTGCTATTTCCTCCAGAAAGTATTGGATCAAAAATATCTGACTTTGATGCGGTTCAATCAGAATGTAAAGTGCTTTCTAGAATGTGCAATAAAAGAAATTTTAATTCAATCGAATTTCTAAATTTCTAATTACACGGAAATCCGAATCAGTTAAAAATATTTTACCATTGTCAAATATACTTTGTCATTTGGCTTAGAATGCAACAGTTACAGTAGCATTGAACGAAAGGACATTCAGCAGACTAAAATGAATTAAAAATGATTTAAAGTCTACTACACGTGAGGAACGATTAAATTCACTAATGATTATAAATACAAAAAAAAAAAAAACCTCAGACAATTTAAACCTTTCACGTATTTCAAAGCGATGGGCAACGTTGAAACAATGTAGAATTAAAATATAATTTGTTTTGAATTATTTAATAGTTTGTTACCTACACAAATTTGTATTATTATTATTATTGTTATTATTAAACGAATTACCAGCAAAAAGTGTCTCTTAACCACTTTATCATGTGTTTATCTAAATAAATATTTAGCATATCAAATAGGTACTGTTTTGATACCTACATCTATAATAGTATTGTAAAATTTAAGGGGCAACATTTAAGCAACTTTTCATTTCGTCCTAGACGGCCGGGTATTATATGTGTTAGTCAAATTGATTATTAGTGCGATACTCAGTGTGTGGTATATATTTTGTACAAACATTTTCAGACGACATTCTTTCAGTTAGACAATAATATTATAGTCGGAATTTTTAATAATGTTCACCCCCCTTGGTTTTCATCTTCCGGACGGCCATGCGTGTGTGCAACAAGTGGGAGAGCAACGTTTTTGCTTTTTTTCTTCCATTATTATAAATTATAATATTGTGACGTGCGGACGGATTGACGGAGGCCGCGAAATCGCAAACGCGCTGCGAGAACGATTATTATTAAATTACAAAATTAAAAAAAAAAAAGTGTTTGTCTTTGATGGTTATTAAATTACAGCCGCCACCGTTTTGTCCCCGAATAATTCTACTAGCTTTTTCAATATTTTTATTGTGAAGTTTTATTTATATCTATATATAAGTATTGTGACAACGAGACACCCCTCCCCACTCTTCCCCGTCCTGAAGGATTTATCAAAGCACACGTAAAATATAATTTTTCGATTTTTCGATTTCTACCCGACCTGTGTTTGAAACGTACGCTGCTTATTACACGCGTACACGAAATTCGCGTTTAAATTTAGAATGCTACAAAAAAGCTACTTCATCATTTTTTGACTGGAGCAAAATTTCTAGTGAAAAATCAAAATCGAAAATAATGAAACTTAATGATCACGTAATTATAAAACACGGAATTCACGCGAGTGCGATCACGCAATTCAAGTGTCACGTGAAATACGTGATTATGCAATATAAATATCCGTGTACCAGTGACACGTATACACGTGTGCAATAAAACACGTATTTTATTAAGACCTTTTAGTACACAATCACAAATATAAATATAGGCAGGTAGCCGTGAAGTGTGAAATCGTCTCAACATATTTGCAGTAGTCGAACTGCAAAATAATGGCCGACCCTAACCCTGCAAAAAATCGTATTACTCGTAATAATCGCAAAACTGTTCAACAAATCGTACACGGAACCGATCGTTATTATATTATACTCTGTACGCGAAACTCGCAAATTTACAATGACGACTGTGTTTTGACGGGTCTTTTCACGCGTATAGGTAAGAAGTATATAATTTATAAATTTCACATCGCCGTCTCGATTTTCTTCTTTTTATTCGCAAAGTCGGTCGACAATGACTCTTTATTTTACATTTTTATACACTATATAATTATTTATTATGTGGCGTATAGCTTTTATATATTTATACCTATACAATAGTAAATACAGTAAAATTAATAATAACTATCTATACGTAAAAGTCTACGCGGTTGTAAATAAAAAAAAAAAATCGTTAGACATAATTATAAAATAATATTATTCACTTGTCGTTATCAAAATGAATGACTTATTCAGTAATGATTGTTCAATTTCTTTTTTGCCCGAAGAAATAAATTGGACATTGTATGACAATATTATTTTAACGAAACTATTTAATATCTTCGAGGCAATGACTGGATGTGTAAAACCAGGCACCTATATTCAAAGTCGGACATCTTTAATACTTTTTAAAGCATTTTATGTCACACTGATTATAATACTTGCCATTTTACCTATAATTTTCTTTTGGTAATGTCTATATAATATATCAATAATAATAAGAGCAGATTCAGGTGTTAAACAAATAAAGATTTGTTTAGTACAATCATTGATGGTCAATTAAGCCAAGCTCAGAGTTGAGATTTTATTTATATTAGCAGTAAAATTAGCATAAATTTTTTAAATTTATGTTATTTATTTCATATGACAGAAGTAGAATATTTGAAATTAATAGATTTCCCCTTCTTTTGCAGGCATTCATTGTGTTGCTCATTTACTTCAATTAGCTAAATTTTGTGATTTTTGAAAAAATCAACTAGGGGGGGGTGTGCTATACCTTCCCGTGGTCCCCCCTGTCTAGTAGTGCTGTTAATACCTGTAAATCTGAATGCCTATGCCTTAGGATATCACAAGTATGACAACACGAAGCCAAACAACACAAACCAAGCGGCCGAACGTTGAAACGACACCGTTGGTACCTGCATTGGCAACCTAACCATCTTTAACTCCCACAATACTGAGTGGGGATACTCCGTCGATAATGAAGAAGGCGAAAGACTTTCGGACTGGGCAGCAATTAACCATCTTAAACTGATCTACGATGCCAAACAAGGGGGCACTTTTAAATCTGGTAGATGGGGTACGACGAAATCGCCGGATCTCTGTTTTGTGTCAGAGAACCCTAATGGCCTACCACTAACCGTAAATAGAGAAATCAAAAACCCTTTTCCAAGAAATCAGCACTTGCCAATCACCGTAACTATCGATCTTATAATCCCAACCATAGACAAACACATTATGCCTCGTTGGAACCTGCGTAAAGCAGCATGGCCAGAATATTCAAAATACATTGATGATGATATAAACCGGATTGAACCTATACCGCACAACTATGGCAGATTCATTAACCTTATAAAGACAGCTACGAAAAAATCGATATCAAGAGGCCACAGACATACAAGTAATTATACTCCTTGCTGAACTAAGGAATGCGAATAATTACTAAAAGAATATGAAAGGGATGGAAAGGAAATAAATGCCGACAAACTCATCGCCTACTTGATGAGGAACGTCCTTAACCCACATAAAACCACATCCACGGTGTTCCATTTGAACAACAGAGATGCTAACAGAAAACTTAACCTGATAGTTCAGGGAACCAAACTAATGAATGACGACGCTCCAAAATATCTAGGGATCAAGTTGGACAGAACATTAACCTACAACCAACATCTTGAAGATGTAAAGAATAAATTGAAAACCAGGAATAATATTATTAGCAAACTAGCGGGAACAAGTTAGGGCTGCCGAGCAAATGTACTCCGTATATCAACCCTGGCCTAGGTATACAGCGTCGTGGAGTATTGCGCCCCCGTCTGGGAGAGAAGCGTACACGCAAAAAAGGTTGACACTCAGCTGAATAATACTATGCGAATTATTACAGGCTGTGTCCGGGATACCAACTTACAGTGGCTTCCTGTCCTTTCGAGTATAGCCCCCCCCCCCGCGGCTCGAAGACATCTCACAACCGTTAAATTGTTACAAAAAATCAATACATCAGTGAGTCTCCCTGTATACAACGTCATAAATAACGCAACCACTAAAAGATTAAGATCAAGGCACCCAATCTGGTCAGTAGAAAATAGCTCTGACAAAATGGAGGATATGTGGAAACAATGCTGGGAAGAAGGTAACGTGGAAAACAGACACCTGATCCTATCCAAAGAGTCCCAGGTTTTGACTCTCCAAGAGCCATATGGACCAACTTAAACAGGATACGAACGCAGCAGGATAATTGTAACTATCTCCTACATAAATGGAAAATAAAAAACTGTCCCCTTTGTGACTGCGGACAAATACGAACCATCCGACATATTGTGGAGGAATGTCCTCAAACGAGATACAAGGGGGGAATTGAGGGACTTCACAAGGGCGATGACGAAGCAATGGGTTGGTTGTCGAAAACTTACATTCGCCTTTAAATATATTATGAGCTTCTTTATTATTATTTTTTTTTAGTATATTATAAATCTATTTGCCCTTGTTCTCGTTATTTTGTTAATTTAATATTAATTTAGTTTTGTTTTCCACCAATAAACCTACGCCATATGAAAAAAAAAAAAAAAAAAAATTAAATCATAATCAATGGATGGATGTTTCATAACATGATTGAAAACTATTATTATATTTTTTTATTATTATTATTATTATTATTATAATAATTATAAGAATGAATTGATGAGTCGGCAGTGGTAAGTATCCAACAACCATTATCTAATCGAAAACAGAAAGAATAATGTATCCTTTTCAAAGATTTTTTGTCCTACATAGTACAGGGTGATTCACGGTTACTTCCTGTTTTGAAACTCGCGCCACAAAGCGACTCTTACGCCTAAAGCGCGTTCGAAAGCACGCGATCTAAATTTTTTTCGAGAAATTAGTTTAGTATCAATCATGCAGTGGACAAACGAGAAGCACGCGTTCGCTGTCGAGGCCTGCTTTTCCTTCAGTTCTTCGATCATCAAATTCAATTCGATTCAACTTAGCGTGTATTCAGAAAACGATTTAATATTGCGCCTGCAGGTCATGTGCCTGATCGAAAATCAATTTGTTTGTGGATAGACACATTCAGGAATATTGGTAATGTGAAAAAAAAAATATAATAGACCTTCCATAACTATCAGGACACATGAAAAAATCGATAGGGTAACGGGTGCTCTTTTAAAATCTCCTAGGCGATTTGTACGCAAACATTCGGCTGCTTTAGGAATTTCTAACTCCATAGTGAGACGAGTTTTTCGTGAAAAAATGCATTTGAAAATACTCGAAAACCTGCCTAAGGACGCCATTATTTTCTTTAGTGACTAGGCACATTTCTATTTGTCAGGATGTGTGAATAAACAAAACATACGATATTGGAGCACCACAAATCCGAGAGAACTTCATGGGCAACTCCTGCATACAGAATGTATGATTGTTTGGTGTGCAATATCCAGAATCAGCATCATTGGCCCATGGTTTTTGAAGAGAATCAAAGTGCAGTTACGGTCAATCCCCAGTGAATCACCATGTACATAGTGTCATATACTTTTAGATACATATTAATCAATATTATTGTATGATACTATAAAATAATATGATTTATGAGCAGAACTAATATTAGGTATAATAAATTATAGGTTGGTACTAAGTAAAAAAAGAATTACTCATACCACATCACAGAATAGATACTGTGCTCATAGTTACCTATTTCCATACATCAATTCATAGTTTAAAATCAGAAAAAGATTTCATAATAACAAAATAATAATAATAATCATAAAATAAATAATAATAATAAAATAATAATAATAATAATAATAATAATAAAATAATAAAATAAAATTCAATAATTTTAATAATTGTAGATTGTATTAACACTCAAAAATTATTTTAATATTATGACACAGTAAAAAATATTTAAATTGATTTTTAACCCTTTGATATTATAAATAATTATATATTTGTATGGAGGTATTATACAATTTGTTAACTTATAAATAATTATTTTGTTATTTATTTTTTTATCTTATTAAAATTATGTTCTATATGACTAGATATTTTTTAATATATAAATGGTATTTAATAATAAAATACAATTTAAAATTTAGATTTATATTATTTAAATAGGAATGGTAAAAATTATTATGCACTATGTGCCAAACATAAGACTTGCTATCAAATATATATTTTAATAATTTTAAAAAATAAGTAAGATTTTTTCTGTAAAAAATAATAAACAATGAATAGATTTTAGTCATAAATCAAACTGTACTATTTGAGAGCATTAAATTACTGTTTAATTTAATGCTAACTTAATTTAATATAACATATATACGTTCTATAAATTATAGTTCGCCACACCCCTTGACGAAAACTTTTGAGATAAAAATGTTTTACGATATGACTATGATTTTGTTTTATGGTTTAATAAATTACATTAATTATAAAAATATACATTTTTGGTTTAATAGAATTGTGATTCCTTAATTTTTCAGGAGTGAGAATTACCTTGATTTTTTAAATTATGAAAGTAATAATACAAGAATAGGTAACTTGATGGATGATTCGTCTGATTTTGTCCAAGTGAACATTAAAATGTTAAAATTCCTTATATCTAAACAAACAATAAATCATAAACAGGTAATAAAAATAAAAAAATCAATTTTATATATATATTTAAACATATTTTAATTTTATTAAAAAAATATATAAATTTGGCACTAAGCAAAAGATATAAAAATATTAAAATTGGAATGTAATTGTTTATAAACATTTTATAATTCAATATCAAGATTTATGATTGAATCAAGTAGCATTGAATGTAAAAGCATTCCTCACCGATTATCTACGGATTTATCCACTTTGAAGAATGACAAGGTACCCATAATTAAAGTGATCACTAACAATGTTAATTGCACATACATTCCAAAATGATTGCTATAGAAAAAACTTATAGCAGCTGCAATAGACTAAAACAAAATACAATTCAATATAATACATATAAATTGTATTATGCATATAATATAATATCAATTTATCATATAAACATTTCAATTAATCTTCATAAAAACCTGTATTTATTTAAATGCAAAACGCACAAAAAAATACATAAATGTTAACGCTGAGACTATAAATCATAACAATTGTGTAAGTAATGTAAATTTTTTTTTTCTATCAATTACACTTTTGTGCAGTGGACAATCTATACTCCTTAGGAGTTGTTAGGGTGTTCAAAATCTAAACAATATCAAAATTACAACAGTTAAAATCTTGATAAATCACCAAATTTATTTTGCACTATTTATGCACGCATTTACATTATATCGGAACAGAAGATTCTCTCAAACTCTATCTGAGAATACAGGTTGTCACTAGACAAAATTTTGATGACTTTCTTATCAGTATATTTAAATCTTGTTGTACAGTAAATGATTCATATCAGATATCTGAACAAAGTTATGCTAGCTATAAATTCAATATTAAAATTCTTTGTTGAAAAGATGGCATTTTTATGTATGATAAGATATCAATTTTTAACAATTATAAGAATTATGATCACAAAAATGGTTTGAAACTACCTTAACAAATGAATAACAATTTAGTATTTGTTTAATATTTTGAATGATATAATAGTAATTTGGTAAGTGATTCGATTAAACATATTAATTGTTTTTCTGAAGAGAAGGCAAAATTCAAATAAATTGTACATTGAACACTTTGAATACACACATAACATAAAACAGTTAATGGTGTTAAAAGGAAGTAAATAGATATTCATAAACCTTAACTATTAAACACAAAATACATACCTGCATAAATTTAAACAAGGCCATTGCCGGAGCACTGTTTTCAGAATATCTTTGACCAATTACATTGTAGATTTGAGTATTGAAACAACTATCACCAAAACCCAGAAGAAAACTGCATAAAATTGCTAGGTACTGACTAGATCATTATTCAAATACAAGTTATAGTAATTAATAATTATCCATAATATTGTAATTAATACAAATTACTTTGGTTCAATTAATGATTTTGCTGTGGTATCACCGAATGGTGAATCATCTGGTAGATTTATAAATATCAGACCATAGGCAACAATGTTTATAACAAAACCTAATGCAACCACTGCAGAATGACTGAATCCTTTAGATTCAACATTATTTTCTGAAGTCTTTTTTCCCAAAATGCTGAATAGAAAACCTCCTGCAAATAATTTTAACATATTAAATATTTAAAATTACAATTTTTGAGAAATAATAATTAAATAACTATTGTTTAATATTTTAACCTAAAATTTCACCAACACCAATTAAAATTCCAGATAAACCCACGAGTTGTTTGCTATTAGGGCCCATTGTTGTGGTGAATCCAATACTTGAACTGTAAACACCACTATAAAATGATAAATGTAAACCTAAAAACAAAATTCAAAACATTTAATTAGTCAGAAAGTTCTCAAACTACTTTTTTTTAAATGCACCATTTACCTGTAAAAAAGAATGACATATTTAATAAACACATGTCTTCAGTTAAAAAAAGTGACAAAGAATTTTTTATTTCCTGGATAGGATTTAAAGTTTCTCCTCTTTCATTGTCAGTTCCTTCTGCGCTTATAGGAGATCGTAAAAGTAAGAACAGTAATGTACCCAAGAAACATACAGCTATAAGAACAGTGAAAACCAATGTTCTTGTTGATTCGTCCAAATGATTTTTATCGTGAAGTGCAAAAAATACAAATGTGTTTCCTAAAAACATACTTTAATCACAAATAAATATTGTGCATGTATTCAAATGTTTTTAATTTATACTACATAATAACTACCTCATTTGTAACAACGCCCAAAATATTCCAGAATTTCTGGACATAGTGGATGAATCAGAATTCAATGTTAAATATGCTCCTTGACCAGTCCAAATGAGCGAAGCACCAAACCCTATCACCGCAGACATAAAATAAAGTAAAAATGTGGCTGGCCAGAGAAATGATACTAAAAACATACTAATTCAAAACCTGAGATTAATATAAGTAAATTATGTGATACAATAATATTGTATGTGTATAAATACGGACGTGTAACAGCATGACCCTATAAACATGGCTATTCTAGATCCTGCAAAACTAACAACTGTTGGAGATATCCAATTGCATAATGCAAACACAACATATATAATGGACAAACTAGTGTATCCATCACCAGTAAATGACGGATAATCATTTTGTATGCTTTTCAGTATAGTTTTCTAAAAAAAAAAAAAAAAATTAATAAATACCAAATAATATTTGATTAAAATGAATTAAATAAAATTAAAATAATTATTCAAAAATATATTATAAGTAATATTATCTATCTGAAATTGGTATAAATCAGGTTTTGAAATCAAAATAATTTGTCCCTGCGTAATTTTTTAAAATTTTAACTATGAACAATTAAATATTATTTTCTATGGTATTAGTGTGAAAGCTACTTAACTATAAATTATTTCTTTAAAATGTTCTGAATTTCCCAAATATATTATATTTTAACAAGATATTAATAATAATACAAATTATTTACTTCAATATTTCCCATTGTTTGAAATGCAGTGAAAACAAACATGAAGGATAAGCCAAGAAGGCTAACATTTAATAACCGTTTATCCATTCTTTGTATAATATATTAACCAATTTGTTATTTTCTGCACCTGTAAATAATAATGTTAATTAATACATATTAAAGAAACATAATACAATAAGTTAAAACATATTTTCTACTGCTAAATTTTCAATTATGCTTATTCAATGTTGAATTATTTGTAAAGATTATTTTGACACATAATTTTTTAAACTATTAAACCAATGTATATATCAAGTACCTTATTTTATAAATAGAACATACCTATTTATATTTAATGATAATCCATAATCAAATTGTTACCTAAATAATAGAGGTATACACACATTTTTGGAACTATAACGAATATATTAATGAAGTTATCTATACAAATAAAAATAATAATGTTCTCTTTTTAAATAATAATATATATGTTTTAACATTTCCATTTTAAATACATAGATTCTTGAAAAAAAAAACTAGACAATAATGCAAGATTGATAATAAAACAATTATTAAATTTTATGTTATCATTATATTTTTCTAGGAATAATTGGCATATGCTTTACTAAATTCATTTAATTAGTTTAAAAAATATTAACATAATAATTTGATTCCTAACTATTTCAACAGATACGCTTATTTACATGCACATTAAATTATATATCTACTGTTTTAAAGATGACAGACAACTGACAATAATTAATAACCAACAATTTATAGATCTAAAGAGATAAAGATAATAATAATGGTAATCGGTCAAAATATCCAAATTTAAAAATGTATAAAACCATTTTTATGAATAAACACAAATATTTTGAAATGTTGATTTAGGTAATCAAATAATATAAAATAAAATTTAAGATATAATGTTAAATAATTCAATAATACTTTATTTTCTAATAAAATTAGTTTAATCTAGATATGATGTTTTATTTATTAATAATTTAATATTAATAGTAAAATAAATTACTTTTATAGAAATAATATTACAAAATAAAACATTCACAAAATCAGTTGTTGTAGTCAAAAAATATAAAATAAAATGTAAAATAATTCAATGACGTAAATTAGTGAACTAGGGACACTATTCTAAAAATTCAGAAAAACGTTTTTATAGAATTTTAAATTTTGATATTTTAACCTAAGTTCAAAGATAATATCTATTATTTCTGCAACAATATTTTTGGTTTATTATCAAATATCCATTAAACTATGCAAGTGTCAAAATTCATTCATTAATAAATGTATTCTTTTAGGATTAAACAAGTTAATTAGTGGTGAATAATTAACTTATATATATTATTAAATAACGTTCTCACTTGCGATTGCATTCGCTCCCCCGATTTAGTACACAAAATATAAAGAATTAACATGTTACTTGTTACTTACAATACTATTCAACTAAAAATTGATTTGCATACAATTAAGTTATAATAATATATAAGGTCACCTTGATTTTGTTGCTCTTGTTATTCAATAGATAAATTGTACGTAGTCAATAAAATAAATGATACCATGAACATTAGAATGGATTATATATAGTAGATTGAATGTTCATGAATAAAAGATTGCTGACGGCAACAGCATTTTCTTACAATTGTATACCTATAAGAAAAAATTAAATAAATTCAAATTCAAATAACTCCAAATGAATATATTAAACTGTTTACCTACCACCTGAAGCCTACAATTCAAAATGTTCACTACTGGCACTACCGTTACTGATCAGGAAACATTAAAAATCTAAACGGACCAAAAAAATAATAAAATCAAACTAACTCAACAACGAAATAGAAAGTGAAACGGTATATGTTGTAGTACTCATAGTACGTATAAAGTACTTACTGGTTATCATATTTAAATAATTAAAAAAAAAAAATGAACTAACCCACGGCCATGTCTCACGTGAACGTACGTGACACGTTAATCCGTATACTGTGGCGAATCCGCCTCAAACAGTGATAAGGAAAATCACGGGTTCCCAATACATTTTGACAGAGACCAGACCACATATCATAATTCATGGGTATTGTCTTAAATCGTGACAGAGATAGATAGAAGTAGACCCGAGGACAATTTTTATGGCGGAAATTTTCCAATTTTCCGGAAACCCAGTTCAATTATTATGCAGAGTATCTCTAAAATCAAAATAATAAATATAGACGTGTTTCCGAATTGAAAATAAAAAACCCGTTGTAAATTAATACGTACACTTTAATAATACCTAATAAAAAACTTTATGGTTTTTTATTGCTTAACATATTGCTCTACATCATATAAGTCAACAAGTCTTGTTCACTAATTCACTACTATTCAGGTTAGGTTTTTACTACTGGCATTCAACAATAAAATTTTTTAATATGAAACGATGTTTTTGGAGTTAAATTAATAATTTTGATAAAATATAACTGTTATGAAATTCTAATTTATGATATGGTACTAGCGAATTGAGAAAAAAAAGCCCCTGACCAAACACCATAATATGATAAAAATTTCTCGTAAATTCAAACCTACTTTTTAATAAGTATTAAAAAAAAAAAAAAAGGTTTCTTAGGATAATTAGAACGGTTGCAATTATTCTTATGGATAATTTAATGTAAGTATACCTGTAAGCAACGATAATCCATTGCTAACGAAAAACCGATTCTGAGCGGAGTTCAGTTAATAGTGATGCTTTGTCAACAATATATACGTCATATTATGGAAAAATAATTAAATAAACATTATATATTTTCTTCAATACTATTTGTTTAATGTACCGATTTCCCTACGGTTTTCCCATGTTTTTTTTCAGGTTGTTCACATTTGCTGAGAAAACTCATTGAAAAATCGAAAAATGACCTCCCTAAACCATTCCTGTCAGATTTCCTTTCAGAAAAGATTCTACATTTATAAATCGGAGCAAGATCTCTGGTATAAAAGGTGTCTACAGAAAAAAAAACCCAAAAAATAGACACCTTTGAAAAACCATGCGCTTCTTCGCTCCATTCAGAATCTAAAAACATAAATATTTATTTTACTTATTATAAAACACAGGCAATTTAAAAATAGTTGTAAATAAGATTTTCATATGTTATCAGTGTTATCATTATTCACAAAAAAAAAAACATAAATTAATTTAAAAAAATATAATTTAGGTAGATATCAATTGTTGCATTCGAAAAATAACTATAAAATATTTACAATTTACTACTTGAAAACCCTTAATACGCATAGGCGTGACTAGGTGGGACATCCAAGGGGGCTGAAGGCCCCTCCAATTTCTTCTAAAGCCCTTCAAACTAATTTAATGAGAAATAATATGATTTGGCAAAAGAAAAATAACAATCATTATCAGACAAATAATAATTGTACTCATTATTTTAATGGAATATGTTTACATAAGAAAGCTTATATTGTTGAATATAAATATAACACGACGAAAATGTCATACGACTATGAGTTTAAATTCAATTATTTTTGTAATATTGGTACATTAATATACTATTATAAGACCGTGATATATTTAATGATTTTCAACGACTTCATTTAGATTTTATTGCCTATTGTTAATATAGGGCACGTGTAGTGCAATACCCACATTATATAACATGTTTATTATTCTTATTTTGTTCGTACGTTTATATTTGTATGACTTTTTGAGTAGGTAATTACTGGACTATTATAACATTAATAGTTAACATCTAAAATGATTGTTATAGCTTTACAATATTCAATGTTTATTCATTCTTGTCGCCACCTTTATTGATGTTCGCGGCGCCTTTGACTCCGTTAACATCCCTCTTTTTAATCTCCCACTTATACGCCCTAAATCTCCCACCCTCCTTCACTAATTTTATTTTTCGACTTTTCCCTCACAGAATCTTACATTTTCTCTCCCTTTTTGGCACTATCAATATACGTTCCACAAGGCAGCTGTTTGAGCCCAATTCTCTTTAACATCTACATGTGCTTTAAAGCCAATCGTCTTAATTTTCTGGGTCACAGCTGTCTTGTGCATGAATGACAGTTATTTACTCACATAATAGACAAATCAACTCTGCAATTGCCTCTCTTAACGATGCGTTATGTTCATTACACAATGTTCTATCTTTCTCCTTCTTCTCAACAGCTCCTGAAAAATATAAATCCCTAATTTTCTCCAGACGACGCTACCTTCAGTGTGATGTCAAACGTCTCAAACCAGTCTTAACATGGTCCCTAAACTTCTATGGTCCCTCCATCTCCACGACTTAATTTTCTTATATCGGTAGCCAATGCATGGTAGGTATTCCACGCTTCTACCTTAATTCTTAATTACAAATCTGGGTTAGGTCTAGTATGCGACAAGACAGATTTAAAAATATGTCAATAGGTATTACATATTGAAAGAGACATTTCAAATTTAATTTAAATAAATATCAAACATTTTTTAACAAATTTAATAGAATTAAAATTTCAATAATGTATTAGTACTGTAATATATAATTATATAAATATGTGTATAATTATAACTTAATATTTATATATTTTGAATTTTAACAATAATATAAATTAAAAATCGACTAATATGTAATTACTTGTATTTTACATAACGATATTCAAAAAGGCTAGGTACTTAAGAAAAGTTGTTAGGACTCTTCTACCTTCCCCCTAACCTAATGTTCTAGTTATGCCTAAGTAATATGTATATTTCTACAGGGCATCTATTAATATGTACAACATATGTATTGGATATAAATATATAAAACTTAACAATTACTGTAGAATTTTTAAGTAAGTTTTCACAGTAAGTTATAACACTGATAAGTGATAACATATGAAAATCATGCTTTTAAAAAAATTATTTTTAAATTGTCTGTTTTTTATTAGCTTGAAATAATAAATGTTTTTTATTTTATTTTTAAAGTATAAGTATTAATTTACAATGGGGCTCTTTTTCCTAATACCTATAATTTTTTCTTATACACCTATCAATTTAGTTGTTCAAAAATATCTGCACATTTTGTTATTTAAAATTAATCGTTTAAGCCCGTAACCCGTTTATAGTTCCCTACCTGCTATAGTGTTTAGTAAGTACCTTGGTATTCTGTACTTGGGTCAGTTGGCTCTTTGGTGATACGTGCAATATCAAGCCATTAGGATAAGTATTATCAAATAAGGTTCTATTGTGGTGGGTTACTAAAATCAAGTAGATAAGAAGGTTTTTCTGCGAACCGGATCAGAAAAAGATCATAGCACATTAACACCGACAAAGATTAATTTAAATGTTCTAATATTTATTGGAAAAATAGTAAATATTTTTAATAAAATAACTTATAGTTTCACGTATTATTTTTTATTTCACAATGTGTACAGTGATTGTTGTACAAATTGCAAATTGTATAATTTAACTTGTACAATCTAATCTAACTTTGTCTGTAACATATAAATAGATGTATATATATATATATAAGTATCTATCTAATAGTTTGTTACATATACATACAAATCATGTAAGTGTGTAAAAAACTTAAAATAAAATTTCAGATTCAACAACTCCAAAAATGACCATAAAATTCTCTAAAAAAGAATTAAAAACCAAAATATGTTAAGAACTGCAAAATAAACTTTCTGATTCTCATTCAAAAGTACCTATATGAAACAAATTTGTGACCATAAAATCATTGCACAAGCTTCAAAAAAAAAATGCAAAGCACACCATAATTCTAGCCCTAAAATGATAATTAAACAGTTTTAATGAAAGAATTTCATTACATATTTGAGTAGTCTAATATCTACATATTACAAATGATTTGGTATATTAGAAATTATAACAGTTATTACTCAGAAACTGTGGATCAGATATGACATCAAATTAATGCATATGTTCAATTTATTTTAGAACAATACTTTTTACAAAGTAGCTCTTTTTAGTGATTATAAGCTGAAAATAAAATTAAAACTTTAAAATATAATTAAAAAAAAAAAATACTAATGCGTTATCAAAAACAAATTTCCAAATAAAAATATGCAATCCATTTTATTAAGGATAATGTTATATATTATACAAGTTAATATTCATCATCAGTTATATCTGTAAACTCTCCATAAAATGCTGTGATTGAATTCAATCTGCCGTTGATAATATTCTGTTGAATTTCCACTTTTCCAAAGTTTATAGCTAACCATAAACACTGAAAAATAATTATAAGAAAATGGTTATAAGAAAAAAACCAAACTTAGAGATTTAAAAACTCACTTCGAATATATTAGTTGTTTTGGGTACATGGAATGCAATGTTTGATGCAATGCTTTTAGTAAGATTGAAAATATCATAACCACCACAATTAAAATTGTTACACATTAAAGCAATGCTAAAGCTTTCATTAATTGAATATTCTGGTCCACCCCAGGGTGGTGACATGAATACTACATCTGCTTTTAACTTAGAAGCCAAACTGAAAAAGTCACCAACAATAAATTCTATTTTCTCAGCAACACCATAGATTTCAGCATTATGTTTTGCAAATAATATTTTTGTTGGATCTATATCAATCGCTATAACTTAACACAATTAAAAATATATAATTTAAATTTATATATACTTTGTTTTTTTGTTATTTTTATTTTTATAAAATATTATACAAGTATACCTAAATCGCACATAAATGCTAATTGAATTATATTTCCACCAGCTCCACAGAAAGGATCTAAGACTACATGATTTTGACAACGCTTTGCTATATGGTAACTTAATACTTCTGGACATACAGAATAAAAGCTTTCTGTAAAAATATTTTAGTTGTTATAAAAATAATAAAATAGTTATCAATTGTATACCATCGTCCAATAGAATACCAAGATCAAATTTTGAAAATAACATATGTCTTTTTGACCAATATTTCAAATTTATCTTTTTCCTATTATGATTCAACAAATAACTGTTTTTTTCTTTTAATCTATCATGTTTCATAACCATTGAATTAAAATATTTCTAATAATAAAAAAAAAAACAAAACCATTAAATTAATTTTAACTAATTTACTTTGTACACAATGAATGCAAAATGTATGTAATAAAAAAACAACATTTTAAATTTTAATTACCAATTTATATAAAGAATAATTTTAAAACAAACAAAAAATACAAAATAAAATTGTACATACTCTATATTCATCAATGGACTTGTATTTATGATTAGGAGATGACATAGGAGTTGAGGTACACCATTTTCTTTCAGTATTATATTTGATTGAACCTGAACTATCAATTGAATTCTAAAATATAATAAATATTAATAAAAAAAACAAACACACAAATCACCAATTTATAAATAATTACCAAATAATCTAATAATATATTAAGTAACTGAAAAAATATAAATATAAGATAAATAAATGTGTATTACATTATTTATGGTCATTACCCATATTAATTATTACTAATTACCAGGGTTTTTGGGACTTACTTAATTATATAACACTGCTAAATGTAATGCCAAGACAAATTAGCGAATGCTATAAGTTCCAAATTCTGATTATTAATTACTATTACTTTTTAGATATGTGCTAGCTATAAGATGAAAAAAAACAACTCATTAGTTACCAAGTACCCAACAGTGGTGCAGAACCTATATTAAGGTCGAGACTTAGCCAGACACCTCTTAAAAATTAAGCATTGGGCCACTTCATTTTTGGCCAGTTTGATTGCCAAAAAAAATTAATAGAAATAAAAATCTATACTAACTATCCATTTAGACAAAAATGGGTATGTTTAATTATTGAGTCTTTTGAAATGTACTTCATCTGACTACATTTTTGGGACTTCAGCGCCACTAAGTACAAACTATGTATTTTAATTATATACAAAATATTTAATATAAATATTACTATATAGAGTATCAAATCTATTTTTGAATGAAAATGAATGAAAATACATTCAATGTTTTGCTCTAAATTAGATTAGGGGAACTTTTAAAAAAAAATTTAATTACGTTTCTAGTTTTATGTTTACATTCTAGCCTTTTTTTACATCTTGATCAGATCAGCTCATAAAGTTTATAACAGACATTTAATTATCATTAATTTATGCGAAATTGATGAACAAAAATGTTGTATTTCGATATATATTTATTACTTATTAGACTTCTAATATTAAAAACAATTGGAGTTCTTCAGACGTACAACATATCCAATAAGTTCTGATGCTCTTATTAAACAAACAAAAATAAAATTTATTTATGAACTACAAATTTTCTAGTAAGAAAAATATTGATTTCATTGTTTTAAATTAAAATTAGAGTAAGTAATTCTTTAAAAATAAATTTACAAACTTCAGTAGTGATTGAAGAGGCATTTCTATCTGGACTGTAACTAGTAATATTATGTTTATGAAACATCATATATGATGGTTGTGATTTGAATGTAAAAAATTTTGATACACCGTCAATGATCAAACCGATATCTTCAAGAACTGCATTCATTTTTTGTGATTCTGTTTCATATTGTCTGTAACAGAAATATAAAAAAAAATAAATAAATAAAATATATTACGTAGATATATAAAATAAGATGCAGACATACTTCGCATGAATGGGCCACTGTTATAGATGAGAAGTTAGGAAGGTAGGACATAGAGGGGAATTTTATTTTTATTTGTATGCAATGATTAATCTTTGCTCACGAAAAACTATTCTAAGCGGAGTTCAGTAATACATGTTTTGAAAGACGATTTTAAAATAACACCTTTTGTAAATTTTCCCTTTTTTCTTATGTTTTTTCTCATTTATTATGAAAACAATAAAGTAACAATAGGTAAAAATTACCACACAATCAGCTTTTCTTTCAGAAAAATTGCTATATTTGAAATAGAAGCAAAATTCCTGGTAGAAAAGTTGTCCACGGAAAAAAAAACAATAATATCATAAAACCAATTTGGTTCTCACTCTGCTCAAAATCTAAAATTCCATAAACAGATGAAGTTTTAGTTTCTTTGCTTCATCTATTTATGGTAATTTAATTCAAATGTTTTTCAGTTCAATATATTTTGAAAGTTAATATGATAGTATTAAATATATAATACTTACAAAATTTTCATAAATTTAATTCTCTAACCTTAAAATTAATCATAACAGAATTATTACTCACTTTTTAATATTTGCATCATGTTCAATAATTGTAGTGCTTAATATATGTTTACTCAGATGTATAATATCAATTTCATCATCACTGGAATTCCCATACTCATCACTAATATTATTGCTGTTTTCTATTATTGACAGAGGATTTGATGCATCAAATTGTCTATAATAACAAATAAAATAAATATTCAAAAGAGTCTCCTACAGATTAACAGCAGAGAATGAAATATTACTTATACCTAGCAGATCTGTTAATTGTTTTTTTTTATCCTAAATTATAGTGTTTTATAAATAAATAACAATAATACATAATAAGAACACAAGTTAAAATGCAATTGTAAAAACAAATTTTTCACTAAAAATTGTATACAGTAAAACCTCCTTTTAACGGACTCTTTATAATGTGGAAATCTCCTTAAAACAGAAAATCCTTAATAACGGACAAATCAGTTGGTACAGAGCAATTCCATTATAAAAGTTTTACTGTACTAACATTTAAGTATTTAAAAATAGAGCACTTAAACAATAATGAAACAAATATTGACAAAGAAAACCAAAAAAAAAAAAAAAATTAGTTAATATTTTAGTATTTTTAATTTTTAAATAAGAATAAATTTATTTTTCTGATGTTTTGACAACCGTGGAGAATTTAGGTGGATTGTATCTATGTAATACATATTTGAACACCTAACCTAATATACTACCTATTATAAGTTATTTATATAATTGCTAATAAATTCAAGATCTGTTTAATTTAGAGGTAACACATTCAAATATGAATAAATAAGTTAGAGGATTATTTTTATAACGTCAATAAATTGGGAAGATTTTGTCATATTTTCGTCACGTGTTGGACGTATTGTATATTGGGGGAAATTATGCAGGGGGACTTGAAGAACTTAGACCTTTCAAGTCATTCTCATAATTTCCGCCAATGCTATTGGTAAGTAAATACCTGTAATTGGCTGTGAAGCGGCTGCACAATACCGTTACGCCATTATGCTCGTTGCAGTTTTTGGGTTCGTAAAACACTTCGACCAGCTTTTCGGTGGACAACGAAAAATACGACAGGGCCATAATGATTTGCGGTGGCCAGAAGTGTTTCGCCTGATTCTATCGCAAACTGAAGAAACAAAAACGTAACAGTTTTTAACCGAGTTGGGTAAGTGCAACACTATAGAACCATACGCGTAATTGTTTTTTGTCTATGATCAACACACTATACAATCTACACGAACAACCCGTACAGCGTACACGACTGATTAAGCCAGTGATAAATATAACAATAACAGAAGATTATTAAATGTTATTATTGATTAAGTATTATTGTTATTATTATGTACCAAAATAGAATTCGCCGGTTTTGCGCGTTGGAAACTACGCGTATAAATCGGGAAATAATTCGCCAGAAAAATAGTGAAAGATTTTTCCTTGGATTATACAATTTTATAAACGGAAAATTACAAAATCAAATCGATATCGCAAGAGATATAATTTATAATTTAATGATAAATGTTTATCTAAAAATACCAATAACTTGGTAGGTAGGTACCTCATTTCCCGTACTTGATCAGTCACGCACTCATGCCAATTTCAAAAACATATTTAGTATTATCACAATAAGGAATTATTGAAAGAATTCATTTTACTAACCTAAAAACCTAAAACTATTCACTAAAAAAAAAAGTAGTTTAAAATTCAGTAATAAATTATCATTATTTTTGTAAATTTTAGACCTATGATAGGTCTAGACTCTAGAGGTACTAATGTATTAAGTATCATTGTAAGTTGAGGTTACCTCAACATGGTGGATTAATCCATCTTAGGTTATCTATTAAATCTAAGTTTTTATTATTTTATGCGTAATGTTCAATAATATTAGGTGTGCTATTAATGTTTTTTTTTACAATGCAGTTTGGCCCAGTGTGCAAAACTTAGTTTATTATTAAGCATTGGATTATCTACGATAAACCGTTGATGTTGTAATATTCAGAAGTGATTTACTTGTGAGCATTAAATACACTTCTTAGACATGGATTTTAAACGCTTATTATATATTTATTTGCTATACATTTCTAAACTTTTAATATCTGTATAATATACATCTAATCAATTAGTAAGTTAAGTAAGTGTGATCAGACTTGATTCTAGACTTAATCAATTCAAAAAGTCTGTTGTGAATTGTTTTTGATATTTTATTAAATAATTATACAATATTATAATTAAATAATAATTTAATAATATTGGTGATATTAATAAAAACGTTGACCTTTTTATTTTTAATTCTTTATCTTGGTTTTTAAAATTTGTCTTTTAACCGGGTTTGGTGTATTGTTAATTGTTATACATACATAAGCTTCTTATAAATTGAAACTATAGATAGAAAGCAGTTGTGCTTATTGAAAATTGGAAAAAGAAAAAAATTTCCAGTAAAAAAAATCGTTATACTCTGTTTTTAGAAGTACTATCAGTAGGCACTATTCATACTGTAGCCAGTGAAATATTAGAAATTAGGTAGGTACTATATTTTATAGTATAATCATGAATTCATGACATTTATTATTGTTCTTTAATTTAATGTTTTTTTGAATTTTTTAATATAAACATTTTATAATAGTTATTAATTAAATTATTTGTTTTTGCAATGAAATTGTTGATTCAGTAAATAGTGTGAATGCAACACTTATCGACCAATCTTAAGTGAAATGTGCAACCATTTAATAAGTACAATATTTTAATGAAACTTTAAAGCCAATTGATGGAGACGTATACATTTTACAACTACCTAGTTCTTCATACATTCTTGTGTAAGTATTTAAATCAATTTAAATGTTTCTATTTTTTTTATTTTAAAGGACCCATATTATGCATTATCATGTAAGATAGCATATTTTTGTGGTTTAGAATTTTAGACTACTTTGTAATGCTTATGGTGTAATATTAATTTCTGGTGTATAATATAAATATATATCTGTATCTGTATACTATTGGTACTATTATTGGTTTTAGCAATACAATTGTTGATTCAGTAAAAAGTGTGAATTTAACACTTATTGACAAATCATCAGTACAAAGTATATCCATTGAAGAAGTTCAAAAAGAAAATACTACTGCATATGTAGAATCTTAGGTTGATAAGAAAGTGGGCATTTTACAACCACACAGCTCTTCAGATAAGCCAGAGTAAGTAATTAAAAGAATAATTGTAATGAGCTTTTCTTATTATCAATAAGAAAATTAATATTTGCAAATTAACTGCTTTATTTTTAATTATATGGTTAAAATAAAATAATTAATTATCCAACATGTTTTTAGTGCTGATCCTGTTTTACGGATATTAAACGAGGTCACTAGAGATTCCATATGTAGAAATGGATTTCACCAGAACTTGGATGGTAATTTTTTATTCTGAAAGACAATACCAGTATATAGGTCAAGGAACATTCATACCTCACTATAGGTACCTAAGTAAAGATATATTTAAAACCACATTAATTTATGGTAAAACATGACATAGAATCTGTGGAATCTTAGAAAAACAATAGACAAGATTGCGATCATTATTGTGGAATTGCCCTCTAAGTTTTGCATATAAAATTTTCGCGAACTGTATCTTGTCAAGAATAAAAACAAAATCGGAACAAATTATTAGTGATTATCAAGGAGGATTAGGCCAGGAAGACCTATGGTAGACCAGGTATTTATTCTATGACAATTATTCCAAAAGTCCTAGGAATTGGACAAGGAAATACAAGTGCTCTTTATCGACTTCAAGAAGGCGCACGACAGTATAACATCGCAAAAGCTCAATAAACATTCTTAAAGAGTATAACTTTCCACAAAAATTATTAAAGTTAATCGAAACATGTATTATGGAAACGTTTTTTTAAAATAAGAGTAGGATAATATAAAAGCGGAAACCGACCCAATAATTGTGAATTCAGGCTTAAGACAGGGGAACTCTATGTCACCTGTTCTCTTTAACCTGGTATTAGAAAGTCATAAGGGAAACTAATATTGGTTATAATATAAGTAACAAGTCTAAAACAATAAGTTTTATAGGAAGAATATTTCAATCTCAAAAACTAATTTTTTGGATACTCTAATGGTTTTGGAATTTCATCAATAAATGTTGATGTATACTACTTTTGTAATCATTTAAGATCAATAGAAAATCTAAAATGCCAGTTTTCTGAACTTACTGGGCTAGAACATTGTAAACTACTTATTGTTGATACTGAGACAGCAATATCTGTAAAAAAAAAAAAATTATATTTAACATCAACCTAATAATATGGTAAAAGACTTGCTATTTTCAGTAGTCGGATCTATTAATTTTGTACCAATATAAGTGTGACTGCCATATGTCAACTTTCTTTTACTCACAGGATCACTATTGAAGATACTAGGTACCGACGTTTCTTTCAATAACTTCCTGAAGTATCCTTGGTAAAAAGTCGTTGTTTGTGAAGTGTTTACTACAAATTTTGCTATAACGAGTAGGAACAAAGTTTTGTTTTTTAATAGCTTTAACCCACATTTGTTTTTTCATCTAATCAGAAGGAAAGGTTAGATCCTCCTGAAAAGTTTGTTCAAATCATTTTAAACATAAGGATGCTATAAAAATTTGGGAATCAGGACGAGGTACCAGAAAGTATACAGTAAGTAAATAACAATAGTAGTACAGCAATTTGTACTGTTACAAATAAAAATTATTTTTTTTATATTTGTAGACGTTGTACATTATACAATATATATATATATAAATATATTCATTCTTTTATAGTTAAATATATATTATAACAATTATAAAATGTATAACAACAATCTTAGATATGTTTAAAAAAAAAAACAAGACTCAACGAAAGAGCAGTTCCTGAAAATACAATTTTTTGTAAAAATAATTCATTCTCAAATGGGTCATTTGAAAATTAGATACATAAAAAAAAATATGTACATTTACTGAAAAAATGTGTTATAAATGCAATAGAAGCCGGTACCTGCATTTTGATTTTATCGTAAATAAAATAAATTACCTTTTCACGATAAACCAAGCAGTCGTCAATGTCAATAGATAGGTATTGTATTGTATGAATAGACGTCGTCGTGTTCAGTGTTGTCTGTGTTTATATTCTCTGTACAAATTTTTATTTTTTCGTTTGTATACAATGAACAAACGACATGATTTGAGTGTGGAAGAAAAATTATGCGTTTTTAAAAAGTATGACGAGCTTCCGCAAATGAGTCAGTGGTAAGCTACATGTAAGTTAAACGTCTCAAAGTTTACTGGGTAGGATGCAGAAATTCAACAGGAAATCGAAAACGTATCATTAGCAAATTCAAATCGTAAAAGAAAAATGGTCGATAAAGAAGAAGTTGAAGACGCATTGAAATAATGGTTCACAAAAGTCACATAAAAAGATGCCAGAGTTACAGGACCATTGTTGCGCCAAAAAACCGAGGATCTCGTGAAAAAAAATGATTTAGTGGCAACAGAAGGTTGGTTTTACCGATGAAAGAAACGCGAAAACATTTCGTTCGTTAAGCCACGTGAAGAACAGGGAGAAGTAGACCATACAGCTGCACGATCATGGATTCATTCAGATTGTTCATCTCTTATCATTAAATATCCTCTGTCTTGTGTGTTCAATGCGGATGAAATTGGACTTTATTTCAAGGCATTTGCCCGTTTATGTAAAAAATGTCATGGTTTACGTACAAAGGCAATTTACTGTTTTGTTTCAAGCATATGTAATTAAATCCTATAATATTTGAACACATTAAATATACAATTTAATTATGTACCTATTGGAATATATTATGTAAGTAGCTATCGCATAAAACAAAGATACTACGTAAAATAAAAAGTTAGCCAACTTTGCCACTGCAAATTGATATCCTTAAACATCCGCCACTACGCCTTAAGTCTAGAGCTCCCATATGGCATGCAGAACCTCAAAGCGAATCTATTAAGTGCCTATGAGCGAGACGCTGGAAACCGTCAGAAACCTTTAATTGAGACCTGATTAAGGAACTATTTATAAAAATCCCTGGCTGGGATAGCACAAGGGCCACATGGACAACGCTTAACCAAATTAGAACGGGACAAGGATGATGCAATTACCTACTCCACTGAGTCGTGTCCCATTACAATTTTCAAAGAAGGATTAACAAAACTAAATGAGGGCGGGCCAACAGCTATAAAATGGCTTGAAGAACTTAAAACGCGTCTGTGATTTCTATTTGTTATTATAATTTATTATACCTACTATAACCTACCTACATACATTTTATTACCTGTTTAATTAGTTGACTAGCTATCTTAATTATCACATTTATTTATTTGTGTAATTTTTACCAACTTAATTTATCTAAAAATAAGTCGAACATGTCAAACGCAAATAATAATAATAATAATATGTAAGTAGCTACTTGAAAGTGTTTATTTTATCATCGTTATCATTACAGTCGTTATTATAGATTGGCATGGCGAATTCATTAAATTTAAATATTGATCTGAAATAACTGATAAACATTTAAGTGAACTTTTGCGAACTGCGCTTACAAATTATCAGCCAGATTTCAAAAAATTCAGAATAAATGAACACTCGAAAAAGCACTTCTCATAGGTAAAACAAAACCGTGCAGTGTTCACAGACGATCGCGCTCATTCAATCATCAAAAAAATTAAACAACGTATTTCGAATTTACAATTTGTATAGATATCAGTCACATATTTAGTTAATAATTGCTTAGGTATTTTAAAATGAAATACGATTTCTGTGCCCCAATGATAAACCAGCCTGTGTATTCACAAACACGAACGCTCGAGTCCAAAATCTGGTACATGTCAATCTTCGTTAGAAATAGTAAAATCTTGGAGGAAATAATTAAGCATTAAAATGTGCCATAACCTCAAATAGCATGACCACATTAAACAAAGTTAAAACTAAGAAAAATAATTTTTGTTTTCAAAAATTTAACTAATTTACTCGAAATTAAAAAAATTAGAATTGTATACTAAACTCTAGTAAAATCCATAGTTGACTATGGTATTATTGTTTGGGCAGGTGCCTATGATACAACACTAAATCCATTAAAAATAATCATTTGTATTACACAGAATCTACACAAAGAATTAATGTTCTACCATTAAAAAAATTGTTATATAAGGTCAGCAGTAATTTTTTACAATTAAAAATAACTTCACACCTAGTATTGATCAAGGATACAACACAAGACAATTATCAAACATTACTGTTCCTTTAATGCACAGAAAATTAACCCAATCTACTTACTTATATATATATTATATGCTACTAGACTTCAAAACAACTCTATTGTTTAATACTTAAAAAAAACAAATTGGCTGTAAAATGAACCAAATTTAAAACTTTAAATATTTGTATATCTTTAGGCTAGTTGCTTCCTTTTGTATATTATCAAACCATATTATACATTAAGTCTCCATATATTAATTATTGTTATTTACATTATTTAAGTTTAAGTTAGTTGCATAAGTCTAAAATTGTAAAAAAAAAAAAAAAATTAAAATCATTATCTGAATGTTATATTTTTCTTATTACAAGTTGTGAATTTGTGGACCCTTACACGAACCTGTTCAGTGGGGTCCATTATCTTTTTGAATTAATTAACAATATTAATAATCATAATACTTTAAAACATCCCAGAAAACAGTATTACACTTAGAAACGTATATTAAAAAAGTTAATTTAATTGTCTAATTTTTAAAACCGAACATATGGTTACAATGCCTCATGAGCATCTAGCTAAACACCATCCCAAGTAGAAGTGACTAAAGTAATTGCTAAAATAAAAATCAAAACTGCTCATTCGAGTGTGAATCCATCTCAGATTTATGCCCAAGAAATATCTGAAATTGATAATAACATTAGAGCCAGAATGTTACTTTAGGGAACAGTTTACTATAAGGAACTTACGTGCAATCAAAAATCCATTGGATCCAAAAACAATAAAAGAATGTGAATTTCTAGGTAAGTGAAGTACAACTGGCCACTCTCACTATAGGCAAATACTTCTACTATCTGTCAATGAAACTGAAGGCATCTGAACGAGTCATTATGTTTGTTACTGAGAAAGGTTTAAAACATTTAGCAGGTACTTTAAGGTGGTAATTTTTCACTTTCTCAAAGACAATTCCAACAACTCTATGTAATACAGGTAGAAGAGTCAATAGCATTTGTAAGATTACCGTGTACTGTTTTCTACAAAATAAAACGACGTCGACAACACATGAATATATGCTAACAAGTATAGTTTTGTGGAAAAATGGACTGTGCACTTTTACCAGTTGAAGATGTAAAGGAAGGTATGGCATATTTACATAAAATTGTATCTCCTCTGATGTTGAACAATTACTAGATTAAACTTATTGTCAACAGCACATAAAGCCGAATCCAGTGTAACAACGATTGTGGTGCAGTTTTTCAAAATAATCCACCTTCATTCCTGTTAGAATTATAGAATGTCCATGCTACAACAATTGTTGAGCACAAAGCTTGAACTATTTATTGTTCATTTTTTTTTTCAATTAAAAAATTTTAGCATTTTAAATTTCATAACATACACATTGTTAACACAGCAAACAGACTGATAATTATATTTATTTATATGATTATAATATTTTGGTTTTTTTTTTCCGTATACCGTATACCAAATATCAAGCAGTAGTGCAGTACACCGTTACGGAATTGTGGTCGTACCTATTACACATTTGTATTTTTCTTTTTTGTCATTGCAAACATTATATTAGGTAGGTACGCCGTTTTTCAGCACCATTCCGTATAATATACTGACCGGGACAGGGGACCCGTACGTTGGCGGGCTACGACGCGCGGCAAACGTATCGAAAGATACGGAAATATTATCGCCGCGACGGGCAATACGAAGGAAAAATAACATAAAATACGTGCACCGGCCTGAATACTTTTTCCCGGCTATTCGGTTTACACATAGAACAGTCACGGAAAAGTATCGAATGATGACACGCACGAATATAAAATTGTATATGTACATCACGAACAACCTCGCGCGCCGGTTTCGCAGGACCGCTTTAGGGTCATCGACCGGGGGAGGGCCCGGGCTTCGTTCGTTGACGGGCCACGGGCAATTACGCGGGACAAATTGCAGGTTCGTCAGTTTTCAGCACCACTTCGTAGATTGTACTGGCCGAAGCAGGAGCCGGGCCGCGTAAACTTTACGCCAGCAAAATATCCCGGCGACGCGCGCATCGAAAGACACGGAAATAAAATAGCCGCGGCCGGCGTAAATACTATCCGGCAATTCGGTTAAATTTTCCAATCGCTATTATCCGTTACGGATAGGTGACGAATGACGATACGTACGAACATAGTATCGTATAAGTACATCACAAGCAACCTCGCGCCGGTTTCGCAGGACCTCGTTGGGACCGTAGACCGGGGTGAGGGGCCGGGCTCCGTTCGTTGACGGGCCACGGACAATTAAGCGGAAAAATTGCACAGACAAAATGTCGGGTGGCGTGCGCATCGAAAGATACGGAAACATAATCGTCGACGGGGGGGTCGCACAATTGCCGTCGAAAAAACGGAAAACACCACGAGCGCACCGGCCGGGACGAGTAGATACCTCGGACCTCGACAAGCCGAGACGCGTGCATAGTACTTACTCGGTTCGGTGAGCCAGCGACCAAACGACGAAATCACCGCCGGGACGCCGTCCGTACGCGTTATTACCGACACGGAAACAATTGATATTGCACAAAAATGCCAACTGCGAGGAAAAATACGACCGGAACGGACCAACGCGAAAGTTCAGCGTCCGACGGTTCCGGGCAAATGAAATGGCGTCCGCCGGGAAGGCACGCCACCGCGGTGAGCATAGACGCCCGCCAATCAGCACCACCGACGACTACGCACGGTGTGACCGCGGGCGCGGACCGGAGGGAAAACTGGTACCGGCTGCGGTCAAAATGCGTTGTTGTCGTCACCGAAATAATAACAAACGCGTGTTTGTGGCAAATGGCGACGGCAGACGCCGCTCACCGACCGAAAGTAATTGTCGCCATCCCTCTTCCGCCCCGCACCCGACTCATGCAACGACGACGACAACGCCGCCGCCCGGAATAACCCACGCCATCGTTTTCATATTATCGAATTGAAATCCGCGAAGTCGACTTTGTCCCCGTGTCACGCTTGTGTACGTCTACGCGTCTGCTTGGTGCCATCTATAAATATGATTATGAAATGTAATTTACATTTTATTCAAATGCATTGTCATTATTAAGTGTTCATTACATTTTACAACACCGAAGAGGGTAGTAGAAGTATGTATTGCTAGACCGAAGTCCTGAACAGATCGAAGTAGATCGGCCACCAAAAACCGGTGGTCACGGATGAGTGGAGCAATCGGGAATTATTTACGTTTACGCATTTTTGGGTTCTTGGGAGAAAAATGATTGTATTATAATTATATAAAGTGTACGATGAACACGTATTCAAAATTACAAGTAAATGTCACATCATAGTAAAATCAACTTGCTAGTCGCTATGCTCCGAATATAATACTTACGAAATAGGTACTAATGCAGACTGCAAAGAAAGTTTAAGTAGGTTACTATATAATTTTCCACGGCCGTTACTCATTTTGTAACTCTAATATGTATGTAAACTATAATATGCATTTTCGTCTTTTCCTCGTGCGTTTATACGAGGATTGTCTTTACAGAAATGGAACTTATGTCATGTATAATTCAACGGAACAATTTTTATTTCGCATTTTTTGGTAATTTTTGGTTTTACGGTAATTTTGTAGTAATTTTGGAGCGTTCTTTGCGTTTTTGTAGATATATTTGCGTTTTTTAAATTTTTCTCATATATTCTTCTGACAAAACTAAATATTTGAAAAAACCAACGTATTGTACAGCATATTGTATTACTGACATTATTTCTTATCTCCGTTTTAAATTTAATTTAGGCTCTGTAGTCTGTATGTACACACGTGCATTACACACGTGTATATTATATCTAATATATACCATAGAGTAGTGGTTCGAAACATTTTTCTCTTTCGTAGCCCTAAGCTTAATATTTTGTTAGATTCATGGTTCTCATTATAACTTTTAAACATAATTACTCTTAATTGATTAGACGCTGATATAAATTGAGTTTTACCCGGATGTACGTGTGTGCGATAAATGATGGTAACATTGTTATTACTGGTAGTGTAAGTATACGCTTAAACCGGACAAATAATGAACCACCTACCTAACCTCATAAAAAAATATGTTCAGATTCAAAAATTGCAACGGGAACATGCTCCCAATGCTCGGTATTTACCCAATGATAGAAACGTTACAAGTAAACATCAAGATTTCATTGAAAAATATCCTAGCTAAAGTATTTCATGATAAATGTTCTTAGAAGTTAATAATAATAAAATATGATAAAATAATTCGTGTCATCGGCGGGTGGCGGAAATTTTTATCAGTTGTCTACGACGTAATGAGGCCGACGGCCAACCATAGTACCGTACGGATGTTCGGATGTTAACGCCCGAGTGAAACTGTTGCCCTTGGCACCGAGGTCACGGTTCATTCTTGTGATATAGATAAATATAAATAAATATAAACGCATAAAAAAAAAAAAAAAAAATCTTTTGGTATTTTGGAAATCGGATATTATTGAAAATATCTCGATACACTTTAGTAGGTGGGTATCGATCGAACGGTACACGCGGCGTTACGTGTGCACGAGCAACCGCCGACCAGCATCCAGGACCGCGGAGTTGCGCGAGCTCGCTCGCCGACGAGCCGCGGGCAATTACGCGAAATCGTTATTCGTTACATGAAACGCACGATAATATCCGGTATTACAGGACGGTTGAGATGTTTCGACAACGATTTCCGTACCGTCTCGAAACATTCACGTCGACATAGCCGGGGCCGCGCACGCCGCCGACGGTCGCGCGAAAAAACGCGCGCGCGGTCGCCGGGGCACGAGGAACACAAAACGCGCCCGCGTACCTCGCCAATAAAAAGAAATGACGTTTTTAAAACCGACATTATATTACCGTCACTGTCCCGCTCGCTCACTCACTCTCTCTCTCTCTCGTACCGGCCGACACGACACGTCGACGTGGCCGCGGGCGATGAAAACGAAAAGGTCGACGAAACGACGGCAACGGCAAATGTCGCCCGTTCTCGTTTTTTTCCGCAGAGTAGTACGGACTGCGTCGCGCGAAAGGCCGAGGCGCGGGACGGTTGTCGGTCAATTTTTCACCGATACCAATCCACGTTTTTGTAGATTATTGTATTGCGTGTGTTCATAGACCGTTATTGATACGTAACACTACAAAAAACCGTTCGTAACGATATGGCCTTGAAAATGTTGATAGATATTAAAGAAATGGATAGGCCACTCCTATAACGATAATCCGTGTGTTTTTAAATTCAGCAGATTGGTCAACCGATAGATTCAACTGTTCCTAGTCTCAGCTGCTGATCGATTCGGTGGAGGGCAAGTGATCAATCGGATTGCTTCACCAGCAATCTGATATTTTGTGGATGGAGTAGTGTTTAATCCTTAGATCTTAAACTGCATATTAACCAGATGGATTTGATGAACACTTTACGAGCTAAAATTAAAACTAAAAAAAAATATGTTGTGTTCAAATTTGTTGTCTAATATGCTAACGTGTTTCCAAATTCCAATTCTAACACTCGACATGTACAATACAATTGACATACTTTTATAAAACATTTAGATGCTGACTCCATTTGTATATCCTAAATTATATTTTAATGTAACTTTTAATCATAGATACTAATTATATACATATATGATTATATTATCTATGAATATTTTCAATGAGACAGGTACTGATAAGAACCGTTTATTTTATTTGTGTGATATGAAACTTTTCTTTTACTGTTTGGTCCTATCATTTCTTTATTATCTATGGTTACACGTTAACCGTTATTATCAGTTGACGATTATGAGATAAGGTAAATCCACAGAGTTATAAATCGTAGGATAATCACAGTTATTCAATAATCAGTAGTAAAATATCGAACGATTCCAAATATGTGTTAGTTGCGAACTGTGATTCTATTATTATTATTATTATTGTCTGTAATGTCTCTAGATCTTAAGTTGTTTTATTGTTTTAGATAAGTAATTTTATAATTAATTATAAATATAAATTAAGAAAGCAAAAAATGATATTAATACTATAGCAGGTAAGATAATTTATATGTTTATACATAATTATTATTCAATTTTTGACATTGATTACATTGCAAGTGATGTTCACTATTCAATTTTGATCTCCATTCTACCGATTATAGACATATTTAAAATCATTAATTAACTAAACTTCGCTAGTTTCCCTCAATAGGATTTTTTCAGATTAGTTTTGCAGACAAGCAATTAGTTAATTATAAAATTATTATTATTTTATAAAAATGTAAAAAAAAAAAATATCATTTATAGTTAAAATATATTTTGTTTTGAGAATGATTTAATTGTCTGGTTCATACTGATTTACTATAAGTCGCTTTTATCCCAAATATTCATCAACCCTTGCCTCTAACTTCCATTTGATCTGATCTCCCAATTTTGTATTCACTGGTTGTCCTTATATGTATCATTCTCAATCGCATCCAACTATCTGTTTTTCGGTCTTTTTCTTATAGTCTTTTCTGTTACATTTATTTTCATTACAATTCTTACTGTTCCGATTTTTCTTTCCTCACGACATACTCAATCTTAATCTATTTTTTCTCATTTTATCTACATTTTTTGAACTTATTCCTATTCTTCTCATCACTCCATCCATTCACCTGATCATTCTATTGGCTGCTACACTCAATCTTTGTTTTATGATTACCGCTCCACACCCCAAACCATCCAATATAGTTGGTTTCATCAAACTTCTGTAGAACTTGCCTTGAAGTCTCATTGAAATTTTCTTGTTACATAAAATATTTATCTTATATACATTGTTTCTTTTGTAAAAAAAGATTCTAGGTATCCTCTTAAAACTCTACCTCGTCTAGTATGTCATCACTTATTGCCATTAATTATCTTGTCCTGTTCCTCCAAACTCATACTCTATATGCTCTGTTTTACTTCTACTGATTCTTTATCTTGTTTCTTTAAATTCTACACTTTATTTTTTAAATCTATTGCTAGAAGTTAGCGAACTTCTAGATTTTTTTCAAACAATTTATATTGTATGTAAACATCATGTATCATTGTCATCATAGTACCTTGTCTTATCTGTTATCCTTACTCACGTTTGAGATAGGACAATCCGCAAAAGATTTTCTTATAATTTTTCACATGTTTGATTGAATTTTACACTGGTTGTCGACCTGACACAACCTTATTTGTCTCTTCTTAAAATAGGTAGAGGTACCGTGGGAATACTCTCATCTCTTTTCACAGGGAGAATTGACTTAATAAGTTATAATAATTTAGCTATTTTTTTTTTAAAAGTACCACTACATTAAGCAAATAAAAATTTCAAAAATATTGCTTGTGAGCTAAACTGCATTTATGCCTAATATTTATTTATTAACATAATAATAGTAATAATTTTTAATTATAGAAATTTGTTTTAAAGCCATGGGCCTATGTTATACATTCATTATTTATTCTTAAAAAAATTTTCATGCATTAAAAATACTAACAAATTTTGTTTATATCTTTTTTGTTTGGTAATTGATTATTATTAGAAACATAATGGTTGATACTTTAAATTTCACAGTTTAATATGTTCTGAGCTTCTCAAAAAACACTTCTCAAAGATAATCACATATTTTATGTTAAGAATATTAATATATATTTATTATATAATTATTTGAGTGCAACATACTAATTAGATTAGATTTTAGATTTTATTTTGGTATCATAAATATATTAGCATAAAGTTGGACATGGAAGAAAATAAAAAGCGTACATTACTATAAATCAGTATACCAAATTTAAAAAATGAATGATTGTACTTACATATCATGTTTGTTTTAAAATTTGTATTGATAATTTATACTCATTGGTAATATTATATTTATGATTATTGTTTTTAAATATTATAGCATGATTTTGCATATTATTTTTTTGAGTAGGTTAGGTTAGAATGGTATATCTATAACATATGTATAATTCTAGACCATTTATTATTAATTTTTTTTTTTTTGGAGTTAAAAGTTCCTAAGTGAAAAAACTTGTTCAAAATAATGTTGAATAACAATTTTAACAAGGGTGAAAAACTAATTTTGATGGAATTGTTCATGTTTTTGTTTTTATTTTTTTAATTAATATCTTTCAACTGTCAAAATTATTTTCTTCTTGAAGAAGGGTAGTAATGATTAATAAATTCATACTAGTTTAGGATTTTTTCGGATATACTGAGCATAGAGTTAAATTAAAGTCTTACAAACTGTAAGAACATATGTATTTTAAATAGGAAACTTCAATTCCAGTGGGATAATTTCATTAATTGTAATTCCTAGTGTTCAAATATAAATTTGAACAAATACCTAAGATGATTTTTTAAAAAACTATTTTTAATTAGTTTTATCACTTAGGAACTTAATCAAAAATAAAACGAATGTCCTAATGTACACAATGTTGTTGGATATAAGTAATATTATTTTATGATTATGTAAAAATTAAAAATATTTTATATCTGTCTATTCCAAAAAATATATAAATTAGTCTTAATAATATATCTAACAATATTTAATAATACCTATAGAAAATAAATAGTGTAAAATAGCTGTGGTTATGGTTATGGCTTACCTTTGACAATTGATCTATATACTGATTAATTTTTTCTTGTAAATTGTGTCATCTGTTGTGATTTGATTCAAAATAATTGTTGAGACCTGAAATTTTCGTCTTTTGCGTTATTTATAAGCATTTAAATTTTTTTTTAAGTTTTGATTTGGTTTAATGTGGATACCAGATGCGTCCCTGAGTGGGCGTTGGGGGCTATCTCCCCCCACCCGAGAGAAGTGGACTTACATTGGCATTTGACATAGTCATTGGTCCAGAATTATATATATTAGATATAATCTTTTATATTATTTACATATTTTTTTAGATTTTCAGTGTAGTAAAGAATGGTTTTACAAAGATGATGATGATTATTATTTTTTTATACTATATATAAAATATTTGTAGAGATTTGAAATTTAGACAGAAAATTTATGTTTGACTTTTATAGACTAGACGTATGTAGTATATTATGTTGTTTATGATGATAATTGATGAAAATCAATAGCTGTACTATGTTCAAATGAATTTTTCTTTAGCAATATTTTATAATAAAGTAGATATAAAAATTAATTAGGTAACTCGGAAAAACTAGGATAAAACGTATAAAAAACGGGACATTTTCGAAAATAATGTTTATATTATTTTTTAAATTGTATTATTTGTTGTAATTTAGTTAAATATATTAGTAGACTTAAAATTTGGATAGAAAAATTATATTTTTTTCTTTTAGACATGATGCAATTTTCAAAACACTTGAACCATTATTGAGATTTTTATACAAAATTCAATTTTTCATTGAAATTCAGCAAAAATTTTGAAATAAACTTTATGAACTTAAAATATAAACACAAAACTTAAATTTGCCTTTTTTAGACGTGGTAAAATTTTAAAAACATTTTAATTTTGTGTTTTTTGCGTAATATTTATTTGGTAGGTATTTTGTTGTAAAATTGTTAGACAAAACAGAAATGCGAAAAAATATAACAATTCATTAAGTCTTACATTGCGGTAAAAAAAAAAAGAATTGAGATTAATTTAGTATTTTTTTTTAAAGGAATTTTAATATCAAATTTTGACAAAATTCGTTTGAGTGAAGATTATGTGGAACAAATCTAATTTTAGATTCTAAGTGGAGTGAAGAAGCTTATGGTTTTACAAAAAAAATCGGTGTGGGAAAGTACTTTAGGGAGGTCATTTTGTGATTTTCTTAGGAGTTTTCTCGCGAAAACCGGAAAATTTATAAAATGTATTAGTTGAAAAATATTACAGCTTTCTTTTTTCTTATGAACAACTTTTCTACCAGCAATTTTGCTCAGATTTATAAAGATAGTATTTTTTTGAAAGGAGGTTGTTTTTCGATTTTCTCCAGAGTTTTCGCAGAAAATGAAATTCGGATCAATATTAAACTTATATTATTAAAGAAAATATATAGTGCCCATTTAATTATTTTACTATGTCATATATATTGTTGACAAAGCATCACTATCAATCGAACTCCGCTCAGAATAGTATTATCGTTATCAATGGTTAATCGTTGCTTACAGATATACATTAAATTCTCGTCTTAATTCTACCTTCCCAACTTCCCACCTACAACAGTGGCTGCACCCCTCCTCATTATCTTAGGACACCTTTTTTTCATGTGGTTTTTGACTTGAAATTTGAAACTTTTATTTTATAAGTTCAGTAGTTGGCCGAACCTTACACTGTAGCAAAGAACATAATCTGTCACATAGTTTCTTAAATTTAAACCTAAACCTCGTTACACAAGACTAGGCAAAAATAAAAATTACAAACATTAAATTGTTTTTACTTCTAAAATAATAGTTTCTGATTGTACTATCATCTTTACGTCTAAAACCAAAAGTTTTATAACTATTAAATTGTAATTAATAAATACGCGTAACAGAAAAAAAACAAACTTTTTAAGTTTTCTTTTATAACTTCCAAATGAAGTTCATCTGGTATTTTTTAATATTTTAAGTAGGTGTCCTGGGATACTGGGGATGGGTGTAGCCACTGTTGTAGGTTGGAAGTTGAGAAGGTAGGATATAGACGATAATTTATTGTATATCTGTTAGCAATGACTAATCATTGCTAACATAGTGTTGCTTTACCAACAATATATGCCATATTATGGTAAAATAATTACATACGCATTAAATATTTTCTTTAATAATATTTGTACCTGTTTTCCCGGTTTTTCTGATTTATTGAGAAAACTTTAAGAAAAATCAAAAAATGACCTCCTTAAAGTACCACTCCAATCAGATTTTCTTTCAAAAAAAGTTTAACACTAGTTAATCGGAGCAATATTTCTGGTAGAAAAATCGTTCACAGCCAAAATAAAAAAAAACTAAACATCAATGTAAACATAAACATCTTCGCTCCACTTAGAATCTAAAAAAAAAAGAAAAAAAATGTAGGTGAGCTAAACTTGTATTATGCCATCAAACAATGAGTTGCATTTTAGTAGATTAATTACCTATAAAAGGTAAATAAAACTAACCAATACAATTATTGATGTTTCCAATGTAGGTGTAAAAGATGAATTATTTTTAAATTATTTTTTTTTAAAAAGTAGTTGCACATTTTGTTTATTAGATAAATTTGAGTTACCCTAAATTTTGTAAAGATAGGTACACTTAATTTTCAGTCATTTTAAAAATTTGATTTTTTCACAATTTTAGAAATAATATTTCAATAAAATATACGTTTTATTTATTTCATATTTATAAATGTTTAGGTGTTCTAAGTAAACACGTGGTTGTAGTTGTGTAGTGTCGACCGCCTTCGCGAAATAGCGTTTTGATTTATGGTTATAATTGGATGTCTTTTGTGGCTGATTCCTTGTACTCACTTATTGTGCATTATACTCCTATTATACAATTAAAACTGTTTGTAATGACATCACATACAATCTATCTTAGTACAACAACCGAATCTGTTGATTTCTGTGTCAGTTATAAGTAACTAGGTACAATATACCCATCTTGTTATTGTATTGTAAAACAATATCAATTATTATTATTGTTGTATAAATAACAAATAAAACTTCTACCTTTTTAATAGTTCTTCCAATGTCATAAATAATGCTTATAAATTAGATACTTATACAATTTTTTAATATAATAATTTTAAATCTTCAAATAATATTCCAAAGCTATGTATTACAAGAGTTAGAAAATTAAATTATTTGTATTAAATAAATTGTAGATAGAAACATTCCTATCAACAGTGATAAGAATTTATAACATTTAAAATTACATAAATATGTATTATAATATTCCCTAAATACCATATAACATATAAATGTGAACAATTTTTTTTTATTTATTATGTGCAAATAACCAATTCATTAATTGCATATACAGCTAACTACACATATTATAAGAATTTTCTAATAGAATATTACTATTTAATGATTTTGGAATGGAATGATTGAAATATATATATTAAAGTTAAATTTTGAATGCTATTTTATTCTTTTCAATATCTAAATGATATATGATAATAATTTTAATTGATTTATTTTAGATAAATTTGTTTTTTTTTTTTTTGTAATATTCAAACATTTTTAAGCTTTATAATAATTACAATTAATGAGTCACTTAAATAAGTTGAATATAGTTATAATGTGTAGGTAAGGTTAGTGCAGTATTCTAACAAGTAACAATGTTCTGTTAACTGTATGTTTGTATTTGGGATATTTAATTTTATCATTTATAACTATTGTTAATTACTAATTGCTGTTATTATACCAGTATACCACGAGTGGTTAGTCTATGTTTAAAATTTCCCACATAGATAGAAACAAATATTTGGCACTATGTCTAGCATATTTTGCCAAATATTTTTATTTAAATAACTTTAATATACATTTTTTTTATTACAAAATCACTACATTTACACATATGTTATTTTGTGTTTAATTTCAGCTATATCACTTATTATAAAATAATGTGTTTTATTTATTTAAATGTCTATTTAACCAGTAATTTATATATTAATGTATATATATATATATATATATATTTGGTCAAATTTATTTATTCTTTAAAACAAATTATTTTTTTTTGCAGGGTGTTTTTTAAATTGTACCAATACAAATATTTTCATTTTTTTCCTCATTTTTCATTTTTTTAAGAAATAATGTATTGTTTGTGTTGTTCTATTTTTATAAATGTTTTTATTTATTTAAATTGTATTTTTCAAAGCCTATAAATTATCGTGTTTATTTATTCTAATAAATTTATAATTTTTTATTAATACCTATTATTAAAAATGAGTAAAAACATTGAAAATAAGGAAATGAAGACATCTGGTTTACGACCACCAACAAAAATCCCTACAATGGGAGTGTCAAGGTTACCTAGCTCATCTTCTATCAATCTTGGTGAGTCAATTTTTCATAGTTTATTTTAAGTTGTCATGATTCTAAAAATTGTTATGAATAATAAACTATAACTTTTGATCTTGTTTAAAAATTAAAGTGCTATAATATTAAGCTGAAATTGGTTTATTACAGAGATGTCAGACGTCAGTTTTTGCTACTGTATTTGTATATATCAATATAATACAGCTTTTATTATTATTTAATGATATGTTGAAATGTATAGTAAAATGATAAATTGAGTTCGGATGTACAAATAAATATTAAATACATGTCAATATCTTGGGAAGGGGGCCACTCCTGCAACACCTTCACAAATGAAAAAAGTTTGTAGGCGACCACTGCAGTGCACCTGTACTTACAAGGTTATGGTCATCATTTGTTGTTGTTCTTTAGTCGAGTGTTGTTTGTAAATAATCAAATAGTTCAATTAAGTGTACAGTATCGATATATTAGAAGAGATGCCCAATCCTGTAATCGAAGAAACTATTGTACCAAGACATTTGGATTTATTCTGCCGAGTAGATGGTAGAACTACTGTTTATTATTTTTATTTACTTTCACATATAAATAATATTTATATATATATATACATTATACAATATACACTTATGTATATATAACCTATATACATATGTGCTGCATACACGGAAAGTAAAATAAATTTGTGCCATACTAATAATCTATTTACAGTAAATACATTTTTTATATTAAAATTTTTGATTTTTATCTGGTCATCTTAGTCATTTTGAAAATATTTTACACAGTTTAAATAATAAAGTATAATACATATTTTTCTGTATTATATTATATCTGAATTTGATTACATAATATATTTACCTGTATAAACACAAGTATTAAATTTAACTATTGTATGTAAGGATGGTCCATTACTTTTTTTTTTCAATTTGATAACTTTAAAATATATATATATATATATATATATATATATATATATATTGCTTATTAAATTCGGTAGTTTTTGTTTCTTACTTTGTAAAATTCCTGGACCCCCTCTGATATAACCTAACTTTTATGCTTACACGATAGAATTTAGGAAAAGTTGTTAGATCAGTACTTCATTGTTTATATTTATAAATGTTAAATATAATAATATAATATATTTAAATTAAATATAATATTTTTGAATAATGCAAACCTATACAAAATTGAAAATATTATTACTTAATATTTTAGAATATAAAATTATCACTTTTCAAAATGTATGTTAATTTTTAATTCATAATAAGTTTGTATTTATTTTTAAAATTATATACATAGGGTTTTCCACAAGTTATGTTATGATTATCAAGTAGGTATTTTAAAAAAAATGTCTTTAAATTAAATGAAAATTTATCTAATTTAATATTTAATAAAATCCTAAATTATTGCATCCATTATAGTAAAAAATTAAATGGCCTAACAAAGTTATAAATAATTATTATGTCTATATCCTGTTATTTGAAAATAAACTTGGAGAACATAGAATGTCTTCCCACACAATAGGTGTGTATACTAATACGCCTACATTTTTTTTATTTGGTGGGTGATTTTAAACTTATGACCTACTTGTATTAATTTAAATCTAAATACTAAATAATCCGCTATAGAAAATATTATTGAACAGTTTTCTATTTTAGGTATTTTGTATGTTGAAAACATTTGTATGTTTTTTTTAAAAATTTATTTTTAATTTTACTATAGGTATTATTTTTTTATTGTTTATATCTATAAGTAATCATAATAATTAATTGACATATCATTATAGATGGAGTAAACTCTACTGCGATTAGACTAGACAGGGGTTCTACAACCAAGAAATCTGCAACAGGTAATAATAATAATTTTTGAAGTGTTATTTATTAAAAAACTTATTATATTTATATGTATATATATTATGAATTAATAAGCATGTTGTTAAAATAATATTTAATTTCTTTTTCTGGTTTTAAAATAACTATAAATCTAAAAATTATTATATTATTTTTGTATGGTATTCTATAAATACAGGATGTCTCAAGAAGATATACCCATTATAAAATCTCCAGGAATAAAAAAATAATCAAATTCTTTTTTGTTTTCATATTACTCGTAGGAAAAGGGACTACAAATATTTTCATTTCAATTAATTTTATAATTTTTTAAAGACTGTTTTATAGAGTTTATTCTTCTGAAAATTTTGATTTATCAATTTTTTATTTTCATTAAATTCGTGATTTGCGTTAAGTTCAGAAAAAAAAACGAAAATACTTCTAACAATGGGTGGGCCACTGTTGTAAGTGAAAATTTGGAAAGGATATAGAGGAGAATTTAATGTAGATCTGTAAGCAACAAATATTTATTGCTTTCGAAAAACGATTCTGAGCAGAGTATGATTATATATGTTTTAAAATACTGTAATATTTACGATTTTTGTCAAAATTTGATATGAAAATTTTTATAAAAAAAAAATACTACCTTAAACTCATTTTTTCCTTGTTGACCACAAAGGACAACTTATAATGAACCTCCTGTTTAATTTTCAAATATTTCAGTTTGTTTTAACAATTTTTTCCTCAGCGCATTTATAGAATAAAAATTACGCAAAATTTAAATGTCTATAAATAGCTCAAAAATGGTTCAAATTTTTTTGAAAATTTTACCACGTCTAGAAAAGGTAAGTATAAGTTTTCTGTTCAAATTTCAAGTTTCTATGAATATGTGTAACCGAATTCTAACAAAAAAACAATATTAAAAATAATAAACTCATTATTTTCGTACATTTGCCCGTTTTTTTCCCCAGGTTTTTATTAATTAATTGAAAACCGCTTGAAAAATGATCCCCCCATATCACAATCTAGATAAAATTTCCTTTAAGAAAAGGTGCTATACTTGAAAATCAGTACACAGTATACAAATAAAAAGAAAAAATAATAAAACACATTGTAAAACCAATACATTCCTCGTTTTACTCAGAATCTAAAAGTGCAGTCATTTAGCCATAATAGTAATAATAATAATCAATTAGCGATTACGAATACAGCCTGTTGCATAATTATAGGTACATTTTTTTGAATTTTAATAAATTATTAAAAATCATGAATTTAATGAAAATAAAAAGATGTGAAATGTCAAAATTTTCGAAGAATACACTATAAAATTACCATCTTCAAATTTGTCAAAAATAATAATAAAAAAAAAATTATTTCGGTTTGTTTACCAAAACATAAAAATTTGATTTGAAAAAGTACTTGTAGTCGTTATACCCGCGAGTAATACAGGGTGATTTTTTTTTATCATGGACTAGTAATTATGTTAGAGGATTTTAAGTAAATTTCATTTCTGTTTATTATAATCATATGGAATCGTAAGGATTAATTTTAAAGAATTTTTAATTTTTTACTCCTACTTTATATACCTTAAATAAGTGATATTTTTTTTGATTTTGAAATAGGAACCTCCCTTTATGAATACAGATTTTAATAGAGAATATTTTTATAGAAATTTTGATATGCATAAATTCAATATGAGATCTACCTTTTAAGAATTATAACAGTTTAAAGTTTAGACTAGAGGACTACGGAAGGGTAATAAATTGGGGGTTTTTATTTGAAAATCAAAAGTATGTACTTGTTTTAGGTACATGGAATAGGGATAAAAAATGAAAAACAGTTTTAAAATAAAGCTTAAACGATTTTATAATGGTTAGAAAAAACAGAAATCAAATTCATTTAAAATCCTCTGAGTTGATTTCTGGTTCATGAAAAAAAAAGTCACTGTATAAAAAAAAAACCAGAATTTGATTATCTTCATTACCCCAGAAGATATTAAATTGGGTATATCTTTGTAGGACGTTCTATAATGTCTGCTAATCATATTCTATTTCATTAATCATTACACATTATTAATTATTATCATTTTTTAGTTTTTAGTTCTGATTTTTTTTATACCTACCTAACCTATTAAATACTCTTTACCTCTATTTTTTCTCTTTATGGTGCTCTGAATATAGTATGAATAAGCATGTTTCACTTAAAACAATTTTTTTGGAGTAAAACTTATACATTTTGGATTTTTAGTACTTGTACACAAATTACTAATATACCTAATATTTGTACACTATTGTTAATGATTTGCATGTTGCTTTTTGTTTTCTGTTTGCAATATTATAGAAATGTCGTATGTTAGCAAACCCAATGGCTTTAATAAAAAAACAACAGATGAACGTAAATCATCAAGTAAGTTACTGCTTTTTTTTATTTTTGTGTATGGCTGTGTAGTTTAGATATTTTTTTATTTTGCTTTTATATTAGGTAGTTCAGATTCTTTCATCGGTGATGCTCGTAGACTTAGTGAAGCTGGTGTAAGACGTAGTTCAGGTTTGTTACATAATTTATACTTTAAATACATATTATTTGTATTGTTAGTTCACTCGTTTGAATATAAATATATGATAAAATAGGTACAAGCATGAACACTTGGATTTATTTGCATATGGAAAATAATTTTTATACATTTTTTAGGAAATAGTGTTGTTCTCACTGAAGATACAGACAAATTTATTATCGGTAATCGAATTTGGGTTGGTGGAACTAAACCAGGACATATTGCCTATATAGGTGAAACAAATTTTGGAAACGGAGATTGGGCTGGTATAGTTCTCGATGAACCAATTGGTAATTTGCTGGAGTGTAAATTTTAGTTTGTCGAGTTTTATCACAGATGTTTTTAGGTAAAAATGATGGGTCTGTGAGTGGAACGAGATATTTTCAATGTGAACCTAAGAAAGGCATATTTGCTCGATTGACTAATCTTACTTCTGCTCCACTGACTCCTGTTGATGAAGATACTATGATTCAAAGTTCGTTTGCCACAACCAAACCATTAGGATTTTCAACTCCTATGCCCAAACATCAAGCTACTACTGTAAAAACAACTAAAACCACAGCAAGAAGTAAGTATATTATGTATTTAATTTTTAAGTAAACTAGAAATTGGGCCCACCTCTCACCTTAGAGGTTTAATGCTATATTTATGTTTTGGTACATATCATTTTTCCCTTGGGTAGTGATGATAAATCTAAAAATGTTTGTATGTACTATATTTGTAAAAGAGACTTTGAACAGAACCTTTGAATATATACAGCGATGTAGTTCTAAATTTTTTATAGTATGTGTTTGAAAAAACGAAACATAATGTGGGATTTACTCTCAAACCTCCCATTAAGTAATACATTTTTATCAAATAACAGAGGATTATCTGTAAACATGTTTCAAGTTAAAATGTTTGACTATATGAATTAATGAAAAAACCAAGAAGTGAGTATACACTCTACTTCACTATTGTATATATAAATATATCAATGGTGGAACTATTTGAAAATTGTTGAGATATTTTAGATAAATTTCTAATTATATTTTTATATTATATTTTCAATCTTAAAATGTAAATTAAATAATTTTATACAGTACAATTGTCAATTTTGTCAAAACTAGTGAAATTTTGAAAAATTACCTCTTTTCTTCCTTTTAAATAATATGTATAATGTTAATTTTCTAATCTCTGTATAAATCTACGTGAAATGTTTGGTGGCTCGGTGCACCCAATTTATAACAAATATATAAATCTAAACAAAAACATTTTACTATTTTGCTATGTAATTTATTATGAATTGTAGGCATTAATCAACAACCTACATCCAAGAGTACCAGCGATTTAAAAATTGGTGATCGTGTAATTATTAGCAGTGGACAAGGTTCTAAATTAGGGGTTCTTAGGTATCGTGGTGCAACCCAGTTTGCACAAGGAGAATGGTGTGGTATTGAATTAGATGATCCTCTTGGAAAAAATAATGGAACTGTGGAAGGCATTAAGTAATGGAGTTCTCTAATATAATTTGATTATATATTTTTCTATTTGTATTATTTTAAATTTATTAAGATATTTTGAGTGTGAAGATAAATTTGGATTATTTGCTCCTGTTGCTAAAGTTTCTAAATCACCAATGTCAGCCAGTCGAATGTCAACCAACTGTGCTATTCATAAGACTAAACGGTCACCAGATTCAATGAATGGGTCTATATATAGTGGTATTACTTCAAATACAATGTCATCAATACCAACTCGGGTAAGACTTGGAGTTGCCTCTTTGGGTTACAAGGTATTCTGCATGAAATTTAATAATTGCTTATCTTAAATAATGTTACTATGGTTATTTTATATGAATTGAAAAAAAAAACTAATATATTATTATTTATGTACCATTAATTATAATATAGATTAATAGGTACATGTACTTAGAAAATAAAAAGAATTGGTACTGCTGATGGGTGTGTCACTGTTGTAGAGGTGGGTAGTTGAGAAGTTAGGAAACATAAAATGATTTTATTTATATTTGTAATCAACAATAAACCATTGTTTACGAAAAACGATTTTGAGCTATGTTCGTTTATAAATGATTTGAAAGTCTGTAATATGATTTTCATCAAAATTTGGTCTTAAAACAAATATAAAAAAAAAAAAAAATTAATATACTACATTCTACTTTTGGATTTTTGCCACTAAGTACAACCCTTAATGAATCTCGTGTTAAATTTTCTATCATTTCTGGTTGGTCAAACAATTATGTTCGCATAATACCTTCCAAATAAAAATACAAAAAAACTCACTAATATAAAATGCCTATAAATAGCTCAAATGTTTATAAATGTTTTATTACACTTAGAAAAGGTAAATGTAAGTTATCTGTCAAAATGTCTTAGTCTTTACAATTTTTTTTTTAATGAATTACAAAAAAAAAAACAAGATTGAAAATAATAAAATCATTATTTTCATAAATTTTTTCTTTTTTTTTGGTTTTGCCCAATTATTAACATAATAAAAAAAATGAAATCGGTAATGTCCCAGTGTGATAATATTTGTTTGTTTTCCCTATAATCTTTCTTCCGGTTTTTCCTAATTATTTTGTTAACATTTAAAAATGACTTCCCCAATGCACCAACTAGATCCAAAATGAAGAAAAACAACATACAAGTAAAAAAATAGATTGCTTGCTCCGCTACAAAGCTAAAATCACATTTATATTATTTCAGGAAGATAATTTAAAATTGAGTTTAATTGTCAATTTATTCGGTAAATATCATACATCTTTAAATTTAATTTATTTTACTATAATATTTTTAAATACATTTTTTATTGGATTAATTGTTGAGTATTTTGATTTATCATATTTTACTTCAAACTGATAGGGACTATTGATACAACATATTTGCTTCTTGTGCATAATAATATGTATATGTATATATTTTTTTTGCTAATTAATATTTATAATAATCGCAATCGCTATGGCATGAATGAACAAATGCTAATAAATTATTTTAATACTCATGGTAAGTTTTATATTTTTAAAATTTAATTTGAAATACAATTATTTATCTTGAATGTAAATTATAGTTAACATATTTGAAAATTATACTTAATATTAAAATCATAATTTACTAGAATAATATTAGGTAACATTACTTAAGTTTTTAATATAGGTAATTTAAAAGCTCTTAAATTATATACAATACTATTAAAAAATATGGTGGAAGATAATTAAATTTTATTAAAATAAAAATAATATACTATGGTGATAGTGTAATACATATTAATAAATCTAATATGTCTAGTTTAAAATTTATAATTGAAATATAATGCCGCAGTAACAAATTTGTATTTACATTAAATAATTTAAAAATATATTTTATGTTTATTTGTTGTTAAAATTTCTAGTCAGAAGTGAGACTTGTGAAAATCTATCATCCACAATGGGAATCTGGTTATTATTAAATCGACATCTTTTTGTTGTATAAACTAAAATTTATATTTGATGATTTGCAATTAGCATATACATAATTTTAATGTTTTTGTTTATTATTTTTAAACATCAAGGTTTACAATATTAACAAAAGCACCACAAGACAATCATTAAATTAAATTATTAATACATTTAATCATACTTTATTGTTCCAAATTTTTATTCAAGTTTTCTAACTTTATATATAATTTTATAGTTTTTTTATTATCATATTATTTTGTTTCTGTTATGTTTTAATTTTATTGCTTTATAATGTTTCTTTTTTCACTAAGTAATGAAACACTTTTCATTTGCATATTTATCATTTATCCTACCTTAAAATCCTTACTTTTGTATTGTATGGTATGATTTTGATTTTTTTAATATGATGTGTCTTCATTTCATAAACTTGGACTGAATTTTGTTCTCATTTATCAGATTTCATATCTTTGAATTTTTGTCATGTTTTATTTTATTTTTATTTATGCACTTTTTAAATCTAATTTAATAGTTTCCTAGTTTAAACCTTTTATTTTTGATTAGCGTAAGGTACTATTTATTAAGAATAAATAGTAATAAACATAATATGTATTTAATGTTATTTATTACATTGATAATAATCATCACTTTTAATTATTAAAAATGTTCTTTAAAAAAATATATATACATATATATAACTAAACAACTCGGTACAATAATTATATGAATTTTATAATAAATCATCTATACAAATGTATATAATTAATATTACACATAATTTAAATTAGAAAATTAAGCAAATAAACAAAACCAAAATTGGTATACCTACTATATGAAATACATCCAGTTAAATTGTTGAAAATGTACTTGTGTAAGATGCTATAATGATAAATTCATATTACATAATGTATACACTTGGTGTTTCTATAGTATGGAGTATCTATAGTATTTATAATAATACTGAAACATATTGTACTAAATATAATTTAGTACTTAGTAGTGGTTGGTATTTTAACTGTACAGTTAATTTAATGTATATTTGAAAATAGGTAAGTATGTAATTGTAAAAGACTATACAAATGTATAGTATATATATATATATATGAACATTTATTTAGCAATTTTGATTTGAATAAAATACATTGTTATTTAATAAAGTGCTCAAATACATTTTAGAATACTATTAGTGATGAATAGTGTGTATAAAATATAATGATATACTGTTATTTAAATACATTTTAAATAATATATTTTATCATAATTTTGTATAAAAAAAATTATTTTTGGTTTATATAAAGTATTCCCTTTCCAATTTAACATTATGGTTTGTGTTTTTTAAATAATTTAATTTAATTTCCTACTAAAATAATTAGATAAATAGTTCTAAATTTGTTTAAATAATTAATATTTATAGCATATAAATATATAAATACAAAAATATATATATGTATAAATAAAAAATAAATAAATGAATAAATGTGTCTCCTACAATATTATGATAAGTGTATTATACGACCGGTTTCAAATTAATAATCTATCATTAGGTATATCACAGTCAAAATGTAAACTGCGATTGAATATATAAAATTAAATGAAGGAATACATTAAAAAAACTTATACAAATCGGTTGTTTTACATAGAAATAATTTATTTTAATAGAAGAGATTAAAGAGCCTAAATCTATCTAGGCTCTCTTGGAGAGATTATTTAAAATGGGTTATTATTAGATATAGATATGTTAAAAAATATAAATTATTTGGTTATTTATTTATTATCTAAAAAGTATTGATATGAGGTATTATTTTTTAAAATCAGTTTATGCATTTAAAATATTATTAAAATTATTTTTTTTTGTTTCATTGTATACATGTAATTCTTTTAAAACTGATTTAATGTAAATGTTATTTTGAGTATTTAATATCTCTAAGTCTGTATTAATATCAAAGCTTATATTATGGTTGTTTTCTAAAACATGTTGAGCGAAATTTGAATTAGGGGCAGTCTTTTTAAATTTAATTTTAAAAATGTTCTCTTTATATCTTATTTTAAAATTTATTACAGTTACATTTAAGTTTATATATATATATATATATATATATATATATATATTTTAATAATTATTTATCTTAAAAACGATTTTTATATTATTTGTATTTTAGTGAATTTGTTAGACATATTATTTTGATATTTCATTCTACTATATTTTAACATAATTTGATGAGTTGTGTATTATTTTTTCTTTAATACGTTTATGAATTTTTTTAATAGTATTTAAACTGAAATTATTTCTATGGGATATATTATAGATAATATTGAACTCGTGATGGTAATTATGTTTATTTAATGGAACATGTTCAAGCCTATAAAATATTGAATTGGAAAATTATATTTTTGGAGAAAAAGGGTGATTAAAATCATATAGTATTATAGCATCAGTTTGTGTTGTTTTCCTGTATATACTAAAATTAAATTTATTGTTTATTATGAAAACTGTAAAATCTAAGAATTTTAATTTCCTTTTTTTTTTGGCGCATTTATTAATTTATTTACGAGTATTAACCATTTCAATATATTTTTTTACATTATTATTTTATTATATAATATTTTACAATGATCATTAATTTACAACAGGAAAATCAGTTAATGTTTTCAGTTTTGTTGCTCTCATATTATATGTGAAATAACGAGTGTTGCTTTTATGTTGGGTTTTCTTAAAATTCCAAAAACCGTTAAAACTAGAATTTAATAGTTAGAATTCAGTAAAACTAGATTTAGTTAATTAAACTATTTCAGTTTAATATTTAGCTTTTGATAAAATTAAGTTGTAATTAGTTAAATTGTGTTTTGTATAATTTGGTAAAAGAAGTTTTAATTGGGGAATTATTATTAATTTTTGGGGTTTTATATGTCAAAGTTACCTTTTAAATATGTAGAATGAGTTTTGATAAAAATTAATTTATAAAAATTATTATTATTTATTTATTTATTGATTTATATTTTTATGTATAGTTTACTATGCAATTACTATTTTATACAATAATAAAATACTCAGTTAAAAATTGCAACTTTGAGATATCAGCAAATTTATATTGAACTGATAATATCTGTGAGGAAATAAATTTAATATTTCCATTCAGATTGTTTTTACTAATTTATTAATATCATACAAAATGTGTGTTTAGTTGTGGATAGGTTAGGATAATAATGATCATGACAAAAATGTTTTCTTAAATAATTGATTGTTGGAATTTATTTATGGTTTTTTACAGTATTGTTTTTGAAAGGCTTTGTAGAGCTTACTTAATGAAAAAAGTATATAGATTTTAAATGCTTATTTATCATTTTTCAGAATATAATTAAAATAAATATGTATTTTTTAATCTTTTACTATAAATTTACTTGAATGATTTCTAATTATTCCTAATTATTGATTGCAGCCAACCAAAGTATCAGATTTAGATCGTTTAAAATTGCAATTAACTCAAATGAAAAATGAAAATGAATTACTTCGTTTACAAGTTACTAAAGCAGCAAATCAAGCAGATGTAGCTGAAAAAAGATTAGAAGAAACATTAAAAGTAAGTTTGTGTGTTTTTATTTATTGTATCTTAAGCGCTGTAAATATTATATGCAATGATTTTTTTATTAAGGCTCATACAGACAGACCATCCGAATCTCAATTTACCGATACAATAATGCTACAAATAGATAATATGAAAAAGCAAATAGAAGAAGAAAAAGAAAAGGTTCAAAATTTGCAATTTACTAATGAAGAACAAAATGTTGTTAATATTGAATTACAAAATAAAAATACTGAGCTTTTAATTAAAATTAAAGAATTAGAATTTAATTTAGATAAAGAAAGAAATATAGCTAAGGATGTGGAAAAAGAGACTATGAAAATGTTTGAAAAAGAAGAAGAATTATGTAGAGTTAAAGAAGAGTTAGAATCTCTTAAAAAACTAATAGACAATGATGCTAATGAATTGCAAAAATCAGTGTCCAATTTAAGTTCAGAAGTTGTTGATAAAGAAACTATTTTAAATACATTACGTCAAACATTAAATGAAAATTCTCAACTGCACGACCGATTACTTAAAGAAGCTAATGAGAAGTTATTTGTAACCACAGAGCGATTGAACAAAATTATTGAAGAAAAAAATAAAAAAATAGAACAGAATCAAGAAATGATCGATCAATTAAATGAAGGTATAAAATGTTTGAGTGCATTGAAGAATGAAGAACATGATGATATTGTTAATAATCTTAAAAATCAGTTATCAAAATTAAAAGATGAGTACAAAGTCATTTTTGACAAACAAGAACACGACATAAAAGTATCCAAAGAGAATCATATTCAAATAGAAAATAAAACCAAACAAGAATTAAATAATTTGTTAGAAATTAAAAACCATGAAATTGACCAACTAAAAAAAAAATATGCTGATTTGATGTGCTTAAATTCTTCTGAAAAAGATGATATTAAAAAATTAAAACTTCAGTTATGTGCTACTACTACCGATTTAAATGAGTTGAAAGCAAAGAATTTAGTTTACAGCAAAAGTGATTTAGAAGTAATTCTTCAGCAACAAATTCAGTTAATTTCTATGAATTTTGAAGATTTAAAGAAACATTTTGATAAAATAGTATCACTTAAAGATAAACAAATTATAAACTGTAACACAAATTTAATGCAAATAAAAGAACAATTAAGTAAGTCAAAGTCTTACCTAGAAATTACTTATAATGACAAAATAAAAGAAAAGGACAATGAAATCAAAATATTGTCAGAAAAATTAAATGTAATTATTAAAGATTTTGAAAATCTTGAAAAAACTAATAATAATTTAAACATAGAATTAAAAACAGCCTCAAATTCCGTACAAGACAAATCCATCTTGATAACAAATTTACAGAAGAAATTTGATGATTTAGAATCAAAACAAGATTTAAATAGAAATGAATTAGAAAAAGAACTTTCAGTGAAACTAACATTTGTAAATGATGAGTTAGCCAGTCTTATATCTGAAAAAACTGCTTTAGAAGAAAAGTATGAAAATTATGTGAAGATAACTGAAAATACAGAAAAAAGTATGGAGAGCAAGTTACAAGAAAATAATACTTGTATAGCAAATCTAAATAAATCATTGCAAGAGTTAACTTTTTCAAAACAAAATGAATTAGATTCTTTGAACAAGCAAATGTTGCAGTTTAAAGAAGAACAAAATGAAATATTAAAACATCAAAGTGTAGAATTAGCTACCAAAGATGAACTCATAAATTCTTTATCCAATAAGTTAGAACAGACATTAACTGAGAAACAAAAACAAGATTTAAAAAATGCTAATTTACAAAATGAATTAATAAATGAAACTACTAAGTATCAAATTACATTAAAAGATTTACAAATTAAAATTAATGAATTAGAAGTTGAAATATTATCAAATCGCGAATTGTTTAAAAAAGAACTAGAATTATCAAGTAGTGAAAATGAAACAATCAAAGACGAAAATTTGAAACTTTTAGAAAATTTGAGGTCTTTAGAAAATGTTAAATTAAATCTTGAAGAGAAATTAGTTTCTAATGAAATGCGCAATCAGGATCTTCAAAGTTTAAATGAAATTATAGAAGACAAAAATAAAATTATTCATAATAATCAAATAAGAATTAAGCAGCTAGATGATTTAATTGTGCAAACTAAACATGAATGTGAAGTTATTCTAAAGAAAAAAGAAGAAGAAATCGAGGAATTCTCAAAAACTAAAGAAGAAAAAGTAAATATAGAAATGTTTTCATTAGAAGAGAAAACTAAAATTCTATTAAATGAAAAAGATAACGAAAATTCAAAACTTCAAAACAGAATTAAAGACTTAGAAAATATAAAAATAAGTTTTGAACAACAATTGAAGAAAAGTGAATCGAGAGAAAATGATTTGAAACAATTAAATGAAACAATACCAGAAATGACCAAAACCATAGAAGATAATAATTTGAAGATTTCTGAGCTAAATAATTTAGTTTTGCATACCAAAAGTGAACTAGAATCTAAGTTACAGGAAAAGGAAGACATAATTAAAAAGTTATCAAAAATTGGAGATGAAAAATTAAATATTGAAAAACAACAGATGGCATTGTTGGATGAAAAAGAAAAAGAAAACTCTGGTCTAATAGAAAAAATAAATATTTTAGAAAATACAAAAATGAGTCTTGAGCAAAAATTAGAACTAAGTAAAACCCAAGATATAATGATAATGGAATTACAAAATTCAATTGCTGATAACACAAAAATCATTGACAATCAAAATTCAAAGATTGAACAGTTGAATAGTATGATTATATTGCGTTCAGAAGAATTCAATTTAATGTTAAAAAAAGAAGAAGAAAAAATGAACGAGTTAATGAAAACCAAGGATGATAAATTTATAAATGAGAAACTCTTATTGGAAAAAAAAAATAAACTCATATTGGATGAAAAGGATAAAGACATTTCAAATCTTAAAGAAAAAATAAATATTTTGGAAAATATAAAAATACAGTTCGAGCAACAATCAGAAATCAGCAAAAAACAAGAAAGTGAAATTGTAGCATTGAAAAAATCTATCGAGGAAAAATCTCAAGGCATAGAAGAGAATAATTTAAGTATTGAACTGTTAAATAATCTAATTACACAGACAAAAAAAGATTTTGATGTAAAACTCAAAGAGAAAGAAAATGAAATAGAAAATTTAGTAAAAACCCAAGAACAAAAATTGACTGCAGAAAACATGACCTATATATCCAACATAAACGAAAAAGAATCAGAAATTGAAATATTAAAACAAAGATTAAAAGAATATTCAGAAAATAATATCGAAAAAGAATTGAGAATAAAAATAGAATCTTTTGTTAATGATTTGGAAAAAGAAAAAATCCGTGTATCCAATTTAGAATTTTTAAAGAATGAATTGGAAAAAACAGTGTTACAAAATAAAACTGACTTACAATTGTTAGAAACATCAAAATTAAATATGAAAAATGATTTGACTAAAACTATTGAAGATCAAACATGTCTTATTAATAAAATTAATATTGAATGTGAACAATTAAATAATGATAAATCTCAAATCCAAAAAGGAATTGATGAATTGACGACTAAATTGAATGAGCTACAATTCACACTGCATGAAAAAAATTGTGAAATAGAAAATCTTAAAACTCAGGTATCTCAAAAGTTGAATACTGTTGTTTCGAACAGTGACGAATTGAACCAACTAAAAACTCTACGGTAAGTAAAAATATTTGCTTCCCTTACTTACATATTTTATGCATTATCTTAAAAATATACATACAGAAGATAATGTAATTATTAATTATAACGTTTTTTTTAGAATTTTTTAAGGGTGTGTTAGTCAGACATACAAACTAGTATTAACAATAATACCATTTTAATAATACATTTTTTTGTATTTATAAAATCATAAATGTTTGTATAAAAATGTATGTATTTATAATAATAACATACTAGAACACAATAACCACCTAATTTAAATAAATTAATATACCATAACTTCATTCCTGTTTCAATATCATCTAAATAAAATTTACTTAAATTGTACTTTTTGATCATAATTTTTATTAGAAATTAGACAAATCTGCTCCCATTTACCCTCTTCAAACATTCTATTGCATTAAAAGCATTTATTTATTGTGATTTTGTAATTAGTTTATTTTAAATAGTTTTAACTTCATATATGTGTTTTAGTGAAAAAGATCTTAGTTCCCAATCACATTTGGAATTCCGTATTCAAGAGCTGACAGATGAAAACCATCGTTTGAATGAACATATTGAAATGAACAATACTCTACTTCAGAAAAAAGAAAATATAATGTGAGTTAATTTAACTCAATATATAAACAGGATGTTCTGCAGTGTTATCCTTATAATAATAATTCTATCAATATTCATTTTTTTTTTTTCAATCACATTTTGTGTGAGAGGGACACATGTAGAGAAAAATTATATTTTTATTTTCATCCCTTAATTATGGGGAAAAAAAAAAAAAAAAACTTTATTTCATAATTTTACAAAATTTTCAAAATAGCCATTTTATTAAACATGTTATTCTATACAATTTAATGTAACATATGGTACATTCATATCCGATCAATAGTTTCTTAGTAATATCCGTTTTAATTCTAGAAAATTGGCGTGAAAAAAATTAATTTTCAATAGAATAACATGTTACGCAATAAGAAATCGCAATCAGCACGGTAATTCTCTTCTATTAAATATTAATTATTTTCACATCTATTTTCTATACATTAAAGACAGTGTAACTAAGAAGCAATTACTGAGATATAAATGTATGATACATTCAAATTTCTAGAATAATATATTTTACAAAATATCTATTTTGAAAATCTTACAAATTGGAAAATAAAAAGGTTTTTTTTTCAGTAAATAAGAGATAAAAATAAAAATTTAATTTTTTTCTAAATATATACCCCTCACACAAAACCTGATTGAAAAAAAAAAATTAATATATACAGAGTTGATTGATAAAATTTGTATTTGATATATTTTTGACAGAAAAGAAAATGATAATATCAAACAAAAATACGAAGAAACCTATAGTTTACTAAAAATTAAAGAAAATCAAGTCTTAGTATTACAAACTGAGGTTTGTACTTAACATTTTTTTTATCATTATGTTCATATGTAATGCAAATATTGTTAACATTTATATTTATAGTTTAAACCTACACTAGATTTACTAGATTTCAATATTATGTTAGTATATTTTTATATTTGCATAATATAAACAATTAAATATGTAAATATATTATATGAAAACATTTTAATATGGAATGTTATAGCTTGTCAAATTTGACTGTCTCAAATTATATAAATCATTCTGACTAGCAGAAATATTTTGAGATTTATTTAATGCAAATAATATTAATTTCTACTATTTACATAATTTTTAATTAATCATTAACTATTAGTTATCTAACTCATAGAAACTTTATTTGTTTAATTGAATTTATTTAAAAAAAAAAAATTAAATAATTTAGTATCTATAAACATTTTCAGGTGCTTTTTTTAATTTTTAGTTAACCTATCATACATTTTAAGCTAATTTAAGATTAAATATAAGGTCTAAAACTCTAAATCGGTGGTTCTCAAACTGTGGCACGTGTACCACTGATACTATATGGTAAGCAATATGGTGGTACTTAGAAGACTGAGTGGTAGTAGTTTGGAAAATTGATTAATATATATCTGTACAAATGTTTTTAATGGATCTAATTAATGGATTTAATTTTTATAATGTTGATTATATTGTACCTAGTATTTTACTGTCTTATGCTCTTATAATTTTTAAATAAATGGTATAGACATTATAAATTGTTCAACTTTTAGTCATAAGTGGTACGTAACAGATCCATAATACATATGAGTGGTACGCAAAAAAAAAAGTTTGAGAACCTCTGCTCCAAACCTTATTTAAAATAATAATTTACAGAATTAATAATATATTTATTTAGTTGAATTCTTGGAAGTTAAAGGATATGGGGAAATCAAAGAATAATAGTACTCTAGACAAAACGGAAAAATCTGGTAATATATTGTATCAATTTGCCCAGAATTATAAATTGTTATTTATTTTATATTTTTATTTAGAAGCCTTATTATTAGCAGAAAAAAATGAAGAAATTAAGATGCTTAATTCTATTATATTAAGCTTACATAAGAAATTGTCTGCTGTGATGGAAACTGATGTCTCTGAATTTGAAGTGTAAGTATATTTGACTGTTTTTGACTAGTTAGTTTTGTGTTATATTTTTTAAAATTTAATTGTGTTAAGTATTGTATTATTTTTTTTTGTATCATTTTTGTATTATATTTTAAATGTTCAATAATAACCTTTTATTTTATTAATAGCTTGCACTCTTTAGGATGTAGAACTGGGCAATTCAGAATGATTTGTGTAAACTATTAAATATTTTCTGTAATTGATCAACTAAGTAATATTGATTATTAAAACTAATAGTTTTTATCAGAATAATAAATTAATAATTTCAAATTGTTGAACTATAATGTAATTTATGCATAAGATAAATTTCTAGTCCCATTTGAAGAAATTATTACTTAAAAGAGCATCAAAAAAATTAAATTTGGCTCAAATTATAATACATACTATAGTCTGGTGAAAAAAAAATGATATTTATAATAACTTTAATAACATGGTAAAACTATACTATTATTATTAGAGTATGATTATTATTATTATTTCAACATTAAGTGCATCTTTTTAAGTGATCTAAGACAATGTTTTCCAAGTACATAATTATTTTCATCTTACCTTCAAAATTAAAATTTTTGTTTTCATTTTTTTACATTTAAAATTTTTAAGAATTTTTTTGATAATTTTGTAAGTTTTAATACTTATTTGTAAATTAAAAATTTAATAATTTAAATTTAGCTCATTCAAAATAACATCTAAAAAAAGTCGGTTTCCTTGGTATTTATTTTAATTAGAACCTTTTAAAGTTCAATAGTTTAATGTAGAATTTAACATAATTTTAAATTTATATTTAGTTATAGTTAGATTTACCAATAGAAAGATGTGTATCAGTCTATTATTGTCAAATTAAGTCAAATTTTTTAATTTTCAGTTGTTTTTTTTTTTGTTATAAAACTAAAATTATATATTACTTAATAAAACAATAAGTTTATTAAAAAAACAAAATGTGTAAATTGCATTTTCGCAGTAAAATTCATTTTTTAAGGTTAATTTTGACTATTATTTTAGAGCATTTTTTGGTGTTTTTAATTGTATTTAAATCCGAGTTTTAATTAATATTATGAAAAATAAACGTTTACAAAAGAGAGATAAAATTAAAATTTTACCACAGAGCCTAAAATAAATTTAAAAAAAATAGATTTACATTATTTATTAATTATTAAAACAATATAATCCTTCATTGACACATTTTATATTTTTAGTGAAAAAAATCCCAATAGTGTTTCAAAAGAAGATTACCAAAAATTGTACAAAACAGCAAAAAATAATGTCAAACTAAAGGAATGTGAAAATTTATCGTTAAGACAAGAGGTTAGTTGAAATAAAGTTACCTACTAAATTACTTACCTGCCTGACTTCAATAAATAATTTGTGATGGTTTTTTTTAGATATGTAAATTAAAAACAGAAAATGAAAGTTTTTCTGAATTTAAAACTAAATGTGAACTTTTAGAAAAAGATAAAAAAGCGCTACAAACATTGATAATTAACTATGAGTCTTCTCATTCAACAAATGACAAAAACGAAAAAAGCGATATTAAATCCGGTTAGTTCATGTCATTATTTATTAGTTATTACTTTTATTGGTTATATTATGACTAAAGAATGAATAATAATGTTTTCACGTCATATATTAACTAATAAAAAATTTAATGCTGCTGGATAATAGTAAAAAATGTGGAAATTTTTAATTTATAGACTAAATATTTATTTAGGATAAAAATTAAAAAATATTTTTTAAAAATTATAGAATATTTAGTCTCATATTTATAATTTAATTTATGTTGTAATATTAAATAATAAATATCAATTTACTAATTTTTTATTTTGTTTACTAAATTTCTTAAAAGATATTGTACAATATGAAAAAATATCAATTGTATTAATATATTATCCTTCAGGGAAACAATATATATTTATCTTAATTTATAATAATTATTAAACAAATTTAGTACTATTCTAATATATCTACCCAATAATAAAAATAATTGTTTTTGTTATTTATGAAGTAGTTTAGAGTAATTTGTTTTTAGCATATATTTAGACCAATAAACTGGAATAAAATAAACATACTTTCTGTAGTCCAATTCTGTTTTGAAAAATGATTTGAGTTCACACACATCTTTTTTATATTTTGTTGGAAAAATATTTATGTTTTAGATTTGGAACGTAGCAAAGGATCTATTAAATTTACTTTGATGTGTATTTTTTTTCTATCTGTCAACAACTTTTCTTTTTGAAGTCTTGTTCTGATGTGATGTATATTGTTTAGTACCTTTTCTCTAAGGAAATTTTGTCTAGTTGGTGAATCAGAGAAGTCATGTTTTGACTTTCAAGAGCTTTTAAAAAGAATTGGAAAAAGCCAGAAAAAAATTATAGGTCAAACGCCAAATATTTACGGTGTGTCATTGCCTTACCGATTTCATTGTTCTTAATTTTTACAAACTATGTTTTCTATTAGAAATATTATGCCGATCGAAAAATGACAAGAGATCAATTTTATTCCTTTTATTAGATTTAACCACACTTAAATTTACTGAGTAATTTTTTGTATCAGTTTAATTCATTTTGTATATTCACAATGTATTTGTGTAATACACAGTAACCTAATATTATTATCGTTTAATAATCTCCAATTATTATTAATCCATGATAGAAATTTTCAAAGCAGTTTTAAAATTCGTCAACAATATTTTGCGATACTTTAGTAATGAATAGAACTAGAAAACAAATTGGGGGGAGGTTAACCTCCAGGACACCTCCCCCCCAAATACGCCACTGTTTATAGTAGACAAGTTTTTTTTCCAGATTATTGGTCTAAAATGTTATAATATTTGTCCGTAAAACCGCTTTACCCTTTCCCCTTAAATGAGTATCCAACAGTATATTAATAAAAAGTCTTTTCATTAAGGTGGTAGTTGAAAGAAAATAATTTATCCACCTTAGTAATTTCTTTATGGTCAATTTTGGAGGGAAAAACTAATTTAATAATTACCTACATAAATTTCTTATTTTAAACAAATGTCTTACAAATTGGGTCAAAACAAATTTAAAATACATTATAATATTCATCCTTAAAATCTATGTTTAGAAACTGCAAAAATACTGGAGGAAAAAGATTGGCAGATAAATTTGTTGAACAAGATAATTGCTGATCTTCATACTAAGGTTTCAAATAATAAGTTTAAAATTGAAGCACTAGAAAAACAAATATTAGATTCTGGAGTGTAAGTATTTATAGTATTAACATTTGATATTAGTTGTCACAAGGGAGCTATACTGTTAATGCTGTAAAAAATCTAAAAATTTTAGTCACTGATTTTTTTAAATGTTTTATTACAAATGTTAAGAACATAATTTTTTCTAATCATGGATTCATCTGGACTATTATGTTTATGTATTAGCTTGATAATCTCGAAATGCTTTATTGTTATTTTTTTTTAATGGGATAGTTGTGCATAAAATTGCAAAACACTTTTTAATGGATAGGTAATTTGTTGGTAATATTTAAAACAAGTTCCTGTTTGTTGTTTAATGAAGATTTATCTTTAGAATTTGACAGAATCAAAACTACATGTCAATACCAAATAAGGTACTCACAGCAGTCAACTTGTTAAACGCAAATGAAGCACATTGTTCGCATTAAGGTTAAATACTAATTGTTATTGTTTTTTTCTTCGTAAAAATAAAAACATTTTTAATGAAAATTATATAATATTTATTTCATAAAAATAAATATGTTTGAATACTTACAATAAAATTAATTTATAATATATTTATTCATGGGAGGTGTGAATATTATTTTTACTTTTAGGGAATGCGAGAACCAAACAAGTTTGGGAACCACTGGTATATGGAATTATAGTTAATTGTTTAAAATGTTAAAAATGTATTTTGAGTCGGGAACTTGGCATGTTTGGCTAGTGGGCTTTTCTAGTTTGTTTCACTAATAAAATATAAAATGATTACCATATTATGGTGATCGTCACTGGGTATAAGAGGTAGAAAAGTTTAAAATATTTTGTGATTTTTTTTTTATTTAAATATGTCATATTGTCAATATTTTAAAGCATTGAAGGTATTGAAGTTTTATAGAAATAAAAATTATATTTAAATTATCTAATATAAAATAAATTATTTTCAGGGACCAAAACAAAAAAATTCGTTTAAGAACTACTCGTCTTTATTGTGAACGATGTGAAATATTTGATTCTCACGATACTGAAGATTGCCCCGAAAAACCAGAATCCCCAAAATTTCGAAGTACACCCAGAGTGTTAAATGATTATGTAAATAGAAATGTTGAAGAACCGTTTTGTACGTGTTGTGAGAGTAAGTTATAACCAAAATATTAAAATATCATTTTTGTGTTTCAAAAATATTTGACTGTAATTTAAAATGTTGAATTTATTTTGTTTAGTGTATGGACATACAGCTATTGATTGTAATAATCTACTAACATTTTAATGTGATTCAAAGAACAATTTGCAGAACACCTAAAATCAAAATCATTGTTTAGTTACATATTAAAATTAAATTATTAAATTATTCAATAATTCATTTCATTATTATTCATTTTTTTTTTTTGCTCTAGAATAATTATTCAGTAAGACTGATTCTAAAACTAATTAGTTTATTAAGGAATTATTTATTTATTTATTATTCACTAGATTTTATATTGTGATATTAAATTTAGGTTGTAAATTAATTGTCCTAAATTATTATAAATATGTACCTATTACTAAGAAAGTAGTTATATTAAATTGTAATATTTGTTAATATATATATATATTTTTTTTATCAGTTATTTAAATATTTAATAAAGAATAAATAGCAAAAAAAAGCTTATAATCACATATTTACAACAAATTATTGTTTTTATTATTGTATAATTCTTAAAAGTTAATAATACTATGCCTATTTAAATTAGTTATATGTTTTCTGTATAACAATTAACAGTAGATATAATATATAGGTTTTAGAATGTACTTTAATTTTCAGTTTCAAAATATTACCTCTTAAATCAATGTGTATATGTATAGAAATAAACTATAAGGAATAAATTTAGGTAAAACAGACAAAGTCAACCTGAGCTGACTTGAACTTGAAGTTTAAACTTTATACATTTACAATATTTGTATAAATGTTTGATATTTTCTTAAATATTTTATAAAATGTTAGAAAAATCATTTTTTTTTTAAGTTACTTTGTTTAAAAGAAATTAAATATTATATTACTTTTATTACTCTACATTTTTAAATATTTGTGCCTATTGACTTAACCCGTTAAGTCAATATAATCTTGCAGTGTTTTAATAAATAAGCGTTTTTCCATAATTATCTATAATACAGATTTGTAACTCTAATTAGTTTATTAAAACCACATGATAATTCGATAATGATATTTACTTCGTTGAAAACCATTTTAGTTTGTTCGGTACACGCGTGTCAAGAACAATAATTTAACCATTTGGAAAATATTCACCCCGCGCAACTGAAAAGTAATTTCTTATTTTAAATTTTTTTCAATTTCATTTTCTCTTAATTCTCATTATAAAAACCATTGGCGGAATAATAGTATTCCGAATACAATTTATATTGAGTAAATACATTAATAATTGTCATAAGTACCTAGGTACAATCTAATGATGTTAATCTGACTATATTTTATAAGAAAAATAATCATTATTGAACCAATAAAGATTTTTCCCAGTCAAAACAAATAGTAATAATTATTTTTATATTCAGTAAAACTCATTAACAACTAAACTATTTACATAAAATGTTTTACTGATAGATCCTGATTTAGGTATGTGCATGTGGTGCACTAGCACAAGGCCCCCAAATTCTTAGGCCTCTTGACATCTTATAAAAAATTAATAAACAAATAAAATGTATAGCTATTCTTTAAAAAATATTTTTGGTGGATATAAGTATTTAATAAGCAACTTTTATTGAATAGAATATACAATATTTTTTTATTTATTTATGTTATGCATCATTTGCTGTACTGAAAAATATAATAACTTAAATGTGTTAATCTTAAACACAATAGGTAAAAATTGAACTGTTTATCATTACTGGCAATCAATTATGATATTTTAAAACATTATTAACGTTCAGACTTTTTTTTATAAATTTTGGTTTGTTTAAAATTTATTTTTTTAAATTTAAGAGACCGCAAAGTAAATATTGCACAGTCTTTATTTCTTTAAATCAGGCCCCGATTCCTGGTAGAAAGGACCATGTGCCATTAAATATTTTGACAAAAATCCAATGTATTTTAATGCAGTAATACAAAAGATTTCTTTTTAAAAAAAAAAAAACTATGTAAATATCTTCAAAATTAAAGATTTTGTAGCATTGAGACTACTAACTTTTTTTAATATTTTAAAGTCGTTTTCTGAATAATTACTGAGTTACTGAGTTTGATAAGAATCAGATGATATAATATATACAAAGTGTAACACGAAGATTTGTCATTTGAAATAACTTTTGTTCCATTTTATATATTTTTTTAATAAATAGTATACCTTTGCAATGCAGTTTATATGTGAACATTTTCTTTTTAGAGGGGGACGGGGAAATTTAAAATTTTAGTAACTTTAAAAAAAAAATCAGTAGGTAATCACTACCCACTGATAATATAAATATTATTGTATTGAATTAACTCATGGAAAATAAAATCTTAAATTTAAATATTATAATAGATTTATACAGGTGATTTTTATCATGAACCAGTAATTATCTTGGAATTTTTTAAGTTAATTTGATTTCTGTTTTTTTCTTATCATTATGGAATCGTTTAAGCTTTATTTTAAAACCATTTTTAATTTTTACCCATACTTCATATAACTTATGATATAAGTACATATTTTTGATTTTCAAATAGGAACCCCCCCCGCCTCCGTTGAACACAGATTTGAATAGAGAATATTTTTCTAGAAATTTTGATATGCATAGCACTAATATAATATTTACCGTTTTATGAGTTAAAACAGTTTAAAGTTTAGACTGGAGGACTAGGGAAGGATTAAAAATTTCCTACCCGTTTAGTTGGATAAATTATCAATTCGCTCCAATATTAAAACGAACAGCACAAAATTGGTTCGGCCGAACGCAAATTTACTATTTCGCGCGTAAGTGCGCTTATAAGAGGAAGACAACAGATGACTGATAATATTGGGTTAACGACCTCTTAATAATAATAATATTATGTAACATATTTTATACTTATATTACACGTAATTTCTGACCGAGTTATTTGCAGAGCTAGTGGGTGACAAATTGAATTTTATTTTACGGTATTTGTACTTTTACCGTAACATGTACATCTAGACCATAGATCTGGTGATGAGCGATGACTGTTTGGCCCACAGCACCTCTTAATTGTTAAAAAATAAATAAACAATTATTTTTGCCTCCTCCCCCGAAATTAAAATTACTTTTTGTTATACCCATGGTTACCCATGTTACCCATGGTTTATTACGTTTTTATGTGTTACAACGAGCGGACATGCAGGTATTATAATACGCAGATGATGATTTTTTTTTTTTTTACCAATCATTAAATAGCCCCCCTCCCCTAAAATTCAATCGAATCTCCGCCTAATATATTATTATATATATACACATTTCAATATATTATAATATACACATGTATATTATTATTACCGCGTTACGTACAATGAACGATCGCGATAGCCGTCCGGACGCTGGGCTCCTGGTACTCCGGTCGCGTTTCTGGCGCCGTCGTCACCACAAGCTCCACCCCTCGGCGGCGTGGCCCAATGTCAAAGGCACGCCGACCCGTTGTGCGGTTAATGCCATCACGGCGGCCGGTCAGACGGTGTCGCCTGTCGGGCGATTCGTGCGATCGGCCAAAAGGACGGTCGAACGTAACATAATTAATGTTTTTTCGCCCACCTTGTTCTTTACCAAACGGTTTTTTAAAAAATTCATCACTTTTTATCATACATATTCAACGCATATTTTTTCTATTTTTAGGAGAATCAAATACTATACAGGTGCACCAGGTGCAAAAATATACGTTGTTTAATGTCCTATACTCATTATTTAAACCATAACGCCTTAAATTTAAAAAAAATTCCAACAAGGTTGTCATTTTTCGATCGGAGTAAGTTTACTATTCGAAAATTTGCTCACAGATTAAAAAAAATAATAATAATAGCTGATAATGCTGATGAGAAGAGACCGATAGTTTCCCTGATGTACAATAATTAATTTTTAAAACACCGCACACTTCCCGTTTCTACAATAGTGCACCAGAAAGAATATTTTATAGCATTGTAACATTAACTTATCTTTGTGACAGTTTTTCTGAGGTAACTACACCTATTAGTTGTGCTTGACAAAATATTAACGTTCAAGTATTCACGACGATATTCTATTAATTTCAAACGGCCACGGATGAAATGTCCAAGAAGCCAAGAATCTAGACAATATATCACTATGAAATTGAAATATGCATAAATCATTTCAGTTAAATGTAATTTGTAATAATATTACGGAAGAACATAATATATTGATAGGCATGTGAAGAGTTATTAAATGTAGGTAAAGGGGAGGGGGTGGGTGGCGAAGCCCCTCACGAGATTGTTATGAGATGTCCATTTTGATATTCGCCCCACACATATAAAACGTTCTCAATATTACGACACTGCTCGTTACATGAAAACGTTTTCACATTGCACGCGGTGTACGGGCGGCAGCTGCCAACGTCGCCGCCGCCGCCGTCGTTGTTGTATTGCACCGCTCGCGTTATGAGATCCTGGTACACAGATCGCGGTTTCGACGACGTCGTCATCGCAGGCTCCTCCCCGGGGGCGTGGCCAACGTCGCTGTCAAAGACTCGCCGCCGCGTGCCGTCATTGACTCTGCCGCGGCAACGACGTCGGTCCTCTGCGTACGTTCTTCGTCCGCTGTTGCAATACCAGGGTATCATAATATTACGGCCATCGTTTCAGACCAAGCACCGTACCTCCGCCTGTTCTGTAGTAGTGTTAGGCACTACCAACCGAAAGGGGATTGGAAGCGACGAGTTACTGTCTTTGTCTTGCACACGTGAGATATAGGGATTTAGACGTGTTTTAAATCCAACGTACCGATTGATCTAGTAAAGCGATACGCATTCCGAAAATAGATTTGAATTTGTCGTGAAGTCTACTTGAGATCGACTTTCCCACTTTTTAAATTTACCTCCTTAAATTCTAAAAAAAAAGCCATACGAATAATTGAATAATTGAAAAAATTGAATATTTTCTATTTTTTGAGAAATTAAATTCAAAAATCAAAAAAATGGGAAAGTCAATATCCAGTAGATTTCACGACAAATTCGAATCTGCTTTCAGAATTCTTATCGCTTCACTGCATTAATCGGTACGTTGGAAATAAAACATGTCTAAATCCTTATATCTCACGTATTTAAGACAAAGACAGAAACTCGTCGCTTCCAATTCCCAATCCCAATAGCGGGACTGCGCGTGACCTGTTTTTTGTTTAAAAATGTACTTCAGGGGGTTAACTCTCGTGCCTCGTAGAGGGGTCCTATTTCGATTATTATTATATGTTTTTTGTTGGAAAGATATCGAGGACTTTTTATGGGACTTGAACTATGAAAATTTTACTTCCAAACGCTAAATTTAAAATTTGAATACGACCAATTTTTACTATTTTGTTTAACTAATATTTTTATGGTTTTTTGTTACATAATCAAAAAGTGAAGTTTAATGCGGCCTGTAGAAATAAGTTGCCCTCTTTCCAAAAGAAAAAAATATTGGACGTCTCTACGAGACAGGCGAGTTAATCCCGTAAAGCACGTTTTGAGTTTGAGCAAAAACAAACCGACGTTTTATTTTTCTATTAGTTGGCAACATAGTATATGCGTGAATACGGTGGGGTCTACGACGCCACGCCACATACAGCGGCGTACCAAGGCTTCTGTTACGGTTTGCGGCCGGTTAACCGGAAAATAAAGGGCCTTTCGTACGGGGGGCGGAGTAAAATATGTTTTCACCCGCTCTTAAAATATAAAAATTCCTTCAAAAAGTAACGTCGCAGCTACAACAATTTTATTAATAGATACGGGAATTGAGCTCTCTATATTTGTAAAATATAAAATTTCAATAAATAAAATAAGGCATTTTTATTTAATTAAATATAATATTTTTGTTTACATATTTAAAAGGCCGTAATATTTACGATTTTCGTCAAAACTTGATGCTAAAATTCTTAAATAATAAAAAAAAATATATATTATATATTAAACTCAACTTGTTATTGTTGATCACTCAGTACAACTTATAACGAACCTTTTGTTAAATTATCAATTCTGTTTGGTCTAACAATTTTTTCTACAGCATACCTACCACATAAATATTACGTAAAAATACTCGTATTAAAATGTCTAATAACTTAAAAATGGCTCAAATGTTTTGAACATTTTATCGTATCTTCTAAAAGGTAAATATAATGTTTCTGTCAAAATAGTTTTTATTCAGTAGTAACACCGACTGATTTTGATTATAGATTGTTTAAAAACAACCGAGTAATTATTCAATTGAATAGATATTATTGATAGAATGAACTAGTGGATATGAAATAGTCGATAGTGTCGTTAATAGTCGATAAGGTCGATAGTCGATAGTTTTTAAAAACTACCGAGTAAATAGATAGATGGTTTGAAATTATCGAGTAATTCGATAGTTCTCGGTAGTGCCCATCACTATGTGTCTCGTTACTGTATCAAGTGTAGCACCTTTTCTGAAAGGAAATTTTATCTACATATGGTACTTTGTACAAATTGTGAGTAAAAATTATTTGCTATTAATATCATATTTTTTAATAATTAAATTATTACATCATAATCATGAAATGTTAAATTGTATACGGCTGTATCTCGGGCAATTTTTGAGATAGCAAAAAAAATGTACCTATATTAGCCAAAGTGTTTTAAACAAATAGGACTATTCGAATATGGTACTAAAAAAGGTGTTACCATTTAAAAAATAAGGTAATTAGTATTGCATATGCTCGCGCCTGCAAAAGAGTTTAAATTTGAAATCCATCCTAAAATGTGTATTTAAATACTCACCTCTCGAAAACCGAATTTAAATCCAAGGTCATCGGTATAAGATATTTAGTGTTGTCTTTATCATTAAACACACTGTATACAATAAAAATATTTTCATTATACTTACCTACACGACTACACCAATAATTCTGGACATATAGTTTAGTGCACGTAATTATTTTGATATTTCAACTGAAAAACATTTACAAAGTTACAAAATGACAACAATGTTAAGCGAAATAAGTAAACAAATTTTTCGTCATCGACAATTATAAATATCGGTTCGATAAATGTCGAGCATCAGAGTTGTACTAAAAATAAATTCAAGTTTTATTTAAAGAAAATTGGACCAAAGTGTTTTAACGAATCAAATTGTAATGTTAAACGAACATTATTGGTAATTAATAAGCATTTAAAAAAAATTTAGCTGCACTATTCTTATCTGCTGTGTTTTTCTAACACGGTTTCCCAGTTATGTTTACATTGGTATTACAGCGGGTAAACATTCCAGTTATCATATAGAGATCAATGCCTTCACTCGTCTCACTACCTTATTCTAACAAGATCCGAAAAAGTTAACTTGTTATTCTCACGCACCCGTAATTTCAGTTGCATTTTATTCAGTGCCGTGGTGAAAAAATTCCGGGCCCTGGCACAATTACGGAAAGAAAAAAAAAAACCGATAAACGTTCAATGACGTAAAATCATCTTAAGGTCTGGCGCAATTGCATTAGGCCAACACCGGTCACTACGCTGCTGATTACACCCGCAGCGACACTTGTGCGTGTTAGCATTGTTATAGGCAAAATTAAAATTCGAATAATTTGAATACACGAAAACGAAATCGTTAATATTGAACTTTTAATGACAAACTTCGATTTAATCTGTATACATGTATAGGTAATAATATAATAATATAAGTATTAAGACTTTAAATATTATGAAAAATATTATATAATAACGATTATTTCAGTGATTAGGTTAACAAGTGATTATATAATACAAAATATATACCTCTATAAATGTATAATATCTATGTACATAATGTATTATATTCTGAATTTTATAAGAGGCCACTATTAATACGACATAGCGTTGACATATGGACCTCAACAATAAATCGTCGAGACTTAAATTTTAAATGTTTGTAATTTCTATGGTATGCGGTGTACACGCATTATACGAGCATGTGTATGGTGTGACACGAAGATCCGACACCTGAAATAACTTATGTTCTGTTCAATATTTTTTGGTTTTTTTTCATGTGATAGTTTCTAGAGAATGATTTCTAGAGCTATGATTTCTATGATTTATATTTTTCGTCAAATTAAATAAATCAAAATTGTTTTTACAAAATCTTAGGTAGCCAATTTTTAAATATATTTTAAAACACAATTTTGGTGTTATAAATAATTACTAACCTTCCATTTTTTGAAGTCTACAAAAATCACTAACAATGTTGTTTATGTGGATAAATTGGTCAATAGATTGATATTATTTAGTAGATGACAATGAATACAATTTAAATCACCGTTTAATTCCAAAAAATTCTAGAAAATTTACGATTCGTTATAGGTAAATATTTTGAACACCAAAGTTTTATTTCGAAATCCTCAATAATAAAATATATTTATAATATGGCTATTTTGGATGCTGTAAAAACCATTTTTTAAAAACTTGAAATTTTTTAGTTTTTACGAAAAATATAAAAATATAGAAATCATCGAGTAAGGGTTCAGTAATTATCATAGCAAAAAAATAATTAAAAACATTGAACAGAATAAAATTTATTTCAAATGCCAGAGCTTCGTGTTAAAACTTGTATACCATAGCCATACAGGGTGTTTCATCGTGTTTTGTCTCCGTTAATAGCCATTTTTGAATCTTGAATGCACGCATTATTAGGTTATTGATATTGAAGTCTAACCTTGCCTTATTATACGATAAGCAATGATAATCTAAAATCACATTTAAAACAATCAACAAACTATAGGAAGAAAGTTGAAAGATACCTTTTTGTATTTGTATACATTTTTTTTTTTTAATAAACGAAGTTATAATATTGTTAAGAATATAATTTGGTATCTGGCAGTATTATATAATATAATGTATAAGTAAAAAATTGTAAAATTAAAGACGTTCAAAACAGTGTATTAAAGAATTAGCAGAATAAATAAATAAATTAATTATCAGAATCAATTAAATTAATTTAATCTAATTAGATTAAAATCCGTATGAATCGAAAAAGATTTATCTTATTTATCCATAAGCTCTGTGTTATCTAATCATTGTTTTCTTGTACACTTATAGTACGGCACCATTACTCTTTTATTTGCCTTTTCGGTTGATGTCAAGATAATTTAAAATTAATTCCTTATATCTTTGGTACCAGGGAATAAGGGCTCAAGTTAATTTGTATAGTTTTAAATACAAGCGAATTCAATTTTGAGAATCGCCCAATGGCTAAATTATAATTGCTACATGATGAACTAAATAATATTTATATAGTCCGAGATTTTATCGTTTTATTTTGAAAATAGAATTTACCGCTATGTTATATTATAACGATGGCCTCTGATGATAATATAATACGTACATTATTATATTTGAATATATGATACACAAATTGATCTATAGATAATAATGCGTATAGCTATAGGTAACCTATGATGTATAAAATAATATAATCACTAATCAGGTATCATCACATGGTATTACAATAATATATTTAGTCGAATCGCTATTTATCGTAAGATATATTTATAACAAAAAAAAAAAAAATCCCTAAGTACGCTTAATAATTCAATAAAACGTTACATCGATGGTTTAAAGGCCGAATATAACAGTTATTTAGTTATACGTAATACTTATAGTATCATTGTTTTTTTTTGAAAATTGATTTTACATAATACCTCCACAGTCTATAGAATTTTTTTAGTATATTACGATCCTTCCGAATACCAACGTGTCCGAAGTATTATCGGAAATTTAAAACTGCGTTATTTTTACACGATAATAATATTATTAATAGCTCTCGCGAGCTGGTCGGCAGATTTTCGAATACACAATCTGAGATAATAACAAGTTCAACAAAATATTATGATGTACAATCATGCTATTATATAGATTATATGTAGGTAAAATATGGTGTTAACATTGCAACTTGCAAGCGTTCCTTTGAACGTATGTAACGTGTCTGGACAGGTAGGTTAGGTGGATATTATAACTAATAAACGCACAACGATTAAAACATTGTTATCATTTAATTATTATAAGAGTAGGTATATTATGCCAATAAAAAATGATAGTTTGTCCATATTACGATTTAATTCCATTTTTATAAGTCGTCCGTTCTGTTTCTACTGAAGAGTATTATTTTAGAAAAAAATATAAAGTTTAACTATAGGTAGTAAATTATATTTATTTAATTACGGTTGGTTTTACATTTGAACATTTTGAAAACTTCAAACGGCCCCCTGAAAAATGTGTCATTTATTGTGACGTAGGGTGTCATCATTTAATATTCCGCCTTCAAGCCATCGATGTAAACGCAATACTCTATTGGCGTATTCAGTTCGGTTAATGCAATTTCACGATCGTTACAGCAACTACTATTGCACGGTGGGCGTTGTAGATTAATTATTATTAAACCTAATAATTAATATCGATATGGTAATATAATTTTGTTTCGAAAAAATAAATATCACATTCAAATACACCAATTATAAATAGACATTTTAAGCGAAGGCATTATAAGGGTCCTCGGTTCATATACGCCAACGGTATCACGTGCGTTATACATCGACACGCAATTGAGTATAAATACTAGCAATTTAACAATTGGAACATCGTAAAATAATAACGAATTCTATAAACAAAAATTTGTGCACGACACTCGATGATAAAAATCGACGATGTTGCCCGTAAAAAACCGCAAGTGCGTTATTTAATGGTTGCCTATTCTATCCTATATATATATATGTACGTATTTATGTATATGATGTTAGTTGCATATAATAACTCAGTGATAAAAAACATGCCTGTTAAAAATAGCTAATAACATATTTTGATGATGAAAAGAAATAACTAAAACTAATAGTTTTAGAAAGACAATTTTTAAGGAAAATTTATGGCCCGAAAAATAATAACGAAACGTAGTTGTACAAGATTAGAATAAAGGTTCCCTTTTCTCTGCATATTTTTCGACGCAGTCATTTTTGTTTTTTCGATCAAACAACGTTCACTGAAATTATAGTGTTTGCGCAACTGTGATCTAATACACGTGTTTTCTTTTTATTTATTTTACAAATATCTTCATCACGATGGCAAAATTAATTTCGATAGTTTGGATTAAGAAATTAAGCTGGTTAGGCCGTGTAATAGGATCAAACTTAATATCAAAAAATACCCTAAATTGAAAACCTCAATGAGAGACGCCCCCAGGAAAACCTAAATTAAGGAGACTGGATAAAACTTAGAGTTTTGGAAAACTTAGGAGTAAGAAATTACAAGGAATAGGTATTGATATAAAAGACAAATGGAAATAATTGTGTGATGCAACGTTGGGCATAAATGATTTATAAAATTGAATGAAGATATTAATAATAAAAAATATTCATCTATGAGCTGAGTTTAAAGAAAAAATATTTAATTGTATGTTAGGGTACATAGGTTATAGTGTATATTTTATAAGTAAGCCGTGCTTCCCACGGTTCTTTCTTTGGAAATTTATCTTAGCCGCCTCTCTATAATAAATTCTTAAACGCATTACTGTATCCCACAATTGATTTATTTTTAAAAAACGTTGATTTTTCCTTATTGTTCTATGTAAAGTACTTATACAAGGTCATACAAGTAAGTTTTATGTTATAGTTTTGGGAGTAGAGTAATGAGAACTCCATCATACTCCGTCTCTCAAAACTGTAACATATAATTTGGGCTATTTGAAAAACCCTGTATTAGTGGGTGATATCAGTTAGGGTGTGTAGTTTTTAATATAAATTACATGTTTTTTTCATGTTTAAATGTTTTTTTTTTACTATATTAAGCAAATTTATTAACAGATTTCCCAGGTTTATACAGGCAACCGTTTGGTTTTTGTGGGGCGATTGATAGTCTCGCGTTTTGACCACGAGTGTCGCGTATTTTCATTTATAGTCGGTATTTGATAACAAATAATAATAATAACTATGATAATAACAATAATAATAATAAGTATATATTGTTAATCATTGTATACAACATTAACGACCAAGATATAAACATAAACAGTTTACAGTATATTAAATAACATGAAATTATTCATTTTTTTTACCCTGATTTTGAACTATATTACCGAACAAACAGCATTTTATATATTATTACTTAATATTTTTAACGATCTAAAAATGTCGACGATTGGTATGTACACGTAGTCTATTATTATTGCTAAAAATTATATTATTAAAACTATTAAATATATTATTTTTTAATTCTAATGTAGTTTAACGTTTTGTTGTTATTTTATATTATTATTCGTAAGATACGAATAGGTATGTATAATATATATATGTATATAAAAACAATTAGATTTCTTATAACGATTTATGTTGTATTCGGTTTTACTTTTTCAAAATAATTGCTCGATTATTATTATTATTTATTAATTTATTATAACTTTCGATACCTATTACTATTATAAGGCTATAACAAATAAATAATATGCGAAAAAGTAAAACCGATTGAATGCAATAGTGAATATTTTATAAAATTACATGGTTAATAACAGTAAAAATAAACTGGATACAGCTAAAAACAAATTAGATGAAGTCCTATATGGGATTTCTCACAGAATACCGTAAATTCATATTATTCGTGGATTCGATTAGACGTAGGAAACAGAGACGCTCAGAAGAGCTGAATAATAAATTAATTATATAAAGGGCACGACTGAAGGGAAGAGACAAATTACTATATGTACAACCTCATCATAACACACACATATATATATATATATATATATATATATATATATAAATATACAGAACGAATTCAAAATGACGCAGCTAGAGATAAAACTAGAAAATAAAAAAAAATTTAAATAAAATAATAAAAGACAAGCGATCGATTTTAAGAAAAAAATATATATATATATATATATGTATAAATAATAATTCTTTGGTTTCAAAAAAAAAAGGTTTAAGCGTTTCAGCCAATTTCATAATAAAAATTTAAAAAATGTGAACGAATTACGGAAACTATGAAAAAAAAATTATATAGGAAAATTATTAAACAAAAAATGCATAAAATTGACTTCGGTGAACTCTTCTTTCTCGGAACCAAAGAGTTCATCGCATTTAACTCATTATACGAGACTAACATCAAAATCCTACGATTAAACTATGAGACACGGATTAAAACGAAAAGAGTAATATTATTTTATTTTCCATCCGTGTGTGCTCTCTCGATTGATTCTTTTTCGCTGTTCTGAAGAGAATAACTACCGAGACTGATGTGTTATCGTGTTTTAATAATTGCTTATTAAATAATTTATACTATGAAATCACGACTTATATTTAAATATTGTAACCGCTTTCTAAGTATCTAAGTACGGCGCTGATTTTTATAAATGTTAACAGAAGTAACAACAGTCTATAATAATGTATATAAACTATACTATAGTACTAAACAGAAGTTGATCAATATCTGCAATCCGGATTCAAAAACATCGATTGAAATAGCCATTTAATCCGGATTACGTACTATGATGATTTCATTTGGCGTTCCGGATGAATCAGACGAGGAAAAAATAAAATAAAATGTATAACATTTATCAAATAATTCTTACGAAAACTAAATATGTTTTAGACGGTCAGAATAATAAAATCAATCCGGTTTATACCACATCGAATTAGTAATCTGGTGTTGGGATTGTTCCTGATTAATTATTTCAGCACTAGTGTATAAACCGATTAGAATTCGGTTTAACAAAATATTACGTATGTTATAATTACGTTGCAAAAATTAAGAAAAAAGTTTTAAAATTGATTAGAAGATCATATGTTTCACACACATATGTATAACAATATAAAATACCTAGTTTTAATAAAAATTTAATTCCAACGAAATCGTAATAATGTTTTAAAATTTACCTATCTAATGTTTTATTTTTTTCATTTTTTTTTTTTTTTTTTTTTTACCATATTGTTTGTGTTGTGTATTTATAACGAATGCTGTATTCAACGAATAAATTAATAAATTCTTTTTTCGTCCGTTATATAATATAACAATACTTTGTCTCTGATCATATTAAAACTATTTAACTGTACAACGTTGTTTAAACGTTCTTATAATTCTATTATTATCTCGTATATGCGAGTAAAAAATCAACAATATCTAATATAATATCATAATATAATGTAATATGAAAACTCTGTATTTTTACAACGCGAACTATATGGTTTGACAAAACAATATATCTTTGGTCCCGGGGGAAAAAAGGGCTCGTATAAATTGTGCACAGTTTTCAATGCAAGCAAATTGGATTTCGAAAATTGCTGAACGACACAACGGAATAATTATTAAACGGGTTAACCTAAATGCAGCTGGCGTTTTAAATGGCGGAAGTCATACGTATGACTATATGGGTACGACGTCTGTTTTTGCGAAACAAAAGTTATGGCTCTAATAGTCGATACATTATAAAACGATTTTAGATAAAGTATTTTCAGTATAACACGCGTTAGAGTACACATAAGCGATTTAGACCGAATAATAAATCGCGCAAAACGCAACGATAAAAAATTTAAAAATGCCGAAAATTGACTGGAGCCCTTTTCCCCTGGAACCAAAGGCGTAATAATGAAATATCAACGACGTCATCGTATGCGAATATTTCAAATTAAAATAACGGTATAATAATAATAATATCTAGTATTTAATAGAAAACCGAATGAAAACATTAATTCGCGAACGGCCCTCGGTCGGACGGTACGAAATCCCACGAATTAATTGAAACTGAACGATTCAGCGGGAAAATTGTGCGAGTTATTACATTTTAGATACTCTTCGGCCGAGAGCGAAATGCCTCCGCGGGGTACTAGCGGATAAAAGACGAATTTTTCGCCGTACAGGCGATGATGCAGTCAAAATATAACTGTTTATTGGATAATCTATTATGTATTTAAAATTTCAATTGGCCGTTGAATAACCGTAAATGATTTTGGCTATTTATTATGTATCGCGCATTTGTTTTGACCGTTCACAAATAACATTGCAATATTTACGCATACCTAGGTATGTATATATATATATATACATACAATCGAGATTCAAGCGTGTGGAGAAGTAAGAGTGTGTTTCTCGGGGCCTAAGACGCGGGCCCTAAACAAATTAAATCGAGCGGGTATTATTATTATGCGTCGATCGAAGTTTTGATAACGCGTTTAATTCGTTTAAAAAAAAAAAAAAAATCGTCTGTCGTGTAGAGGTTAGCGAGGGGGGGGAGAGGGGGGAGGTGGGGATTGTCCCTGTAGTTGAGGCGGGCCCCGCCGACGTTCTAATACGCCTTCGGACGGTCCCGCGACAGGACAGGACGAAATCCCCGCGACAACGCGTGCGTTCGCATCGTTCGCCTCGTAATACGCCTAAATATTATTGTACCTAGGCGCGGACAGAACGGTTCGCGCGGTCATCACGAACCGATCGGCGGACGTCGTCGTCGTCGTCGTCGTCGCCGTCGTCGCCGGGACGTCCGCCGACTGCCGGCGGTGTTGTTGTACGTTTTCGGCTGCGGCCGGCGGTGCGTGCGAGATCCGCGGCCGGCCATCAGACCGTGGTGACGCGATCGTATTCGACGTAATGCACTACGTCGGTGACCTTATGTCAGTAAACCACGTCGCACGCGGCCACCCCGGCGGCGTCCGCGGTCCCCGGGGCTTTGGCGGACCGGCAGCGGCCCGACGGCGGTGCCGCGGCCCCGGACGCCGACCGGAACCGCCGGAACCAAAGCACCGTCAGCCCCGACGACACGGCCACGATGGCGATGGCCACGGTGAGCGCCACGCTGTAAAACAGGTGCGTGTACAGTAGGTGCATGCAGTATCCGAACGACTCGTCGTAACCCGACGGACAGTGTTCCACGCCGTCGCACCACAGCGTCTCGTTGATGCAGGCGTCCAACTCCGGGCACTGGCTGTGGCAGTAAGGCCCGTCCGCCCGAATCCTGTGAACGAAACACAACGCGACGTTGTAATGTCGAAGAACAACACGCGCCGTTTTGTATATACCGACGGCGCTATACCGTCGGCATTTCGCGCGAGAACGCCGCGTCCGCGGAATCGATATCGTAATAAACCTGTAATGGCCGTGTCCCGACCCGGGGGGGGGTTTCTCGCGCCATTGTCGGACGGAAATGAAAACTGGCGGAAAACGGGCGGTTCGGCCAGTCAGTACACGATATATCGCCCCACCTGCGGTATCGAAAAGGATTGTCACGCAACGCTGATTTTCACACCGCATCGGTATTGAATATACGAGGGCTGATCAAAAAGTATCGAGACTGATAATATTACTCGGAAACCGAGCGTTGACGAGCAAAACGATTTGTAAACCTAGCTTCTATGACTTATACTGAGCACATCTATTCGTGTAAAATCTCTATAAACTTCTTCGTTTCGATTTGACGATATTTTTCTAAAATTTGTTTTTCACGTTTGGCGATTTCGTAATGAATCCAAAAGAAGCGGAACTCGCTGCCACTCGAGGGCACATTTTCAGTTTTTCAATTGATATTTAATGGCGAAAACCATGAAATGTTGCATCCCTCTGAAACTGGAAAAAAATGTAGACACATTTTCTAAAATCTCCAAATCTGTCAAGTTACTCTTCTTTTGGGTTTATTACAAAACCGCCAAACTCGAAAAATATATTTTATAAAAATATCAGTGAAATCAAACCGAAGAATTTTATAGAGAAGCAATAAAAACAAATGTACTCAGAAAAAGTCATAGAAGCAAGTGATATCAATCCTACTGCTCTTCGATGCTCCTTTTCCGAATGATACTACCAGTCTTGATACTTTTTGATTAGCCCTCGTAAAGTTTTTTTTCCGTTGTGTATGTACTGTCGCCAGATCTGACACATGCCTACGCTTATGTTTTTATCGACTCTATTACTCGTATTACTGATACGGACGCGCGCATATTATTATATTGACATGTTAGTGTTTTTTTTTTTTTTTACTCCGGATAAACAAATTGTGTTTCGCCGAAACATTCGCTCGTCAATACATCCGTTCGCCGAAAACGATTCGTCAAAATGTCTTTCGCCGCATTGCCTTTCGCCAAGATGTCCTAGATCCGTCCCCAGTATCAGCTCGTTTTCGTATGTGCGGCCGCATTGATTTTGATTATTAATTTCTGGAATTCGGTCTTCAGCAAATAATTTTGATACTAATACGAGAGGACGTCAGTGACGAATATTTAAGGGGTTGTGCATTGGCAGTTTTTTCGGATAGTTTGAAAAAACGAGAACGTACCGTTGAAGACAGATTCTAATTCACTTGCGCTTAAATTGGGTCTCGGGTTCTTATCATACGTATTTATGAAACTCGTTCAAAACAGATGTTCGCGTAAAACGCTCCGATTTGAATATACTTTTTTTCGTTGCACGAAAGAGTAAAATTTTTTACAGGTAACATTGAACTTTGATTTTTGATTTATTTATATAAAATGGAAAAAATAAAAAAAAATAAATGAAAATAAGAAAAATTGGAGTTTTTCAGACGCTTAATAGAATTTCTAGGAATTAGAATTTTGAAAATCTGAGTGCAACGTGACCTACAAAATGTCTTTCTTTTTCAAATAATAATAATAAAAAAAAAAAAACCCGTCAAAATCTAACTAATCTTACGAGTCGTGAAATTTTTTCCCGCGAGATATGGTTTTTGTACAAATAATGTAGGGAAGTTCCGACATAAATTGTTTTTTTTTCGAGTTTTTTTCGATGAATGGTTTTAGATTCTAAAATTTAGGAGTTTCAGAAAAAAATGCAAGTGAATAAAAAGCATATGGAAAAAAAGCAAGTGGAAAAAAAGGCAAGTGGTAAAAAAGTAATATATATATTTTACACATTATAATATAAAAAGTAATATTATTGGTTAGTCCTGCATATTATATAGTACCATACATCACCTATGTGGAACCTATACAATATTTTAATATTATCGACTATATTATTATAACATATTCAATGATAATGTTTTAAACGTTATCACAAAAATAATTATCGGAGCAAGTTATCGAAATCTGTAGACCATAATCGAAATCGAATAAAAATTGTTTAAACGCATATCATATACGTTTTAAATAAATAAATTTTTTTATAGGTACCTATATATTTTTTTACACTCTATGTATAATATCCATGTGTATACATTATTTACTTTATTTTTAAATTTAGAATTTTTTTTTTTTTTTTAAATTAAATACAAATATATTATTATTGTATCTATGCATGATACAATGCACTATTATTTCACATGACTTATTTTATAATATACCAATAATAATGCAATGTACCCATTTATTTTGAAAAATAAATAATTATAAATTATAAATCGTGCTTGTAAAAATCCAAATTTTTTTTTTCCAACTGTTCTTATTTCGAGACAAAATATTTAGATAAGTTATTTTTCCCACTATATCACGCTATAGCCATACGTTTATTTTAAGTCGATTTTTATATATTTCGTACTTGCACTACAATAGTAGTCATTTTTGTTACTTTCGATTATGAACTGCAGATTTTGATAACTTGCTCCGATAATTATTTTTGTGAAAACTTTTGAAATATTGTCATTAAATATATTATATTATTTAATATTATATTAATATATTATATAGATAAATATAAAATAGTCAATGGTATTGAGATATAGTGTAGGCATTATATAAAATTATGTAGTACTAACCAATAATATTACTTTTTATATTAAAATATTTAAAATAAATATATTGCTTTTTTACAAGTTGCTTTTTTTCACTTGCTTTTTTTCACTTGCTTTTTTTCACTTGCTTTTTTTCCGAACCCCAAAATTTAGAGTATTGATATTATGTTTTTGATAATCGATATTGAATATTCTTGATTTTGTATTTTTTTTTTTCATGCTATTCTTCTGTTTTCTTTGGATGTGTATAATTGAAATGATTGATTGATTGATTTTTTTTTAAATTTACATTATTGTAAATCCACGTATAGCTATTTTAAACCACATTTCAAATAATCAAACCTCGTTTATAAGGCAATGGATTGCCCTATACCTATCCTATACTTTCCGATTTTCCCACCTATAATAGTAGATTATTAATCATTGGCATTGTTACCTATGCGGGGCGAAATATGTCCGGCTTTTTAATAATTATTTTTAAGCATGTATATTATACAAATAAATAAACATCATGTGATTTCATAGAATAATATTTCGGAAAAAAGATCTAAAAAACACAGCCATAGCTGTTACAAACGCAAATACCTGGACGAGAGTTGTATCCAGGATACGGTATATGATGCCGGTTCGATGGGTATAAATTCGATGATGATATCCCGCGACGAATTCGTTACAGTTTCCTTAGTGCGCCATCCGTCCGAAAACACCTACAGCAGTATATAATGACAATCATGCGTACAGAGTGTTCAGTGGGCGTGTTCCAGTTCAAAAGAGTTGTTGGAATATTAATTACTACACGTATTAATACGAGTAAGTCAATAATAATGCGGCGAGAACGAATGTCCTAAGTTTCACTCTTAGTGGCCTACCTTTGTCTTATTATTATTATTGTTTGTTGATACTAATATAAAAATAATTTAATATACTTCCAAGCTGATCAAATTTTGTTTAATATTTGCATAACTATAAATCGCTATCAAATTATGTACGATTGTCAAGTAGGTGAACACTTGTTCAAGTATAGGCGGTATATCCGTAAGTAACAATAAATGTACCATCAGTATGTAATGTGAATAAAAATGTATTTGATGTTATAAAAAGTTTAACGCTATACTTATTAAATTAAAAATATTCAAATATTATGGACTTAGATATAAAATATACAAGCTGATAAAATACATATTGATCATGTTTTAAGTATTTATATTTTATGAATGTGTATTTTATTTAAAACTTTTTGTCATTATCACTATCAATGTAGATTAAAAATAATATACAATAATAATAACAAAGGTAGGCTTCCAATAGTGAAACTAAGGACTTCATATGCCATTGCTGATTATCATTTATAATGCAGTAACAGATATTGGAGGGGGCGATTGTTGTATCTCCCCTCCCCCCCCCTGTTGGAGTTTTATATTATTGCCTAAAACTTAATATTTAAGAAATTGTATCCCATTACTCCCGTAAATTTGAAATTCCCCCTCCTCAGAACTGAAATTTATCCGCCACCGTTATAGTATTCGGTTGACATCAAACCTCGACCGTGTAAAGGTCGTCCGGGCAAACGACGGTGTGCACTGTATCGCCGGCGTGCACTATGAAACGGTTGTTTGTGGGACAGTGCACATGCAGGGAGTTATTGGGCACCGCGTGCGACGAATCCGGCATTGCCAGCCCGGGAAGTTTAGCGTACAGATAGCTGTTGGTGTACTCTTGCAGGGTGAGTATGACGAAATGTGATTCGCACGTGGTCTGAAATGGAATATACCCATACATTAAAACGCACATTAAAAATATATAATTCGGAGCGAGTTATTTAGGTACTCACGTTATGATGGACGTTATTATGCGAGTGGAACGTAAAATGACCTCCAGGTCCGGATAGCAGGTTGCTTTTAACTTCACACCGTCTCGACACTACCTCTCGCCTGACGAACTGGACGGTGGCCTCGAAGTGGTGATGGCGAAAATCTTCGGTGGAGTTCATGTGCAATACTTCCCACACCATCGAGGCCTTGGAGCCCAACGTGACGAACTTGTATGGCAAAAGCGACTCGTTGGTTGAACACAGACAGTGCCTGGGAACCAGAAGAATAGTCTTCAAGCCGTTCACCTCGTCCGAAATGCTCAACGACGAACTTGAGTCTCCTACACACTGCAACGTGCCTCGGTCGGTATTTAGACGGCTGTAACAGCTCCTATCGCCAGATCCGATTTTATTTATCGTCACTTTTGCCACGTCACCGGGCTGCCCCTCTAATCTGAATACGCAACTTTAAAATAAACAAATATCACCACATAAATATATTGTAAAAAATAATGATGATGATTTCCAAATAAAAACACAAAAGCTAAGTATACATTTTTTTTTAGTATTACGTACCGTAAGAAAACTAAATATTGTCGTGGCATCGGTACACAATATTATCCTACTTTTACGAATTTCCAACTTAAAATACTAATAGCCGCGCCCCATTCCCGGACCTTCCCGGACTGACCCGGGTCGAACCCTGGAGTCGCCATCACTGTTTACATAGTTCATTATTTAGGAAACAGTTGAATGTACGAGGATGGAATTCGACTTATTATATACGGTCAATATACCCTATAAAATATTTGAACATCAATAATGCGCATGAAATTATAATTTGTTTAGCCCAATTTCGTCCAGAAAAAACATATTCCACCATTTTTTTCCTTCTAAACAATACGATATAACCGGATGTTAAATAAATATTTGCGACTTTAAGTTAAATTCCATTAGCATGACTGCAAACAAAACGATTATACTCTTGTTCAAACAAGAATAATAATATTGTATATAGAATAAACGTGTACCACGTTTATTTAGGTAAATGCTTTTAAAATAAAATATGCAGCGAATGTTTATGATTATTCCCGTTTGTTTCGCGATCCACAGTTGTTAAAATGCTCATTTCTCAAATTACATAAATATAATAATGATAATGTGTCTGATAAAAATATTTGAAATATAGGGGTTTTTTAGATAGTATAATAGTAATACAAACATCTAAAGTTAACAACTTGAACTATAAAATAAAAAAAGGAATTTTTCGTCAAAATAAAGAAATGAAAAATTTGTCATAACTTTTAATAAAATCAAATGCTAAAAGTAAAAAAAAAAAAAATGTACCAGATCTAGATATTGCATAAAGGGTGTGTGATTGATGTAACTTAATAATTAATTTATCAAACCGTATTGATTTGATATAAATTAAATATTTCCCCTATTATTTCTAATAAAATATAAATTACGATTTAAAACGATTTATCTGGGTACATTTATCTTATTGACAACATGTCAGATAACTGTTTTCTTATTTATCTGAATAAGATAAAATATAAAAATATACCTATCTAGATAAAACACAACACTGACCTCAAATTTTTATTGCCGCCTCTTCCGTAAAAAAATACGTTTTTCGGCGAACGAATCATTATCGTGCTAGAAGGCGAATGCGACGGTCTCCGGAAAATCCTGGAGCACATACTTCCAGTTTCGGGCCACGGGTTTCCGTCTTGGTGTAAGTCGACGAACTCATAAAGGGCTTTGAACGATATTGGCCTGTGGAAAATAACGCGTTTCACGATACTTAACATCAGTAACGTGAATTAAATTGTTGGAGGGCCGCGGGCAAAATAATTGTTGTAAGTTAGTTTACTCATTTTTGAGTACTACACCACATAATAGATAGTTTCGTAATATAATCTTAATACATACTATAACTATAAATAGTATAAAATAACTTCACTGATTATTATAATATCATATTTTATTCATGTTGCAAATATTTCCGAACGCATACCTACCTAACCGAAATGCCGCCTGAACCGATCAATATGGGTGCTGGTCATTTGATCGGAGTTCATGAGGTTAAAGTTCAAGTGATCCGTAAAAATATGATATTGTTCGGTTGTTGTTTTAATTAAATAAACATACGGTCAAAATATATTAGTTGTCATCACCCGGGATAATATTAATTTTTACTAGGATATTTAAAACGTAGTTGTCACTAAAAATCAAAATTGTTTTTTACGAGTATTTTATTTTATACGAATATACGTATTTTTGTTGACATATTAAATATTTACGAGACTAGAATTTCTGATATCTGTTCGATTAGTTGTTATTTCAATCATTTTTTTTTTCTAACACTCGTTGTTTTCACATGCTTTTTGACTATACTACCCTCATCCCTCTTCCCCCTTCCCGGTAAATATACTTTTATTTGGTATGAGTATCAACCTGAGAGCGGTAGCGTATTGTATGTTCAACTGAACGGTGATTGACTGAGATGTGGAGAGAAAACTCTCGGCCAGCGTGCACGGTCGTGGTTTCCGGGATAAAAGAAAATGATCGCAGGACCTGAGTGTGTGTCCGGGACAGTAGTTCGCTAACAGTGTGCCGTTGTTGTGTCGGTACGCGGACGACGACGATGAGGTGTTTCTTGCACCACTAAAACATTAAGGGAAAATGTCATGTAGGTATATTTTACGTGTGATAGTGGGAAATGGTAATCAAGGAAAAAAAAAAAAATGAAAAATATCACCTGCAGAAAGGATGGCAGGAAGAATTGCCGTCCCATATCATCAGGTTAGTGGTGCAGTCTTGGGTCTGCGCGCCGGTTACGTAGAACTTGAGCACTGACACCCATACTTTGTACCTGGGACCGGTGTCACGATCTACAGGATATCCGGCGGCCGCGAGACCGGTCGGCGTGGCTAGCAGATGGTACCAGCACGTCGTGTTCTCCGGCAAAGAGTGGTAAGGCGCGTGCAACCATCCACGGCCAGTATTACGGATCCAGAATTCACACCGTTTGTTTTTCGTGTACTTGATTGACTCGATCTCGACAAAGTGCACCTGAAACACGATAATCTCGTTGAAATCGTATTATACATAATATTATAACGTAAATAATATATAATATATTAAAGTATGGTGAGAATAAGTTACGCAAGGGTGGTTCCAGGGTTGGATTAGACGACCCGGGACATCTCCCTGTAGGCTACAATAAAAACAAGTTATTATTAAGGTAAATCTGATAAAGTCAGGTGGAGGTCCGAAATTGGTGTATTGTCATTTATGATCAGTTTTTGAGTAAAATGCTTATGTTTTTTTTACAATTTACATTTTTCATTCAGAAATACTTTAAATCAAAAGTGTTTCTAATCCACTTTTGGCCTTAACTTCTTGACTGGTTATTTTAATTTTTCCATGTTTTTATTTCAACAAAAGTATTATCACTTTCAATTAGTAGTAAATAAAACTTAACTCAATTTTCAAATACCAACAGCTATAACTTTAAAAACTGATTTATGATTTCAAAATCGAATATTAAGTTGGTTGATAAAATTGTCTATTATTATCTTCAACAGAAGATACTTGAGGATTTACTTTATATGATACATAACCTCACATATCTGAGTGTTTAATTTTTTTTGTCATCGTTAATGAGTGATCTTATCACATTCACAGTCTCTAGTTTCATCACTACCAGGTCTACACGTGGACACGATAGACGACATTTTCGAGAAAATGTTGTCATTTCAGACATAGAGTTTATTTTACATAAAAGCAAATGAGTACCTATAATTTCCGAAATTTTAAAAACAAACTATAGTCGGCTGTCGATCAATACCAAATGAATTACAAAAATAAACACGATTAGGTACTGAAAAACTGATAAACGAAAATTAATATATTTTATGGTTTAAAAAAAAAATTTAGGTAGCAGAACTACCTATACAGTTACCCATATTATTAAATAATATTAAGTATAAGAGTTCACTAGTAAAAAGTGCTATTAAAAAAGTACCCAACTAGCATAAATATTATTCACATATATTTTATATTTGGTGAATATATTGCATTCATTTTTAACTTAAGAAAATTCAAGTATTTGTACTGTTGGATTACTATTTAGAACAGACATGTACTGGAATTACATTACTTTGAATAGCCATTTTTTGGAAATCTAAAGTTCGTTTAAATGTCGGTTATATTGTTAAATTTAATTTCAAACTTTATGTGTACGTATAATAAGTAATGAGCTTCAAAATTTTCGTTGTTGAATAACAATTCAAACCGAAACGTTTAAGATGATGTTAGTAGTGATAACATTACATTTTATGACAAAGAATGAAATAAATCTCAAAATGATCATTTTCACCGATGGAATAGTGCGTGATAAGCAAAATCGATTTTGTCCCATGTTCCCCTATTATATAGGTTATAAATATATAACAGTAGGATTGTATAAAGCAGCTGTATATTGCGACTCTAATGCAAAACAAGACAACTACGAATTAAAAAAAGACGGGTATACTTCGTACGTCGGTGCAACCATTGTTGTAGGTGGGAAGTTGGGAAGGTAAGCTTCAGAAAGAAATTTAATTTATATCTGTGGGCAACGATAAACCATTGCTAACGAAAAAACCATTCTGAGCCGAGTTCAGTTGATAATGTTGCTTTGTCAACAATAACATATATGGTATTGTCATATTATGGTAAAATTATTAAAACAATGTGCGTTTCCATGGCAACAATGATTGTTTAAAAAAGGATTAAAATAGTAAAAACATAATAATAACAATAAATAAAAACGGTTGTCAATGACAACCTTATTTTCAATCTTTCAATATTTTTTAATCTAAAGACCGAGGTTTTCCTCAATATCTCGAATATTAATGGGAATTTTAAAAAATGATCTCTTTAAAGTATCAGCCCGAGAATATTTCCTATCAGAAAAAAAGGTGCTATACTTGATGACTATGTTTTCTGGTAGAAAAAGTGTTCGCACAAAAAAAAAAAAAAACAATTGCAAAATCAATACATCCCTCGTTCCATTCAGAATCGAATATAATATTATTCAAAATTATTTTCAATTTCGCATTCCGTTGAGCATTTTTTTTTATCGATGACGTATGTAGAAATTAAAATCGCAATCTTATTTTAAATCCTATAGAATATGATAATGTGTGTTTGTGTTTTTGATGAGCAATTTTCGGACGACGACAACCATGTTATATTATTCACGCATATACGGTATACCCGTATGCTGGTATATAATGTCGTGGGCTTTTACACAAATCAACTGCTATCGTTTTACTACAATCCAAGCGTGAACCGTACGCGCCTCAAGGGTTTCTTCTATGTATTTTTTTTTTTTTGTATTTCCATAATACGCCTATGCCGCTTACTTATAGAATACTCTTTTGAAAGAGATGAATAAACTATATATATACACCTATCTCACGCGTTATCGATTTGAAACATCCTCGATTCGAGTACAAACTACATATAAGTAAGTACAGTGTGTACACAACATACCTGCACATTATATGTAAAACACTTTTTCAAATATATATGTAGGTATATCTATAGTACCTACTTAGCATTGCTATCATCCGTAAATATTTGCAATACAATATTTGACTATTATATCATCGATATTATAATATACCTACTACGAAAGCACGAGTACAAGTGTATTTTTTTCAGATTCTGAGCGAATCAAGGAATGTATTGTGCATTGGTTTTATTATGATGTGTTTCTTTTGTGTGTTTGTAAACAATTTGTCTACAGAAAATCTTGCCTTAATCAAAAACTTTAGAATAGGAGCTTTCTTGTAGCAATTTTGATTTAGATATTGGTGCATTGGGTAGGTCATTTTTTGATTGTCCATGTAGTTTTCTTAATAAATGAGAAATACTGGAAATGTTTTGTGTACCTACACGTACATTCTATTGATTTATGCTGAGTTGCCTTGGTAATTTTGTGTAGTTTTAACAGCTTAGCTAAAAAATAAAAATTGACAACAAAATATGATAGATCGATTTTATTTTTGTTGATTTCTAAGTTACCTTACCTATACAAATAAATTAAACACGTTTAACAGTTTACCGTTTTACCAGTTTACCGAGCTCCGTTCAGAATTGTTTTCTAATTGAAATGATTTATCGTTGCATTTATTATTTTATAATGTCTTTTACCTTCTCAACATTCCACCAACAACAGTGGTCTGAAGTATAGTGCAAAGTATGTCTGGTTTTTTAAAAAAACTTCTAAAAATAAATTGTATTTTATTAATTTATGAATATTTATCTATCGGTTTTGTTTTAGATCCACCCGTCCCCATTATCCTGGGACAGCATTTTTTTTTACTTTGTATTAAATTTTTAGTTTTATTATATTTTATATATGTATTACTATAAACTATAAACATCTGCAGAAACAAAGCCTTTTGCTGTCAACATTTCATTAATAATTATCCATCTGTTTTTACTCACCTTTATTCATTTTGTGTGACAGATTAATTGCTGTGTGGAGTAAACTCAACTAAATAATAAATAACTTCTTTTTACCATTCAAGTATATATACCTACGATATTATTTGATTATCCGGATTGATAAAAATCCGGAATTCAAAATTCCGGAACATAGAACTTCGAAATGCAATAATCCGAATAATAAAAAGCCCAGAAAGTATGTTTCCTTTTCAAAACTTTTTTCTCCGACTATTTTGTGACCCTTTTTCCACATAAATAAAAAACCCGAACCCTCCTCTACTTTTTTGTCTACTTTAACGAATTTTTAATCATCTCCTATTCCCGTTTTGAGCTATGTATAATCTCTTTATCCGTTTGCCGGAAAGATTCATAGATATTTTGTATACATTTTTTGTGTTTTGCGTACGCCTGTATACAAAAAAAAAAAAGAAGAAAAGTTTAATATTCTTCAACAAAAAAAAAGTCTAAATCTTATATAGGTATAGTTATAAAATAAATAAATATATTTATTTTTTTAAGCCCGACAATATTTTTTTTGTTCATACAAATTGCAAACTATAAAATAAATCTTAATAATTGTTTGTCTTTTATTATATTCTCTTGCAAGACGACGTTTTAATCAACAACAATAGTTTATGGCTGCTTACTTATAAAATAATGTCATAAGTATAAATGCATAATACTTTTACATCGCGGAGATTTAAAATCTTTTGTAGTGTTTTGATAAAATAGATTCAAACAGATTTTTCCTTCCGTGTATACAAATTAAACCTTAGAAAAGTATTAAATGAATTTAAAGTAAATGAAAAGAAAAGTAATTGCATGTAGAAAATTACGGACATCTTCGCACGATGGGTGGGCCACTGCTGTAAGTAAGAAGTTAGTAAGGTAGAGGGGAAATTTAATGTATATCAGTACGCAACGATTAATCATTATTGACGAAAAACGATTTTGAATGGTGAAAGGCGATTTGAAAATGTCTTAAATTTCCCTGTTTTTTCCTATTTATTTTTAAAACCCTTGCGATTTCCTTTCAGAAAAAGTGTTGATAGAAAAGTTGGTCACTAAAAAAATATCATCATTGTAAAACCAATGCGTTCCTTGCACAGACGCTCAGAATCTAAAAATATTTGACATAAATACTAATAGAAAACAAATCGAATAATCAGTAGACCAATTGGTTTATCACACCAACCATAAACATATGAATATATTATACGAACTGCTCGTCCGTGACACGTATACACGTAATATACAGGATTCAATTATTAAGTACGTTCATCCCATTTTTTTGGTTAAATTATGCGTACATTTTTAAGTGCTGTAAAAGATGATATTTTCGCATTTTTAGACATCTAAAGAGTATTCTCTGATGATACTACTTTTGGTTTTTCAAATGAGAAACGTCATTTTTATCACAAATTGTCAATCAGATGATTTTTCACAAAAAGGCAACGTATTGCAATCGAAATTTGAATGAAAAGTTTCTAATTTATTCTGCTTTAAATACTAAGGATTTTTTATTTATTTGTGTGGCCAATAAGTTAACAATTAACAATAAAATTAAAATATAAGCAATTAAAACAAAATTTAGAATATTACAACAGCGAAAAAAAATTTAAAATAATTAAGTTAATTAATTAAACTATGCAAAATAATAGGGAGTACAAGAAAGTTAAATACTAAAGACAATAGCCTTTTATGGGGATTTGATACCGACCGTTTCATAGGCGTGATCTATTGAAAATGTCTTGTTTTAAATTTTCAAATAGTGCAGTTATCAAAAATCCAGTTTCATGCTACTATCCTTAATATTTAATTCAGAAACTTTTTGTTAAATAATACCTCAACATTTTTTGAAAACTCATTTGATTGAAAATTTGTATTGAAAGATGTAGATTTTCATTTGAAAAACCAAAGGCGGCATCACCACAGAATCTCCTTAAATGTTTTGAAAAATTTAAATAAGCAAAAATATCCTATAAACTTTAAAATTTCAAAAATTAAAATTAAAATGCATGTATAATTTAACTATAAAATAGGACGAGTATGTTTAAAAATAATCACCTTGTATAATGTACAATATTATACAAAATATAATTATAATAGTGATATGTACAAAATACAATAGATTGATAACACTATAGTGACTAAACTCATTAAAGCTGAAGACATCCCGGGGGGGGGGGGTTGTTCTGGAAAAGTGAGAACGGCAAAAAAAATGAGATGAAATAAGGTTTTTTTTTTTTTTTATTATCTAATGACAAATCTGAGTGTTCTAGAAAATTGAGATGATTTAACGAAATTAATGAAACCTATGTGATTTTACTAAAATGTTGTAATCATCTTTCAGTATTTACACTGTTGAAATGGAATAGATTTCACGAATGGATTAGATTAGAATTATAAACAATATTAAGTGCCATAAATATCATCATGATACGAGATGAATTTTTTTGAACGAATGAGAGAAAACTTGTTAGATATTGTGACTTTTCCAGAACAAGCATCCTGGCCTGCCATTTTTGTGAGAATTATATAGAGATAAGGTCCATAGATATATTAACTAAAATCTAGTCGACTTTGATTTCATAAATTAAACCTGACCGACGCACAACAGAGACCAAACATTGTTAATCCGTTGTATTTACAGACACGTGTAAAAGGGGGGAGTTTAGAGGTTCAATCCCTCTCCTAAAATTTAATGAAAATTATGATAAAAGTAGATTTTTAACAGAATCTCAAAAGTGGTTTGTCTATGAGAAAGGTAAACACAACCCTAGTCAGATTTTCTTTCAGAAAAAGTGTTATCATCGTGAATCAGAGCTAAATTGCTGGTGGAATAGTTTTCGAAAAAAAGAAAAAAAAAAGACATCATTGTAAAACCAATACAATCCTCGCTCCACTCTAGAATCTAAAATGAATGTTATAAAATATTGACATTTTTAATGAAAAATAAATAATCCTGCAGTTGAAAATATGTAAAATTGTTTGTTATAAGAGTATTACCTCAACCCCCCCCCCCTTGAAACATTTTTTTGTAAACGCACTTGTATATTTATATCTATATATATATATATAAGTTGTTCAATCGTCAGTAAAATATAAACGATTCGTATTTATTCGTCGAATTTAATGTACTATACGATTTTCGGGAAGAGGTTAGCCCTCTACTCAACCATTCCCTCCATTTCGCGCTCCTGTATATACACCATTATAATACAATAAACATCAAGCGTCGAATATTTTGGGGAATATTTTTTTTTTTCTACGCATTTAAGTCGATAAAACACGGCGCGTCGTGCGTGACGTGATGCGTATATTTACTTGTACTTGAAGTTGAAATCCGTGCAGCGGACCGAAAGGAAACATCAGAGTGCCGTACGGTGACGTGGAAAATTGAACCAACAGCTCGGGCCCGCTAGACGTAGTCACCGGCACGGTCTCGCCGGATCCGCAGAATCTCAACAGAATCGGGTCTCTGGTCGTGTACCCGTCGTATACCGTCACGAAATCCGGTACGTTGTCACACTTGCTCCAGTCCTGTATCGAAATTTCAATATTTAATTTAATTTATTGGATTTTTTTTTTTTTATATGTTCTTTATCATATATACATTATGCGTATACTATTATAATATATTAATATATATATATATATATATATACATATTTTTAATCACAGAATTTCGGGCGAGCTCCGTCGTATAATAATTGGTTTTACTATACAATATATATATTTTTTTAATCTTTTTCAATTTGTATTTGGTAGGCATTATAATTTGGATAAACTGCTTTGTTCAAACAGAAAGGATTGGAAATTTAACACGGAAGTTCATTGTACGTTGTACTTATAGTGGTAAACAATAATACGTTTGTTGTAGTTTTTATTAATATGTGTTTTAAATTCAAATTTTTTGGTCAAAATAGTTAACATTATGATGGCGTTTTTATCGTTGCTTAAAGAGATATAAATTAAATTACTCTATGTATCCTAGCTACCTTTCCAACTCAACCCCTATAACAGTGGCACATCCGTTCCTTGTATCAGTTCATTTTTATTTTAAATTATTTATAGGTTTGATACTTATAAATACTGGAGCTTATAAAAAATATATAATATATAGTTGTATTTTTAGAATTGAATTGTTTTTATGTATTTTTAATTGAACAATCTGCGAATTGTAGATTGCAATTTGCACATTATTGAACCAATACATGATATAGTATAAGTATTTATTATAATAATTATTACGAGTAATTTAATCTTATTAGACAAGTGAAGTAAAATTGCACGAGTTATTAATTTATAATTTCCCCGCGTCTCGTCCACAATCAGTTTCATAAACGCTTATAAATATTAAACCGGACGAGAGATAGTTAAATATTCATTATATAGACGCGTGTATAAAAAAATTTCAGAAAATCATTTTGTTCTGTATCAAGTGGGTATAAAAAAAAAAAAATAAAAAAATAATAGGGGTTGCCGTTTAAAAAATTTGAAATCTAAAAGAAAGAAAGAAAAAAGAAACCATCTAGATAAAAGCGGAAAAAATATTAGAATAATATATTTGCGTATATACTTTAAGTAATTAAAAAAAAAAACTATTAATTTTTTTTATTTTTATATAAGTACACCGACACAATTATCGTGACTGCGCGTGATACCAAAACACTCTGTGAACATACACATCATAAATATATATACTGCAATTTTTTGAATAGCTGTAAAATATTATACAATGAATATTTTTTTTTATCGTGATCTAATGAACTTCTCGGAGGATTTTGTGCCAATTTAATTTCAGTTTTTTTTTTTAAATGATTGAAATTGTTTGAGATTTGTATTGAGGGTCTTAGAGACGGTTTTTCAAATTTTCTTCAATTATATAAAATTTGAAAATTATGTTTTACTTTATAACGATTACCTTAATGATGTGGCTTTTTGACTAATTTACTGTCAGGTATACATTTAAAGAGAAGGTGTTCATCTGTTTTTAATGGCAAATATGACGTTTTAGACCGATAACTTAGAGTGAAATTTACTCATTACCGCTCGTCCATTTGTAATTTCGAAAACATGTTTTAATTATTTTGTAGGAAATATTTGTTTATTTGTATTTAATTAATTCAATTAAAGTACATGATGAGTTTACCTTTTTTCCCTCTTAAAATAAACTACGTAGAGTGCCACAAAAAAATAAAAATAAAATGTTTTTCCTACAAAGAAGTATACGAAGTTAAATTAATTTTTTTTAAAAAAAAATCAGACTACTGGAAGTATATTTTACTCCAGCTTATTGGTCTAAATATATGAAAAAGTGAAAATATTTTTACCCTTTACCCTATTGTACTTTAAATAAGTATTAACTTTTCTAAAGGCAGGCCTCCTACCCACTTCAACGCCAATTTGAAAAAATTATATTTTTATAAAAATACTATAATATTGAACGTAAATGAGTTACATCTTATATTATTTTAGAATTTAGGACGGAAAAGCAGGGAAGGATAATAAATTTACCACAATAATGTGGTAATTGATTATGATAAAATTAATCACTCTGTATGTTTACGCGTTTGTAACCCTTTACACGTCGCACAGAAATGTATGCAATGAAATATTAATTTCTCGATGGTATTTAAAAATAAAAATATCACGCTAACAAAGTTCCGCTTTTTATGAACTTACCGTTCTTTTATATTATTTTGTTGAAGATTTATTAGACATTAGTTAAAAGTAAAATAACGCGAAACACTCTAAGTTTATAATTTTGCAACCGTTTAGCGCGTAATTATTTACACGGAGTGTATAATAATTAATTATTTAAAGGGTTCCTCATAGGAATAACTGCGTGTACTTACTTGTAGTTTTAATCGCCAGAACGACATTTTGTTAAAAATTATTAAAAATTCGAAACGGTTTGCGCGGAAACACACCAGATTATCGAGTACGTAAGACGCAAACAGTGTTACTGAAATCAGTGGTAAATCTAGAAATTATTCAAGGGGTGTGAGGGTAATTGCAATTTACCTAATTTCTAATTCAGAAATATTTCGTGGGACAGTTAAAATTATATTTACTTTTTATTATCATGTGCTTGCGAAGGAAAGGGGAAATTACCCATAAATATTACTTAATTATTCATTATTTAATGCAAGTAAATTAATAAAAAAATGAATACATATCTTATTCGTGTTTCAAATACCAACTGTGAAACAAATCACTTATTTTATCAATTTTAAGAAAAGCACACAAAAACGTCATATGAAAGCTATCACATAGTTTTTAATACAAATTAAAAAAAAATAATAAATATATACAAAAAGTCTGTGTGGAGTAAATTCGCGAAGAATAAAATCATTTTCACGTTAAAAAATCGTTCCCTTTATTTTAAGTTTATATATTACTATAACAATATATTAACCGTGTGCCATTAATCAACGTACGGGACGAGGGTATTTTAGAGAACGAGTAGAGCACATAATTTATAAACGATATTTCACAGTAATTTCTCAGTGATCAAAACGATAAAATACGAGGCCGGTGTACAGATAATGAAATGGCATGTTATATACTTTAATGTACAAAGAACGTAGTGAAAACTTTTCATAATTTTCGGTTTATCTTTACTCTGTGTAGTTTAAGACTAGCAATTATTGTTCGGACCCCCCTAGATTCCGAGCTTAAACTTTGAATTAGTTTGTCATTGAAAATTTAAAAAAAAAACGAAAATAATTGGCAAATTATAATTAGTTATAATTAATTAAAGAGTTATAATTCTTTTTTTATACATGTAATATATACATTACATGGAACATATTATGTTATGCATGATATATAATATTATATATTTATTAAGTGGGAAAAACTGAAAAAAAAAAAAACGGGAAAATTTAAGTAATATAGAGTAATATATATTTACAATGATAGCACTTTTTCTAAAAGGGAATTGGACTAGGGAAGCTCTTTAGCGAAGTGATTTTTTGATATTTACCCAATAAATGAGAAAAATGATAAAATAGGTACAATATTAAACAAATAATATTAAAAAAAACTACTTAATGCATATATAGTTATTTTACCATAATGTGACGTATATATTGTTGACAAAAAAACACTATCAACGAAATTTCGTTCAGAATTGTTTTTTTTATTAAAATGGTTAATTTTTGCTTGCAGATATACAATAAATTACTAATAGCAGTGACTGCACCCATCCCCATTATCCTAAAACAGCTTTTGAAATTGTAAAATATAGGTTAGATTTTATAAACATTTTTTTCGGACAGTGAAAGTTTAAATTAAATTAATGCATGATCATAGGGAAAATATTTGTTTATATTAAATATATAGGTAATATCAATGGACTCCCCCAAGAAAAAATTCCTAAAACCACCACTGAGTCCTCTACGATTATTTTTGAGCGAATTACAAAAATAAAAAAATTAGAAAACATAATAGAAACCATTATCGCATAAATATTTCCATTTTGTTTTCAAGAAAATTGTAAAGGAAATAAAGAAATTGACTTAGTCAATGTACCAACTAGCCAACATATGCTATGACGATCGGAACTGGTTTTCTGGTAGAAATACATAAATAGACCGAAAAAAGTTCATAAAAGCATATATCATAAAGCAAAATCAATACATTCATCATGGTTATTATGCTCTAAAATAGCGGTTCTTAACGTGGACGGTACCGCTCCCTAGGGGTATTTTGGTCGGGTATTTTGGAGGCGGTAGATTTTAAGGAGATTTTTTTTGGGGGGGGGCGGTGAGTTTTTAAATGCGAAATTACGAGAAAATAAAAAAAACACCTGCAACCAGTGACACGTATTATCGCGCGTGAAATCAGAATAATTATGTGCGGGGCCGGATTAGGCTGGTAGCCGAGATTTCTGTAATAAAACATATTAATAACTCGTATATAGACACAGATAAGAGGAAAAAAAGCAGAATCATGAGACCGATAAGGCAATAACAAGCCTATAGGTTTGCGTGAGGGGGCGTTAGCAGTCAGTTATCTCGTTGAAGGGCCCCGAAGCGAAAAGGTTAAGAACCGCTGCTTTAAAATGCATCTAAAATGTATGCGCCAAAAATTACGGAAGGTTCTGAAATGCCGGGATCCGACGCGCAGGTACGCGCATTTCATCATTATACCTTTCGTGTGGCCGCCGGCTTCGGGTCAACCGCCCCTGTATTCGCTCGGTCCTCCAATCTGATGGACACCAGGCGGCTGTACGGCTGTGTGATGGATATGAGCGCCTGGTGTCCGTACGGTATGTCGTGCTGCCGGATCGCGTAGTAGCACGTCAAGTTGCGCGGGTACAGTCCCGGATAGTTGGGCGACTGCAGCACGCACTTCTTCTTGTCGCAGTCGCTGAATATCCGCGAACAGTACGTGCCCTCCATCAGTTCGCCCATATGAAACGATTCGTTGGCCCCTGGGAAACACGACACGCGACCGTTATACAAGTTCATAATACCCATATATTATACATTATACATACTATTTTCATTTATATACAGGTATATACGGTGTTAATTTAAATCTGCGAAAAACAAACGAATATATGATATCTCAAAAACTATACGAGTCGTTCAACGCGGAAAATGTACACTATACTTTCAAATAGTTTTGAAACTTCCACAAGCACCTAGCACTAAATACCATAACAGTTCGTAAAATAATTGTAGAAACATGACGACATATATATCATAGTTCGTCAACTTTGATTTTCACTTTTTACAGAGATAAAAAAAAAAAAATAAGCTTTATCTTTTTTAAACAATTTTGTTATTCATATGCTATGTTCAAAATTATGTTAAATTCACTTAAGAGGACGTGATACGCGCATGTGATGCGACCGATGCTTATGATTCGCTCAAAAATGAAAATATCGTAAAATACGTACATGCGGTTGCATAGAAAATGTTCTAAACTTTAAATTCAATAATAGGTAAATTCACTCTGGCATTAAAGCAAACAGCACAAATTTATCGGATAAGTCGTAACTCGTAAGTTTGGTAGACGGGAACGGCACATGCAGGCATCGCGTTCTTTTATAATTAATTAAATTAATTTTTACCGTAATTTGATCGGAGATTTTTGATGTTATAGTTATAATTATCTTTAAACCGGACAGTAGATTAGCGGTATATTCAAGGGGAGGGGGCACTAAAACGTTGAAAATAATTTTCACATTATCTGAACAAAATTCGGAAAACCGGAACTTAAAGTGTATATTTTTTGGAACTTCGTAGGCAATTGCGCGTTCCGAGGGGTCCCGACGCAGGCGATCGTCCGTTTCTCCGGTTTTCTTTCGAATATACTTTGAATTTTATTTTCACTATTAATGGTGTGCCTCATACGAATTTTCAAAATCCCCGTAATCTTTTGTCCCGGATCCTATCCTGCTTGTAGTCGCCTTCAACATGTATATATTTACAAACGCGAATTGCGGATCCGTGGCGGGGGGACTCGGCCAAAATGGCAACGCGGCGGCGGTTGCGGTCGTCTGCGCGCATTTTACACACACACACACACATACACACACACATATATAGATATACTATACAGGTATGTGTGCATATGCTGTTGATGCCGCTGTTTTAGGCACGGCGCTTGTCCTTTACATATACACGCATACTTTATTGCTGTATTGTTTAAGACCTTTTCGGATCGTTTGTCATCCCGTCGTCGTCGTCGTCGTGAATAAAACGACGGACGGCGTCCCCCCCTGCAGATTTATGCCCGACACGATAGTATTTAGGTATGAAAAAATGTATCTCTCGTACAATAGCAATCGTTGTTATGTTTAAAATATTGAATTTAGTATGCGCGATGAGTAAAGTTTCGGCCGTCGTTGCACCGTAAGCGATTACGGCATAAAAATATAAAAAATAAAAACACCGTCCTCACGATTTATGGTACCTATACAAACAACGGCCGGATTTTTTTTTATTAATACATATAACTTCAGAGATTTGTTTGTTTTTTTTTAGTTAAAATTCATATTTTTTATACATTGGCAAATATAGTTTAACGTAATAATATACAATACACATCACACGCACACACACACACACACACACACACACACATAAGGTTAGGATAAGTTAGGTTTGGTAAAACTGGTAAAAACAACATATTTTTACATAGAAATTATATCCACCTAGTAGGATGTAGAGTGCAGTTGGGTTTACAAAAAAAAAAAAACAACAAAATCAACAAAAAATATTACAAAAAAGTCTAAAAATCAAATTTATTTTGACCAGATAATTTCCTTCATTAAAATTTCACTAGAGAATTAATCCCCCTTTGTAAACTATATGAGAGGTTATACGTTCTCATTATCGGGTTGGGTACGATTATAACAGAAGAAAATTCTACAATTTGTTCATGAAATATATGATGATAATATTATTATTTACTATGCATCCCCACACATTAAAAATTAGAAATGCAATAAATCTGAACGAAATAAAATATCTACTCGTATGTTTATGGATAAATAAAAACGGTTCTTGGGATAACACGCGAGACGGGGTGGTTGCTTGGTATATACCTAGGTATGTATTATTATTATGTGCATTACCGTTGCACTACACTAGCGAAAGAGTAAACACGAAAAACCATATCCATAGTGTATGCACGGTGGAGAGATTTGGACGTAGCTATAATACCCGAGTATGCGTGTCCCGAGGATAACCGTATTTGGTTCTCAGTGTTTTTTTTTTTTTTTGTGTGTGCAATGGCAAAATAATAATATTCATAATTTTGCATATACGGTCCGAACCAGATAAGCGCACAAGTACAGAAAATCCGTGCCGTCACTATATTACAATATATTGAAACACGCGTCGTTTCATAATATCATTATGAAAACAGGTCAATTTAAATCGATTTATTACTCTATACACGACGGAGCGCTGTATCCGATTAAAAAAAAAAAATAATAATAATAATAATAATAATAAACTTTATCGACACCAAACAAACGAGAACGATTTGAATATTTTAATTAAATTGCCGAACACGATTCGCCGCAAATAGAAAAACATCCGCGAGCATGAAAAGCTCCGTCGTTATTACAGTCGAATTTTTCTTCGGCCTATTTTCTGTTATAGAAACATACATTATTTGTAAAGCAATACTGCCGTCCAGAGCAAATTGTTCAGGAATCACATGAAACGTTTTCGGCCGAAAATTAGCTCATTCGTTGTAACGCGTTGATTCGTGGTTTTAAAAGTGGTGTAATATAAATTGTTTTTTGACGCTGAATCTGTTATTTTAATTAACTTTAATTTTTTTTTTTTTTTTTGGACTTTTTGAATGACAAATTCGATTTACTTGTTTTCAAATTTGCTATAACAATCAGTAGATAAAAAAACGTAATTTCACTTTAGCGGAGCTACCATATTATTATGTTTCTTTTGTTATTCTCTAACACAGTACATACTTAATGATGGAGAAAATAGGTAATAATAATTTAAATTAGGTACTGTACACATTTGTCATTAATATGGCAAAATCTATCATACGCAAATTGCGTAGAACTCGCTTAATTTTGAAATCACCTATTATAAAATTAAAATAGAACAATATTCTGGTGGGTAAGACGATACGTTTTTCCTGTTATTCTAATTGTTATTGTTCAATACATCGTTTAGAAATATAAACTAATTCATCGTTTTTAAATGGTTGTAATATTTAAAAAAAGAAATGCATCGTCCTGCCATCCAGATTATTGGCCTCTATTAATTATATAATTACTGCTTTTACTTTAAAACCAAAACTAATTGAGTTTTCCGCAGTCTGCGTAAGGTGGATATTGTTGCTATATTGCCCATTAGTTGAACTGAGACCTGCGGTTATACAACGTGTTTCAAAAGTCTTCATCCGATTACGAATTGATATGGTTCAGCAGTACCGTAGCCAGAGTTAAATGGGCCCCAGTGCAAATTTAATTTGTGGACCCATTATTTTCCATTAATATTTAATCTAACTGTATACTTTAAAAAAAGATACGGACATGCTTTGCACGGAGGGTGGGCCACCGTTGTAAATGAGAAGTTTAAAAGGAAAATGTAATGTATCTATGTAGTATGCAATAATAAATCTTTGCTAACGAAAAACGATTCTAAGCGCAGTTCGGTTGTACATGTATTAAATGACCGTCATATTTACGATTTGAAAATAATACATTTCGTAAATTCCCATATTTTTCCTACGTTTTTTCTCGGTTTTTTGCAATTATTATGAAACTTTTTTGGAAAAACAAATGACCTCCTCAGTGTACCATTCCAGTCAGATTTATTTTCAGAAAAAGCACTACACTTAGAAATTGGAGAAAAATTTCTGGTAGAATTGTTGTTCGCAGATTAAAAAATAATAATAATAATAATAAAATAAAATAAATACCATTATAAAATCAATAATGCTCCGCTCAGAATTTAAAAACAATAAATATCAGCATATTACACATCATTGTAACATCTTGGAATTGTTCTATTGACTTTAGTATTATAGACTATACATACATTACAATATATATATATATATATATGAGGCTCCTAGAACACAAGGGGTATAAGTGACATTTTTAAAAAATCTAAGTTAAGAGCACGGCTTAACTAAAAATATTCTATTTTATTGTGTGGTAAAGATTTCTTTCGATTTCAAACGATATATGCTACGATTTTGTAACAAATATTAGATCTCACTAAAATAGTCTTCAAAATAAAATTCTGTAACATGTTAGAAGTAAATAATTACAAGTGTACGAGGGTCCACAACAGTTGTTAACTCACTCATGTATCTCATGTTTAAAACTTGTTTTTATCATTCCAGCACAAGAACAGTGGTAATATAACTATATACTATAATAATTGTATTAAATACAAATAACTTTGAACTTGATTTTCTCAAAATTAAAACTTATAACCCTTGTGTTCTAAGCGCCTCATATATATAAATATTAAATATAAATGCATAAAAGTCATATAGGTACATATAGGTAAGTAGTGCTTCAGGGAGGGCGCATGGGAACTGAGATCCTAAACTAGCTTTTGATTTTCATTAGCGTGCCCATACTACATTGTCTTAAAAGAACACACGGGTACGCAATAGACCAATGAAATATTGTTTCAATTCAATTTTATGAAATATCAAATAGGTTTGTAGGTACCTAACTTAGTAAAGGTAAAACATGGTATAGGTACTTAAACGGTTTTAAATATGGGCCCCATACAAGAACTTAAAGCGAGAGGCCCTGGTGCAATGAACCGCCCGCACCGCGGTTTCTACGGCACTGTAATTCAGCAATCTTTAATCGCAGGTTAACGACCTACTTATGGAAATATAAGACAGTCAAGTTTATTTTAAGTAATGCCACTAATAAATTCTGTAACAATTAATGAATTGTCGTCAGTTTATTTCGGAATGGCGACTCCGTCGCACAAAGCGTTTTGCGTCCGTCGTTTCAGTCAGTACAATAAGTCGACAATAATGGTTCAACGTGATTTTCGAAGATCTCACGGTAGTGAATTTTCAACGGCTCAAAGCATTCGACGTTGATATCAATTGTTCCAAGAAATATTTAATATTGGTTGTTCGTGTGTACAGAAACGCTCAGATTGACCTCGCTACCGTATAGATGTATGTTGGGTGGCCTGTGGGGGTCATATTGAACAATTTTTAACCAAACGAATTAAAACTTGATTATTTTAAGGATATTTCTTTACTTCATTTCACTTTTATATCTTTATATTTTAAATAAATGTTATTTTTGAAATCGGATGAAGACACGCTCTATAATGTTCTTTTAACAATATATACCTACCTAGTCGCATAGTTAGTTACTGTTGCACATTAAGTACTATAATATAATAGCATAAGAAAATTCTATTTAAAATGAGTTTATTTTCTGTAGGTACCGAAACCTTAATTTTTACCAAAATTTCTGGTAAATATTGTCTACGTTATATATATATATAAAAAAAACATCATTGTAAAACCAATACATTTCTAGTTTTGCTAAAATATTTGTGATCAACCATGTATTTGATAGTCTACCTCTTAAATATATAAGTTTTTTTTGTTTGTTTTTAATTTTTATCAATATTTTTTTAATTTCAAAAGGGCCCCAAAGTAAACAGTGCACAAAGCCTCTAATTCTTCAAATCAGCTTCTGTACAGATACAAAAATAATAATAATAAATGATACGTCATATTAAAATCAATACTTACTCGCTGCTTAAGTCTAAATGATGTTGCGAATTTATAAATTTATTTCAGTTAATTGATTGAACAATTATTATCGTTTCGTCATTTTGAAATTGTATTGATAGTTCTCGTTTGCAGCGGTCCTGGGTGATATTTGATGAAGTTGTCCACTGTCTATATTATCTTGAACCCTTATATTAATAATAATATAAGAATATTGAGGCTTCAAAGGAAATAAAATAGTGCGGTTATCTATATGCTTTAGGTTAGTTCCGACCATCGCGTGATTAATGACGAACGAACGGAGTCTGCTAAACATTGCCTGGACGGCAAAACGTTTACACTCTTATAGTATACTTTAATATTGTCATCGTAAATATAATATAATATTATACCTAAATAATTTAGAATGGAACAAGCAAGCATGTTATAATTTATCACTGTCCACTATAACGAATTAAATAGGTATTATAAGGTTAAAGCAATGACAATTAGAGTTATGTAGGATAATTTATGTCATTTCGAAAAATCTGAAAAACAATAGTAAAACGGTTTTCACTTTTCACAATTTTGAAATGATAAATAATAAAATGATAAGATGATGGCTGCAGCACTTCGACTTAATAAGACTTTCTCTAAGAATAGTTGAGGAAATATTGGAAGGGTACGCAATAGAGCAAGACCTCCCTTAAGCTTCATTGCCCAGATAATTAGGGATATGAATTTCACATCACTGTGAATAAAAAAGGAAAGCAGGAATACGGGAAGAATAGAGTTTCTGTCAACCAACCCACGGTATTTAAATTTAAAAATGTATTTTAATTTTTTTTTTTTGTTACTATAGCGGATTATTAATAAGATAGCAAGATTATTATTATTATTGTTATTCATATAATATTATATTCGTAAATGATTTTGTTTGTTTGATATAAAATCACTTTTTAGTTTATACGGTGAATTTTTTTTAAGTATAATATACATTTCGAGTTTGAAATATTTTCATCATACTGTATTTTATGAAAAATGGTATGCATAATAATATTTTATTTAAATTTTTTTTTTTTTCATGTGCGTCCGTATGTAAAACATTATAATTAAATAAAACCAAGTTAATTGAGTAAAAAAAAAAATACTGGAATTGTACCCTTACCCCACAGAGAGTGATATTATACTCGATATACATTTTTATGAACGATGATTTTTATGTAAATATTCCAAAACTAGATTTTTTCTCTGCTATATAAAAATAAAAACATGTAAATTATATTTATTGTGAAACGCTACATTTTATGATACTACAGTAGGTACCCAAAACTTGGTATATATTTGGAATTTGACACCATATGTTGTCAGTTTTTAAAAAATTTAAATGCTGAGAATAGCGAGAGATCTATTGGTTTTACTACGATGAGTTTTATTTTTCTGTCTGTAAATAGCTCTTTGAAACCAAAAATCTTCCTTCAATCGAAAATTAGCAAGACATTTTTCTTGACACATTTTGGTAGGTACATCAAAGAAGTTATTAATTTATTTTTTTCAAGGAGTTTTCAATATAATTGAGAAAAACCGGAAACAACAACAAAAAAAATAAAAAGACTGATATATTTCGGACGATGGATGTGTCACTATTGTAGTTTTGAAAAGTAGGAAAATTGAATGTACCTATAATACCTATATCTTTATGCAAAAACTAATCATTGCTAAAACACACGATTCTAAGCGGAGTTCGGTTGTACATATTTTGAAATCGATTGTGATTTTCATCAAAATTTAATATTAAAATTCTTGTAAAAAAAAATTCTATATTACATCACTCAATTTCTTTTTTTACCATATATTACGGCTAATAATGAACAGCTTGTTAAATTTTCAAATATTTTTGTTTGGTTTAACAATTTCATTCACAGGGAGAAATTTGGGAGGACCAAGATCGAAAATATGAGATTCGAAAAACATGATTGGGAAAAGTTTACTACAGACATTTTTTCCAAAACCGAATAGTTAAATTATTCGATAGTCTTCAATCGATCGGAACTTGATAAACTATAATCGAATAGCCCGATAATAGCTATTCGGTTGAGTGCGTATTCAGGATCAATTTTCGGGGGGGGGGTTAAAAATATTTTTAATAAATAAACTTGTAGTGAGTCTTTGTTATATTATAAATATATATGTATACTTTTAAAATTTGGAGAAGAATTGAGCCCTGTATACGGGCTTGGCTTGTGCTCATCATTAATTTTAATATTCTTTATATTTGTTTACAAATGTGTGAGTTAAATTTCGGTAAAAAACGATGTTACTACGCGCGTATATAATATGTATAATATATTATAATATGCAATTTAATTTATCAAATGTCGCTTTATATTTTCTTTTTTTCTAAGATATGATTTTAACGTTCCGGATTAATTAGGTTCACGTCAAAATAATATTACTGAGCGATAAATTGAATTATTATTAATTCGTCTTACTGTGCAATATTATTATGCTCGCCACTAGTTAATTTTCATTATTAAGTTTGATTCGTTTTAAAATGAAAAATAATTTAACTCTCAATACCATATATACCATAATAATAATAATAATGCTATTGGTTTTTCAAAATATTTTTGAACCTAATGGAAACCGTGTCGACTTTAATCACTCATAATCGCTCGTGAGTCGTGACAGTTTCTACTGCAGCGACCCATATACCATAAAGTCGACGTCAAATATTAGTATTATATTATATGCTTCCATTATAGTAAGCGACTCGTTCAAACTTTTTTTTCGCTCGACAGAACACTAAATTAGGCTTATATAAGTTGTCTAACACGTAAATATACTAAAAAAAAAAAAAAAAAACACTTTAATAGCAGTAAATAATATTACGAAACTCGGAAACTCGTATATTATATTATTATTACTACGTTTCATTTTTATTACAGAAACTCAAACCACTATTATATCATTGACTGCATAAATGTATAAAATCGTTTCAAGTTTCAAAAGCTTTAATCAGTTTTTTAAAAAGTTCGAATATAATGCGTAACCATGTGCGCATAGGTTAGATTAGTCAATGACCGTCACTATTCCGATAGTAACTATCCTTAGAATGCATTTCGACAGAATTTTTTATAAAAGTACGACAGTATGACAGTGAAATCAGTGCCTTAATCAGGGGGCAAGGGGGCTATAGTCTTTTACTTATGTTTGCTATTTTATGATTTTAGTGTTAATTATGTTTCCAGATATTTTTTCTGTTCCGGAATATACGTTTTATTTATTGAACCGTATGAAAACGAAGAGTAAGTAATAGGTACTAGGTTCTAATGTCATGGCTAAAATATAGATAAAGAAAAAAAAAGACATTAGTGAAAATGATATAATTACGACGTTTGCTCAAAATTTTCCTAGGGGGATGTAGTTGTCATGAGGGTTGATAATAAGTATACATAATATACCAAGAAGTACGAGTACATATATTATGTTTTCATTTTATTATGAAGTCTTTTATTAATTTTTTTTTAAAAGTACTACTCTGATAAAAACCCTTTTCTAAATTTGTTTCTAAGAAAGCTGAACCCTGCAATCCTCTGCCGACCCTCATAATTCAAGCGAAAACGTCTTTAGCCCCCCAATTCAAAATCAGACCACTCAACGAGAAAAAGAGAACGGATTGTAAGGTTGAACAGTATTTTCGATAATACTTTAGTATTTGAGATAGTTTTGGAAAGTATCAAGTATCATCTATTGAGATATTAAAATAGATGTACCTAGCGTATTGAATTTCTTGAAATTCATTTCAAAGTATCTTGCTAGCCCAATGGCAAGCTGGATTATTTTATCCCCTGGATTTTCGAAAAATACAATAACATTTGAAAGAGATCGTACTAAAATGGTAAAAATTGTTTGGGAAAATAATTCAAATAAATAATCACCGTGATTTTTAATATATGCGGCACATTTAATATTTGTATTTTATGTATCGAATATCGAGTATCCAATATTTAAATACATTAAAGGTAAGTATCGATAGTATCTTGTCATGTAATATTTATTACATAAGTACCTATCAAATATTTTCTCTCTAGACGATGAAAAACAATGTATTTACTATCTAATATACCGAACAGGTATCTAACTAATTATTTCGAATCATCTTGCCCATTTTTGACGGACAATATTATGTGATATTTACAGAATGATAGTACTATTCTATCACTCTCACAGTCTCACGAATGTACCTCTCAACTGTTATGCGCATATGATAGTTTGATAGTTGCTTTTACGATAGTTCGATGCTATCGCCTTATTTACACGAAGATATCTCATGATAGTAACTACCGTGGTTGTTAATTTCGCTACTATCACGATAGTAACAATCGTAACATAAAATGGCGTGGATCAGGTTTTTTTTTCGCGGTTTATAAATTTAATTTGATTAAGGTCCTACTATCTATGTATACCTATTACCCATATTACTGTATACTTACGTAGTCACAATGATGCCGTGTTTAGTTTATTATATATTCGTAATTACAATTTTTAACAAACGAAATGTGAATACCGACCATTAAAACGGAAATAAATGTATTATTGTAATCCCTCCATTATCTATTCAGTCCCGACCGGAATACAAATATACAAGCGTTAAACGTGCGAAGTCGACGTATTTTTCACCGAGGAACGTGCACCTAGTATATTATACATTCGATTTAAATACTGTTGTAAAACAATGTATGTATATAATAGATTCACCAATGAAATATGTAAATGCATTTTAGACGAATATTTAATATCTACGTGTTTAGTCGCATTACTAATGATATTTAAGGGGTCGCCTTTATATAGGCAATTTTCACGAAAGTTAAGAGAAAAAAAAAATGCTAATTTCTTGGCTCAAAAAAGTTCACTTTTACATAAATTTAAATATAGTCTCGGTTCCTTATTGCAAGTCATTTATGTGTAATCGTGCAATGTGTTCATAAATATGTTTACGTAAAACAGAAAAAAAGTTCCATTTCAAAGTGATTTTAGTATACATTATAAAAATAAAGATTATTTAGAGTAACTATAGCATATTGATTTTCAATTTATCTGAACGCGTCGTGAATGCGAGTTTAAAAATTAAAAAGTTGTTTTTTTTACAGCTGAGAAAAAGCTTTTTCATAAATTAATATCAGGCATGATGCACGTGAAGTTAGCGTCCCAAAGTTCACAAAATAACATTCCAACAATCTCTTGTTCACTTGTTTGGATTTTTGGTGCTTAGTACATGACCAATTTTAAGTTGGCTTTTAAGTTTAAAAAATTAATCCAACAATGTTCACATATAGGTTTGTTGGAGATTGTTGGAAGTTTGTAAGACATAATTAAAAGCTTTGAACATAAAAAAAATTTAGACGAACTTCCAGTTAAATTTTCAAAAATTTCTGTTTAGTCTAACAATTTTATCCATAGAGTATCTAAAAAATAAAAATCAGGTAAAAACTCGTAAAATTAAAATGTCTATAAATACATAGCTCAAAAATGGCTAAAAGAGTTTTGAAAATTTTACTACGTCTAGAAAAAGCAAATATAATTCTTTTGTCCACAGTCCATATTTCAATTACGAATACCTTTAACAAAAACAAAATTGAAAATAACAAAACCATTATTTTCGTAAGTTTTCCCATTTTAATAAGTTTTTCGGTTTTACTCAATTATTAAAAAAATTACAGAGAATTTTTTTAAAATTATTGTCTTATTCACCAACTACATCAAAAATGTAACATTAAAAGTCTCTTGTTGTTTTTTTTATTTGATCAATGTTTCTGGTAGAAATAATAAACCTTAAAAATTAAAAATATTATATGATTACGTAAGCCAGGGACAAGGCTCAAATTTGTTTTCACCTCTATAATGATTTTTAAATAAGTTTTCCTTAATATTCTTTTATCTAACTCTTATTTATTTTTTTGCGCTATCTTATGTACCTAATTTTCGTATCAGTCATCGTTGAGTAAGGGGGGCATTACAAATCCACCATTGTAGTTTTATAAAGATTCAAAAATGAATTTTGAAAGTGCTTATTTCGAATATTTCGATAGTTGAAAAAAAAATATGCCCTATGTGTTTTTTATGCTTTTTCAAGTCCTGAACTTCGGCCGTAAAGTAATACGTCATAAGGTCATTATTCATAAGTCATTTGTGTATTGTTTGTACATTAAAATATTAAACACAGGTGATTTGAGTTTTTCTGTCACATATACCATCAACTTTTTTTATTGTACACGGATACACTTATAGTATATATAGAAAAACTACACGAAAAATTGAAATTATCTTTGAACATTTAATCGTAATACGATTAAATACTACGCCGAAATCATAAAATATTGACCGTGTTATTTTAATCTCGATCAAACAACACAAGAGGGGTGTCTAGGTATTTATGAAATACGAGCATAATATTATTTATATAAAAGGTCGACGTGCGGGACGAATCGTGCGGCTACGAAGTAATTTGGATGCGGGCGACCGCGACCGTTTGAAACTTTTGGCCAGCAGGCGCGTGTCGTGTAAATTCTCTTCGACCGACACAAGCGGAAAATTTATACCGAGAAAAACAAGTTCCATATAATAGCAATCCGTACAATATTACGATGCACCTTTTATATTAAATGCGAAAATCCTGATTTTCCTCTTATTTTTTTGGCGCGTAGTGTTGTAATATTTTATAAATTTCCCGCTCGAAACCAATCGAAAAGACATTTATTTTCGATCGATAAAACAATCCGAATTCTCAAATAGTTTTTAATCAGATTTTCGATCGTATTGTTCGATCATTCGTTTTAACTTGTTGTCAAAAAGCCTATTTTCGATCGTTTTATCAATTTATTTACTCCGCTATGCATTCATCTCGTGATATTAATTTTCTTGTTGAAATTTAGATTTAAGAATCGGTTTTTAATATTTGTTGAATATAATTTTCTTTTATCGAATGTAAAAATGGCAATATTATGATGATGCAATATTGCAATTTAATACATTAAAAATTAATATAATTGATGAATATGGTTCATCGAGGCTCGAAGATATAATGTGTCGCAAAAAATGGTGGTAAGAGATAACTGAATAATAATTACTTATTGTAGTTAAATTATAAAGGGTTTTATTTTTTATTTAAATATGGTTTTATAATTTCAATTTTATCTGAAAGACAATTAATTATGGAAACGTATCGATTGAATGTTATGTATATATATATATATATATATATATATTGAATTCAAATGTTTTTACAGTTTTAGCACTTAAAAAATAGACAAATATAAGTTTTCTGTCCAAATTTCAAGACTAATGAATATTTTTAATTAAATTACAACAAATAATACAGTTTAAAAGACTAAAAAAATATTATTTTCGTGTAAATTTCTCATTTTTCTTACCAATACTCTCGGGTTTCTCCTGATATTATGAAAACCACTTGGGAAATCAAAAAAAGATCCCCTAAAGTACCATCTGGACAATATTTTCTTTCAGAAATGGTGCCACACGTACATATCGGGGCAAGATTTCTGGTAGACATTTTTGTTATAGTATATATATTTATATATTAAAAAAAAAAAAAAAACTCCTTTGCGAAACCAATACATTCTTCGCTACACTCAGAATCTAAAAATTTATGTTAAATAATATATTGTATATATCTATTATATCTGCTTCTGGACTAATGCCTATGCTAAATGCTAATGTAAATCCGCTTCTCTAGGGGGGATCGCCCTCATCGCCCCTCCTCAGGGACGCACCTAGAGAAGTCTCACTCGCAGTGGCCCCGGTCTTAGGCTAAGAGATTACATTATAACAAAAACAATTATTATTTCTACGTATTATCGTACAGCAGCAAATGACAACGTTTGTTAAGCCCACAGTATATGACGTTTGTTTTGTGTAGGTTGCCTGCTGGAAATTGTGATAGGTTCCGTGATGGGTTCGCTGTGGGATCACCTGATATATTTCGTGATGGAACATATTTTATTTTCATGCTTTATTCCTCGATTTGAGTGTGGGTCAATCAGAGAATAGAATTTTATCACGTGGCTGTTGTATTGATAATTTATTAGTGATATCAGCCCGACAACAATCAACGAGTGATGCCAACGCGATCACGCAAGCTATAACTTCCTCGGTTTTCATCACTGGGCTTCCAGTTGGCGACTCGGTAGGAAAAACGATAGTCGCGTGTGTCGGGCTTTAGTTATACCGACCGAAAACCGTTCCAATACGATATTTTATAGTCCGATTCCCAATATTGTATACCGGATCAGTGAGCGAGCCAAAACGGTAAAATACCGATCAAATAAAAATACGGTTTACATCGTACCGTTTACCTCAGCAATGCATACAATATAATATGCTACGTGTGTATAAAAAAAGAAGCCGAGGAAATGTACTCAAAAATACCAATAAGAAATAATTAGAAATAATATTAAAACATATTTTACCGCAACCGTTATTTCTACGATGGACGCGAGTGGAAGATGATCGAAATGACAAATAATAACGCGTAGGCATTTTTGATATACACTTACTAGCAAACATCTTTTGCTCGCCGTACCGGACGACCGCTCGGTTCCGGTTGAGCATTTTAAAGCCCAGTCGGAAGTCGAAGTTGTAGCCCCTGTTGTCCAGGCTGGACAGCGTATACAACCGGACCAACAGTGTGATGGAGTTGGTCTCGCTGAAGTAGTGGGCCGGCGCCCACGCTGTCCCGCACCAGCCGCCTGACACGGCCGGCCTGTCCGATTCGGTTATGTGCAGGTCGCCGTCCGGGCAGCCGGCGTTCGTGTACGAGGCAAACCGGCCGATAGTAAAACTGTCCAGAGTCACCTGCAACGCGTAATGAAAGATAAGATTATTATTATTATTAAATTCTTTATCAGCATTATTAGAAAAAAACAAAGAAGGTTATTGCCCTGTTTTCTCACGCGTGTAGTGATATAATTTTTTTTCATACATGTAGAATGTATTTTAGATACTGATTATATTATGGATTCTGATTCTGTTTAATTTGAGATGTTTTTGATTTATTATTGTTAAAAAAATATTATGGATTTTTTTTCTTGAAAATTACATTTTTTGTTTGTAGTAAAAAAGTTTCGATTTGTTCATGTCGTAATACCTTAAAAGATGCAAATTATTTACCTTAACGGGATTTATTTAAAACATTTTTCTAAATACCCAACAGGTTTCCTACAATTTTAAAAAAATCGACAATAAATATAATATGTTTATTGTTTTATTTTTGGATTACATTGATAATAAGGGTAAAATCTAGACTAATATTGTAACCTTACAAAGGGATTTCAAATAATAATAAAATTGTATTGGTGATTTTACGAGACAAAAAATTAAACTTTATTTTGTATATATAACAAATTTTGTTGCCATAAAACATTAAAGAATGTTATTCAACGTTGAAATTGCTGTAAAAAATGCATCTAAACGTCTCACATATTATGTATTAAACAAAACTATGCGAGGTATTTTCGGATTTGCTCTCTTTAAATTTCTATAAAGTTACGTATACGGGGGAGAGGTTTATTAAGGGGTTAATCTCCCCCCCCCTCTCTCTAAAATTTTAAAAATACTACTTCGAACATATCGCGTAATAGTAACAGGTATTACATAATCAGGCACATAATTTTTGTATGCACATTGTGCATGTTATAATATTATTCGGGATGTACACACGACGATCGTTTTTTTTTTTCTTTATCTTTTAAACCGCCGAGTTTTTACGTGACTTTTTTTTTTTTTTTAATACGTGTATTATTATAATATTATATACTCTGCAGTCGAGGCTGTTACATATCAATACCTCGAGTGCCTTTACCTTTACGTGGCACAAAAAACGATTTTGCCGAGACGTTATTCACGAGCGTGCAAAAACTATACGTGTGTATTCCGTACGTGCACAATAATTCATACACTTACTCGGGGACGCGTACTCTCTTAAATTGAAAATTTGTTTTACCGCACTTCATCGTTGACAAAAAAAAAAAAAAAAGAAAAACGATTCACCACTATACGACGCACCAAATAATAACGCTAAAAAGTTAAATATCCACCCGCACTGTTATCGTCACTCGCGATATTATTGTTGGTTCGCTCTTTCCGAATAATAATTATAAATTATATAATACAACGATATACGAGCGCATATTATTATAATATGTATGTACTTTACGTCCTCCTCCTCCCCCTTCCTGCTATTTCTTCTATCTCGAATACAAAAGTAAACTTGGCACGAGTCGTTTTATTTCCTGGGACGTTAATGCGTTAATCAATAGCAGCGTTATTCAGTATAGTTAAGTATTATGGGCGTATAATACAACCGCTGCAGTAATTTCGACGGTATTTATATTGTAATATACAGGGTAATTCTTGTCTAATTTTCCCCGAAAATAAAGATTATTGTAATGTATTATGAACCAGGAACCTATATTATGTTACAGTAAACGCTGTTTTATATTTGTATAAAAACCTAGTTTGTGCAGTCAATTTCAATATTAAATTATAATGGCCTATTATTAAGCTTTTAAGCAAGACAGGATGGTTTTAAAATTGTAATATTTTACATATTCGTGACTCGCTAGAAAATCAAAATATCCAAAAAAAAATTAACGTATACGAACGTAAACAAATTTTCTGTTTTTTAGGTTCAATAATAGACAAATACACCACGATATTGATACTAACAGCACACAATTAGTTTTCATACAGAAAAAATTATAAACGTAACGGCATTAACCAATTTCACAACATTTACCGTAACATTTATATATCTTTTCCTCCATTATTTTTGCATAATCTTAGCAGTTGGACTAAATAAGGTCAAACTCGAGACTCGAATTTCGAATCCAAATTTCAAATTATTATAACTTGTAAATGGTAAATCATGTAGTGTTAATTTTATGCAAACCAAAATCTATTGAGAAATATCTTCTTTTGATATTTGCGTTAAATAAGAGACGGTTGTCATTTGAAATTATTTTCAGCTTTTAAGCTGAAGTATAAGCTTTTATAAGCTTATACTCATTTAAGAGGTATTAGCTAGGGTGTTGGAATAAACATGATCAAATAGTATTGAAATAGAGCTTAAATACACAATAAATAAAAAATTTAGTTAAATTTGTCTAAAACCCTTAGACACAATCGTTAGATAGAATAAATCAATCTGTATAATTTTACGAAATTTGAACCATGTAACAACACGAAATTATAACAACAGTTATACCAGAATAATATTTTTTTTCGAAACAATATTATCATTTAATATTTGTGAAAAGTTAGAATATATTTCAGAAATGACAACCGAACCTTTATAAATATATATCATTTGTTTTTTTATTTCCAGTTTGATGAATTTTTTACTCGCTAAACAAAATTATGGAACGCTCAAAACATAGTAAACAGGTAGATCACTAAAAGATTTGCCGCTATACGCCTTACGAGTGATCGTGGTTTTTTCCTTTTTTCAAATATATTTAATGTATTTTACAAATCTAAACGATAATCTCGAGCACATTACATAGTATACATTTTTGTATTACATATTACATTCAGTTCAGTATTCGAAAATTCTCTCTGCCTTGAATAATATTTTAAATTATAGGAGAATAATCATTTTGCAAAACACATGCAAAAAAACATAGTGCCTGTGGTTTTAAAAACAAGTTTAAAGAATAATGGGTAGGAAAAAAGACACCTTTAACAAATTATAAAGAATAGAACAAATGGAAATAATCACACACGTTTCACGAATAAATCGTAAATTTTTTTTCTGTAATAGGTATGTATTTAACCCGATAAAGATGATTTAAAAGCTGGTATCAAAAAAGCAAACTTTAGTTCAATAAATTCTAAGGAGCAAGGAATGTGTTGGTTTCACAATGATGTTCATTATTTTTTTCTGTTGACAACGTTTTGACCAGCAATTTTGTTTCAGTTTACAATGATATAACATTTTCTGAAAGAAAATCTGACTGGGGTGGTACTTTAGGAAGATTATTTTTTGATTTTCCCAGGAGTTTTCTCAATAAATGAGAAAAACTGAAAAAAAACGGGAAAATGTACGAAATGTAGGCAGTAATGAAAAAAGACGGAAAAATACATTGTCTTGTGAGTAGGTTACTGTTGTAGGTGAGAAGTTGGGAAATTGAATGATTAACCTATAACGAAAAATGATTCTAAGTGGAGTTCAGTTAATAGTGTTGCTTTGCCAAAAATATAATATATATTTATAATATTATGGTAAAATAATTACATAATATGCATTATATAATTTCTTTAATAATATTTGTTTAATATTGTACTTATTTTCCGTTATTCCCGGGTTCCCATATTTTTTCCAATTTATTAGGAAAACTCATGGGAAAATGAAACCTGTAAGGTATGAAATGTAGGTACCCATTAGTAAATAAATATTAGGGCCTTTTTCCTGCGAATTTTTTTACTAGCAATTTTGCTCCAATTTACAATGATAGCACTTTTTCTGAAAGATAATCTGACTGAAGTGGTACTTTTAAAAGGTCATTTTTTGATTTCCTCAAGCATTTTTCCAATGAATGGGAAAAACTAGGGAACAGGGAAAAAACGTAGGAACAACCGGAAAATAGATACAATAATAAACAAATATTATTAAAGAAAATGTTTAATGCATATGTAAAATTATTTTACTATAATATAACTTGACAAAGCAACACTATCAACCGAGCTCTGTTCAGAATCGTATTTTCGTTAGCAGTGATTAATCGTTGCGTATACGTTCAATTTTCCTCCTTCTACCTTCTCAACCTCTCACCTCTCACCACCCACGTGCAAAGTATGTCCATCTTTTTCTTGTAACTTTGTTAAAAATGTATAATTTCAAAATAAAATGACTAAATAAACACTCATAGTTATTGTATTTTTAAGCCAATAGGAGAAGGGGATTGATATAAACCCTAACTTCTCTTCTGCGCACACCACTGGTCACTTTATATTATTATAATATGCTTTGATATAGTTTATTGAAGTCGATTATTGAAAATACTGTAGAGAATAAAATTGAGAGGGGAAAACCAAAGGTAGAATATTTTATTAGGAAATATTGAGAAAAATATGATTTTCAAACATATTGACTATCTACAATTTTATTAATACACATATTCTCATTAAGTTCATTAACTATTTTTTTGATTGCCTTTTTTAATCGATTTTTATTAATTATATCATCGATATTATTAGATATACTTTTACATAAAATTATTATTAGACCCTTTACATCGTTATTTAAATTGTTTAAATTCCTAATTATTTGTCACTTGGTTACAATCATTTCTAGAGAAATTTGTTTTAAAATGTATACTGTAAGACACGTGAAATATCTTGATAGTTGATATAGGGTGTTCAACCAACTCTCAGAAATTTTAATGAGCTTCAAAATATATGTAATAAAATAATAATTATTTAATATTTTTATACAACTACCCCTCATTCAAAAAAAAATAAAATAAAATTCTAAGCGCGCTCTTTATCTTGATACCTTAAATATCTACCAGCTAATTAATGGTTTATGGATTAATAATTCATCATTATCATATCATTTATACGTGCGTCCGCTGTCACACTCTTCTCGCCCGGCCCGTTTTGTTTACCTTGTAAATCCGGGTTTAATCAGTTTAACGTTTATCACTGTCATAATGTGTATCGCATTTTTTTTTTTTTTTTTTTTAATCTATATGTTCTATTAACAGATTATTTATTTCCGTGTAAAGAGCTAGAGACGCGATCAATCGTTAAAGATTATAGAGTATAGATACGTTATGATTTCATCGCGAATTCGTTATAAAATAAATTTAACACACATATATTATATGTATTATATTTTTGTTAGGTATTGACATTTTCCACGCATTCGTTTGCAAATAAACCCGCAATCAAAAATTTCTACAATATTAGAAATGTACGAAAATGCCCCTCGAGCGATTAAACAGTAAGTTCTTTTGATACCGTGCGTTCAATCTATGAAATACTCCCGGGAATAAGGAAAAATAAGAGCGAAATATTATTTACAATGAGTTAGGTACCTATACATAATATATATATATATATATATATATGGTATTATTATGTACCTACCTACTGGCTATACTATCTGCATTGTATACGACGTTGAGTCTGAACGACCTAGTTAAGGTTTGAATTAAAAATGAAAAATCTTTTCGACCAAATGTTTTAATAACCGACCGAGGTAATATTATTATTCAATAAGGGATGTACACGCGTTACAGTCATCCATGTTACTTATTGTGTTCAAACAAAACACGTCCATATAATTCTGGCAAATGTTTACCTAATATTTTAATACATTGAGTTTAAAAAGATTTTGGTTTTTTTGTTTTGTTTTTTAATATCTAGTAATATATGCCTGTGTAATATTTTACTGTCAGACTGTTTCAAAAATAGTACATTTATATAATTAAAAACAGTACCTATATTACCCGCACACACACACACAGTTTCAGACACTTCAGCAGTATACTTCAATATATCTTTCTCTGTCTTCATTTCTCCCTTCCCTAGGCAAAGTACCAACAGATCAATACAGGTTTTAAAAACAAACCCTAGGAAAAAAAAAACCCCCGTAAAATGGATCACTTTCGTATACACACATAGTGTATAATATATACGTATTATGTGCAATATCCATTTAGTGAAATCGATCGTTTTTAAACCGTTATCAGTTTCATGCACATAATGGAATACGCGTTTTTTCCGAGTTGTAGAATAATAATAAAAAGTGATTAAATAAATAAAATCATCGTAAATGAATATTCTATTTTAAAACGAACATTATACAAACCGGCACAGTGTACGCTGTACATTTTTTTTATAATTTCGTGAAATAAAATAACAACTGCAGCGGTGGTTATTTGGTGAATACTGTAATGTTGTTTAAAATAAAATATTATAACATAAGTGATTCGTTAACGACGTTAGTCGATGTTAAATTACAAAGAACTTGTGCAATATTTATCAGTTTTCTCTCTTTGTACAGATTTACATCTGAATTATGCATTGAAATAATATAATATCGTACATTATGCTAAGAGCCTTTTTACACCACGAATTATTTTTTTAAATTAACATAATTTAACGTTTGTAAATACTTCTTTTTTTTTTTTTATTACTCTTCAGATACACGTAGATACCTTTTTGTATATGGAAATATTTATCAAAACTTTTATAATATTTGAATCTACGTTTAAATCGAATCAAAATTTCTATGTTTTTCGTAATTTAAATATTCTCTATATTATAATATTATAGAAAACCACTGCGTCATTATATTATAATTTATTACGAGTATTATATTGAAAATACGAAATTTTAAATAAAGCATAGTATAAATTATAGCGAGAAAAAAATACGACTTTAACCAATTTGTGTTTTATCCCACTACTTGTATTAACCAGAAAATAAAAAACTTAATAATATTCAAATAATCCGACCATTTTAATGTTTAAAATTACCTCTCTTATTATTATTTTTCGTGTTCTTCAAGACTAATTTCGTCTCGATACCCGTCGCGCTTTATATAGAGTTTTAATAATTAAAAATCTAATCTTGTAATTTATTTTCCTAAATGGTTATTATATGCACATTAATATTATATAATAATATATATTTATTATAACATCTACTTGTTAATATGCACATTGCACACGAAAAACTCGTGTATACCTACTTAATACGAGTATACGAGTTTATAAGTATAATTTTGAGTTATTATTATTTCGTATACAACGGACGCGATAATAAATACCAACGATTATAAGGCGGTTATTCGTTTTTTACATTTTCAAATGTGTATCAAAAAAATAAGACAACTGCATCACATCGTATAATAATACCTATTAACTAAAAACCAATAACCGAATATTGCAGATATTTTTTTTTAAACCGATAGATTTAATGGAATATATAAATTAAAAACTATACAGAGTGATTTTTTTTTTATAATGAACCAGACATTTTCTCGGAGGATTTTAAGTGAATTTGATTGCTGTTTTTTTCTTATCATTTTAAATTTTTTACCCATACTCTACATACCTTAAATAAGGGCATAATTTTGATTTTCAAATAGGTATTTCCCCTCCTTTTTTAACACATATTTGAATAGAGAATATTTTCTAGAAACGTTTATATGCATCAAACTAATATCAGATTTACTGTTTATGAGTTATAACAGTTTAAAATTTAGACCGGAGTAGTAGAGAAGGGTTATAGATAGGTAATTTATTACCATTTCCTATTTGAAAATCAAAAGTATGCACTTATTTAAGGTATATGGAGTAGTGGTAAAAAATTAACGATTATTAATTAACGATTCCATAATGATAAAAAAAAAAACAAAAATCAAATTCACTTATAATCATCAGAGGTAATTGCTGGTTCATGATAAAAAAATCACTCTGTATAGATGTACCTGCTGGTATACTGTGTTCCGTTTCTGATTTACGATGTAAAACAAAATAATTGAAATCGATATAGAAAAACAAGATATTATTTCAAGGCTAGCTATGTTAATTAATATTGAAAAAATAATTAAATAAATCAAAGTAAACGAGTTTATGTAAAAAGAAAAAAAAATAAGGTATTAATGTTAGGTTAATACAAGTTGGTTCAAAGGTCGATATAACTGAGTTCAATGAACTCAACTAAATTAAATGAATTAAGTTAGTGTTCATAGGCCTTGTGGATATCACTAGTTTTTGTTAAACATTACAATATAACTGCGGCGAATCTGAAGCTCATTTAAAATAGGTGAACTGGTTATCACATGTACTTACAAAATCGCAACTGAAAATAAATTTCGAGGTATGGAGAGGGGTCCAACATTTTTGTTTAATACAATATATACCTATACTCGTATTTCTAACGTTTAAACGTACATCACTGTACATATCCCTGCCTCTCAGTCATGTCCTTGGATGCCTATATGATTTAAGTGATAATTTTTTTTTAAAATGTCTAAGTGGGGTGCAATCGCCACGTCTTCCACGAATCCGCCCCAGCATTAAAATATATATATATATAACAATAAGTACTCGTATAAATAGGTGTTACTCACTTGTATCAAATCTCCCAAATGATGACCTGGTGCGTCGAGTTTTATAAAACAAACGAACGGTAACTTGTCGGGTTTCGGCCGATGCAATTCGAACTCGTACGTTTTGCCGACCTCTCCGTAATAGGTCTTATTGCACGCTGTAAAAAAGTAAAAAGTATAATTTTAGCCCCGAAATTTACCGATTTGTTTTCGTGTTTTGTTTAACACAAACAAATAATTATATTATAGTTTATATGTATTGTGACGGACACGATGTCACTTCATCTACATATATATATGCAGAATGCAATACGAATATCTGACATCTAAAATAAAATTTATTCTGTTCAATATTTTTAAGTTTTTCTCGTAATATTTACTAGAGACGTACGCTAAAATATCTGTATTTTATATTTTTATAAAACTAAAAAATAAAAACATTATTTTTAAAAAATCCATGTTTGTTACTTTATAAATATATTCTGAAAGAAAATGTCGGTGTTACAAATATTTACTAATGAATATGATATATTAATGATTAACCATTATTAACGAAAAACGATTCTGATATATAAATATATATCAACATGCATTATGTTCTTTGATAGTATTTGTTTAATATTGTACCTATTTTTCCGTTTTTCCTACGTTTTCCCCAGGATTTTCCCGTCTATTATAAAAACTCTTGGGGAAACCAAAAATGATATCCCAGCAGTACCAACTCAGTCAGATTTTCTTTTGGAAAAAGTGCTATCATTGTGAATCAGAGGAAAATTGTCGTTAGAAAAGTTGTCCACAGAAAAAAATTGTGAACATCAATGTCAAATCAAGACATTCCTTGATCCGCTTAGAATCTAAAAAATATCAAATTGTAAAATAGAGGACTCATAGTGCAAGGTTCTAATAATTATTACCAAAAGAAAAAACTTGAAAATATTTTACATAATAAAAGTTATGTCAGCTGTCAGAGATCCGTGTTCCAGCATATAGTATTATATTTTGATGTACAGAAAAAAATAAAACCGATAAGTCAAAATAATTTTTCAGACGGTTTTTTTTTAAATTTATTTATTTTTTTTTAGAAAATTATCGCGTAGTATAACACAAAACGACTTGAACGGTAAAATGGCACTCATCGGTTTGTAGCAGTATACTGTATGCTGCAGTTGACGTGCGGAGTAATAAAGTTTAGAAGCCAAGGAGGGTGGTTTTTATATGGAAGGAAAACTGGAAATGTAATTTATAGCTCGCACAATACGAAAGATTCAATGTTATTTTTAGTACAACGTTTCGGTTTTGTGCGTGTCACGCAACAGCAGCTTAATCTAGTTTAACAAAAAGAAGAGAGGGGAAAATAAAAACCTTCATCGCGTATTATACGGCTGACAGTAAAATGAAATATTATGCTTTAACAAATTTCCACAATACACAAATCGGCTGAACGCTGCAAACTTTACGGAAATCCTCTATATAGTAATTATTATTTAACGGGGAAAAAATAGATGAAAAAAAAATTTTTTTTTTATGTAACCATATAAAAGTATACTTATTACATAAAATACAAATATAATGACACAAATAGAAAAAATTGAATATCTATTTCAACGTTTAAAACAGCTTTAAAAAATGTATAACAGTATTTTTTGCGAAACCTGAATAATTGAATATTCTCTGATATTTCCCAAGTTACAGTGGCGTAGATACCGCAGGGGCAACCGTCATCTATGAACGTAGAATTTGTTTGCAGAATTACAGGGGTTATAGGGGTGATGGTGATTGTCAAGTATTTGGTAGACAGATTATGGTTAATTGACTGCGAATAATCTAACCTGCAGTGACACTAAATAATACGTAATTTTTTTTTTTTTTTTTTGACCACCAAGATTTATAACAACTTATACGACTTATAACAAACCTTCTATCAAATTTGCAAACATATAATATCTGTTAAGTCCAATAATTTTATTCACAGATAAAATAAAACTTACTAAATAAAAATTACGTAAAAAACTAGTAAAATTAAAATATTTATAAATGCTCAAAAATAGCTTAAATGTTTTGATAATTTGACCAGGCCTAGAAAAAGCAAATATAAGTGTTCTGTCTAAATTTCAAATCTCTACGAATATTTTTATTAGAATCACAACAAAAAAAATGAAAGTAACAAAAGTGCTTGAAAAACGAAAAAATAAATAAATATATTAGTATTAGTGTTAGTGAGTAATCACTTATAACTTGTTTTCAGAAAAGGTGCTACACTATACATTGGTGCGATTTCTTTTCGAAAAGTTGTGTACAGTCAGAAAAAAAATAAAAAATATATATAAACACACATCATAGTAAAACCAATAGATCCATCGCTATGCCTCGAATCAAAAATATAAATATACACCTCTATGTATGGTGTAAAATGTAAATTTACTCAATTTAAAATAAAAAAGAAATTAGTATTGTCATGATGTGTATTTGGGTTAATTTTTCATAATTCCATAATTATACTAGGTCAAAAATGCAATCATAGCATTGTTTTGGTGTCAATTATATAATAATTTCTATTTTCTATTACAGGGAAGAAAAAATAATTTGACCTCGGGGCGCTTGAATGAGCAGTTTCGCCACTGCCAAGTCGAAATTTATATAGAATCTGTATTTAACGTAGACGCTATTAGTTTTACTTTTTTCTTGTAAATACTTTTTCAGTTAGTTAAAATTGTTCTGGTTTTTGAATGCCATAGCTCAAAAAATACGAATTTCTCTCCTGGTGTTTATTTGAAACAAATTTAGTCTTCCGAGTTCCAATAGTTTTTCGAAAAAAACAAATAAAAAAAAACAACTGACAAAACAAAATATGTCGATACATTTGCTTTATATTTGTTGATTATTGCAACGTCACTTTACAAGGGAAAAAAACGACTAATATTACCTAATATATAACTTTATCGATTTACTGAGCTCCACTCAGAATCGTTTTTTAATTGTAAATTAACGATTCGCCATTGCTTTCAGTATGTAAATTATTCAATTAACCTAAGATAATATATCTTATAATATACATATATTCCCTCTAAAAATGTACCATCTACCCATGGTGTGAAGTATGCTTGGCTTTTTGATAACGGTCAGAATTATTAGCGTTTCGATAACGAATTATTACAACAAGTAAAATAGGTAGGTGCTACATGCATAATATAAATAAAATATTATACACGATTTCATATTATTGTGAAAATGTCCAAATAATGCGGTTTAAACTTTCAAAAATATCACTCGGCCTGAAATCGTATATTATAATAATATTATTTACACTTCAGTACACCGGGGGTTGACGTTTTACAAGCTATCACACGACCGCCGAAAGGATTACGGCCGTTTGTCTTGATGTAATTTATTCATCAGAATTATAATATTTATATAATTGCTTTTGGTCGCTGTTACAACCGGTCGGCCCCGGTCAGAGAAATGTTACCCAAATAACGACTGCTGCGTGTCTTCACTTACGGACCGCCGAACGATTTCGCATGAGCAGAAACGGCGTTCAGGAACGCAAATAAAAAAAAAAAAAACGAACCTTACATTCCTAAAGACGTCTTAACGACTTATATATATATATATGAGACATTTATAAAAGTTAAGAGATATATTATATAGGTAACGCGAGGAAATATTAAAAGAAAAAAAAAGTACACGGCATGACGTTTTTCTATATATCCTCCGTCTATATACCGATTCAAGCACCACTACAACGCCGTTAAAGGGGTTCGGACGTAACAAAGATTCCCCTATCTTTCTTAGTAATATTCTTATAGCAGCAAAACCAGCGGACCAATTTTTATGTCCGTCCGTCCGATCGATTTAGTGAAACGATAATATAAGAGTTCTGAAAACGGAATTGAATTCAGCGTGAAAAGTGATACATTACATCAACCAGGCCATTTTTTCGAATTTCAGACATAAATGAAATTTCAAAAACATTAATTTGAAATTTATTAGGTCAAGAAAAAAATTAAACACAAATCAAATTGAATAAATTAATGTGGTCGGTCTCGTGTACAGTTCACACTGAATTCAAATGTGTTTTCAGAACTCGTTTCACTACATCGATCAGACTAAAAAAACAAAACATTAGTCTATATTATTTTTATGCTGCGTACAGTGCTGTAATATATCTAGATACTGTATCTTAGATAAATGTACTTTTTTTTGTATCTTATACCTGTATCTAGATACTTTTTTAAGATACAATTCTTACTTTTTTGGTTCAAAAAAATACAAAAATAAAACTTGAAATTGTAAAATCTAATTTTTTTAAATAAAAATATCAACAATTTATTGTTGATATGTATTATTTTTTGATTTCTTTATTATTAAAAATTATGTATTAGTGTATAACTATTATTGTATATTGACAAATGAATAAAACCCATTATTTATTTTATATTTACCAATAATCAACCAATATTTTAATATTGTTGTATATTATGTATTATAACTTATAACTTAATAAGAACAAAATTATATTTGAAAACTGTTGTACAAATGTAGATAAAAATTATCGTGTTGTAAATTATTTACCCACTACTTGTTTTGTTATAATTATTAATTCTATATTTTTAATGAATTAAATATTTATAAAAAAAATTATCTGTTTTCTTAAATGTATCTTAAAATATTTCTTAAGATACGTGTATCTGTATCTTGATATTAATTTAAAGTATTTTATTATAACACTGGCTCCGTATGATGTGACAGACAAAGGAAGATATGGGAATTCCCGTTCCGTTTCAAATCCCCTTAAGGCATTAAAACATATAACAATAATTAAATTATATAATCTGTAGCGTATCTCGCCCGTCAGAAATATTTCGCAATGTTTTGAAGAGCTTTTTTTAAGGACCAAACAGTTGTATGTATATAATATGTACATAGTTGTATATATATTTAGGTACATTTACGACTGCTAATATTTCCATTTGATATTATATTCCGGACCGAAACATATTTATTCAAAAACGTTGGCGTAAACATCGAATAATATCGAAACTACTATAAAGTTTATATATTGTTTAAACATTCAAGCGAGGGAAATAATATTTTATAGTCCACGAAATTTTACTGCACCACTGTATGTAATAATAATAAAATACTCGTTACTCCTTCAAACTTCAAACGCTCGTAAATAACAAAATACATATACATATGCAACCTAACTTAACCGATATACATATATATATATATCGGTTCGACATTTATCTGCTTGATATTATTAACGTATAATAGGTACGACAACAATTTATTTTTTTGGTTTCTAAATTAGCAAACATAGTACTGGTTAACGATAGATAATAATAAAATAAATTATTATGTATATGTTGACAGTATTTATCAATAGGTGAACAAGTAATAGAGGTAAACGGAACGAGGAAACCAAACAAATTAGTTGAAGAGAAATTGATAAAGAAGTTAGAGAAAAGATGAGGAATGTAAAAGGGAACAATGAACCGGGTATCGCGAATTGGAATTCTAAAGTTTATATTTTCGAGAGGAGAAGCAGAATACATTTAAAATTTTTAATAGGTGTTTGGAAACGAAGTGAAAGTTCGCTAAATGCTTCCGATCGGCAAGTATTGAAAAGACCGATGCAATGAACAGGACAGGCAGTGCAATATTTATCTAAAATGCGCGTTAGATTAACAAAAAAGGGCCCCTACTAAATCTATAATATAGGAACGTATGAAATTACTTCACTTTACTCAAATTAAAAAAATCACTCCTCTCCATTTTATTCAACCACTGGTAATTCTATGTTTCACATGCTCGTGAAAACTACCGTTCTTTTGTACAAAATATCCTAGGTACTTAAAATTCTCAACCACACCTTTAACTGCCTATTATCGTTAGCTGTCTTGTCCTGTTTCTGCAAACTCATACTCTGTTTTACTTTTACTTATCCTTAATCTAGATTTTCTCCTATCAAAGCTACACCATCTACAAATATCAAGCATTATGATACCTCTCTCACCTATTGTTCCCGCGTACATCCAAGATGAGATAATCTATCAAATTCTTATTTATCCTCATACTGTTTGACAGAATTGTATATCAGCTGTCGACCAGACATAATCACATTTGTGACCACTTACGACAAGTGTAGCGGTACCGTGGACTATCTTATAATTTTTATCCTCTTCCACAAGGAGCGTGTTGTAAATATTATGAATATGTAATAATATTATGTAATATAATTTAAAGTTTTATCGCGCATTTACATATCGAATGTTTGAATGATATTCAGCTTATTTCGGCCTATTTTTATAAATTTACGGCAACGAACAACTAAGTTACAAAAATAAAAATGATTTAATGTCAATATTTATGCTCAACATATTTCTAACAAATAAATAGAATTTTTTATTTCTTCTGGTAGATGGTAAATTAAATTCGTAGAATATCTAAAAGAAATCAAAAGTTCGCCCGGCCACGGCGTCCCCTGAGGTCGTAACACCTTCAATCTATTGCATAGTCTTATCCTAAATTTAGCCCTAGAATGGTAAATATACGTATGGGGGAGGGGGGACGATTTTCGAAAAAAAAATACATGTTGTGGTTTAAAAATTATAAAAGGATTATTTGAAATAAACTACGAGGCGTATAATTTGTTTAAGAAAATTGAAATTATTATGTATTTCACACATGTACTTGGCAATTTTTGAGAAAAAAAACTAATGATGATTCATCAATTTGAAAATAATCGAATTCACTTGAAATAAATTCAAGAATTCACTAGTATGTCATCATCAAAATAAGCAATATTTCATTAGCATTATATTCGATCGCTCGTGGAATAAGAACAATTTCTAGACTTATATTTTTATTTATTTTTTTATTTTATTTTGATAGTATTATAATAAAGTAATAGGTTGATATATACATAACAGTGACATATTTTGAGACTTATTTATTGTACATAGGGAACATCCGTTCGACAGTTAAAAAAAAAAAAAACAAAATTCCGTACCCTCGAAACCCTTCGAGCATTAAACGCAGTACCTACTGAACTCTACTGCAGCCTATAAATAAACATATAATATTATATCGGATCGGTAAATCGTGAAGATACAAATACGAAAATATTGTAGATTCATAAATATATTATTATGCATGTATAAAATATAATGGCAATAAAAACAGTAGAAAAAAAAAAGGTAAAGTTATATATGCCGAGCCTGTGGCCTGCTGCTGCAGTTATTCCCACCTGACGTCAGAATGAATATTGTGATTTTATAAGATCAAATATATTCAGATTCAGCCATTCAAAAAGCTGATCGCTTTGCTCGCAAAAAAATATTTTTCAATGATATTATAAAAGATATAAATATCTATCTATAGATAGTAAATTCACAAATTCGCAAACTTTACAAAAATAATTTTTTTATTACCCAGTTGTGTACATCTTCATTTATGTACTTAAGAATAAAAACTATTTTCCTAATCAGACTTATCTTAATAATTATTTAAAGTAATTTTTTTTCTATCAAATTAGAACATGTAAAATGTCAAACTCATATTATACTCCAACAAAAAACGAAATATAAAGTGTATTTGTAAAAGCATTCTTAACTTAATACACGTAAAGATAATTGAGAAATTTCATACTATAAAAATAATTAATTATATAAAATACAGATTGCTTAATTATCAATCACAAGTCGTGTACAGGTTATACGCACATATCACTATTTAACTTTAAAGGTATACATGCGTATTTTTGCAATCTTCACAGGCTATATAAATATAAATATTACATATATACGCTAATCCATTAAATGATAAATGGATATGCGCTGTACACGCTCCAAAACTTCACTGCCTATACGTGAGTATAGTACAGTGTGTTCCACACAAATGGTTATACACGAAATATTTCAGCCTGATATATTCCGGTTGAATGAATCGATTTTTAAGACGATCGGCATTACTGAAATACACATTTTAATCCAATTAGCGGCAGTGGCATCATTTGGGAGGGGAGCAGGGTGTGCGGTCACACCCTTTACTTTTCAAATAGTTCCAATTGGCCTGCTGAAATAATACACTATTTTTAATAAAATTAAAATTCAATTATATTTTTATATTGACAATATTGGTATTTTACTGTCAATAAACAAACATCGTGCTATCAGTAGTAATTTAGTAAACAATGAATCTATCGGGTATTTTATAATCTAATAGACATATCTGGTATATCTACAAAGTACAGATCCAGACAAAGAACTTATTCACGGTCAATATTTAAATAACTCTGCGGTTAAACGGCTAAGGGTTGCTATCAAAGAAACATTGAACTTTACCTATTACAATGGCATCAAATAAAAGGTTTTTCCATTGTTTAAAAATATAAAGTCATATTTACGCACTTTCACGGACGATGATTAAAGGCTAAATGATCTTATGGTGAAAAAGAAGAAGTAAATAATATTGATTTAGAAAAAACTGTAGTGAATATACTATTCGTTTATTTGTTGTTGTTATTTTTCGCTTCTAAACACGAAGTAGTTAATATGATCGTTAATGGTATTTACAGGTGATAACGGGTAAATTAACGTTTAAAGGCGTCCAATTTAATCCTAATAAAGAAATTATTAACGCCGCAGTAAATATTCTAAATCATTATGAAAACCGCTCGGAAAATCAAAAAACGACCTTTTCAATGCATCAACTTAATCCAAAATGCAACAAAAAAAAAAGTATCTTGCTATTTTTTAATTTGAGCGAGATTTTTGGTAGAAATTTAGCCTTTCAGATGGGAAAAAAATCACACCAATGTAAAATCAATACACAATAATATTCCTGGTTACACTCTAAATTTTTTACTGATATGCCACTACAAAATAAATTATAATTGTAAACAAACCAATCAAGTTTCTCGTTTTTCGTTAGTAATATACTAATATGGTTTATCGTTGGTTACAGGTATAAATTATTAAATAACTTTATGTATCCCACATTCTCAACTATCCGTCCTCGGTATTATCTCTTTTTAATACTTGCCTTCGCCTTTTTGATAATTTACTTACCTCGTACTAAACCCTATTGGAAATATCAAAAGAGCTCCGCTCGCCAACGACAATATCATAAATCCGGTACAGGTGCGTCCCGGGATTGGATGACTGTTCGAATTTTAATTATCGTTCAAATAGTTACAACGATATTAACCGAATTAATTGGAAATACGGAGCGATTTCGATTTTGTAGTAATGGTAGTAGTACCAAGTAGATATAGTACTGAAGTATTAGTTTCGTTGAAAATGGTAAAAAGACGGTTTTGTAGAACACATGCGGACGGCTAAAATTATTGTTACATTACTGAAAATTTGACTGTAGTCCTTCTTCGCTACAGTATCTAAAAATACATAATTATCGATCGTATACATTATTTGGCACCTGCAGTACAATAACTGGTATTATCAGCGTTTCCATTTTTGTTTTTTTTTAAATTTAAATTTTGTATTCTTTAATTTTAATGTTTATACGTATTTTAAGCCTACAACGCGTTTTTAACAAAGAAAAACGGGTTTTTAAATACGCGCATACAAGTGCTGATAATATAAACAGGGCCGGATCTTAACATTTTAACACCCGGGGAAAATGAAAAAATTCCGCCCATTTCAGGGAAATTACCATTTTTTTTTTTGTTTTTAAGAAAAATCAAGCAAACTTATACAATAGTATTACCAACTATTTATAGAACCACTCGCAACATATAGGGCCAATAAATTATTTACGACAAATTTTGTACTAAACAAGTAATAGTTTTAGAAATAATTCGTAATGGTGTATTTGAAACAAAAATCTGTGGTAAATATTTCTAAGTTTCAAGTTAGGAAAAAATAATTATTGGTAATAATAGCATGTGTGTATTATTTATTTACAAATCTAAAGTAGTATTTGATTCTTATTTTAACGCGTAAAAACGAAATTACAATATTGGAATCATAGTTCACAGATATGTATAAAATATTAGCATACGCATATTTGTGATTGAAACATAATACCAAGACTTATAGAATTATAAAAAAAAGTCGGAGATCCCCTCGGATCTGTCCCCGGATGATGTGTATTCAGTCGCAAATTTGAAATTCGAAAACGTCGAAAATTACCGTTCGGTTACGCATATTCCGAACCAAGAACACGCAATAATGAGATTAATATAATAATAATAATAATATCCATACGATACCTATATGTTGTTTGATTAAGTTAAAAATACGTATAAGTAAACCGTACCTATAATATTATACTTTCGTATAGCTTATAATAGATTGCCTGTATAATTGTATCGTAACGATAAAGTACGCTGGTGTTTTGTCGGTGGGCTCTGTTGTACCTATAATGTGGTAGTGTGGTATAGTGCAGACCACGAATTAAGATATACAGGATACCGACCGGAAAGGTCTTATCAATGTTTTTCTGATTGAGTCCGCCCGGTTCTCACTATTTGGCATGACAGCTAGCGCTTTAAGGGATATTTGGTATAAGTTCGAGTTTTACTTATCACACGTTCGTTCGGTAACCTGTATATCTTAATTCGTGGTGCAGACTAAAAAACGAAATACACGTGATGTAACAGTAGTATTGATTTTGGATTTTCAATGAAAATACACCACTGGCATGGGTGACTGTTAACAAATATTATAATTTGTACTGGCTTTTGAAAAATCTCCGAACACTACTGCTTGTACCTAAAACTATATTAATATATCTATACATTATGTTATAGGTACCTACATATACATTATGTTAAACTGTTTAACGCGATTTTTATGTTTTTGAACCGTAGGTATTTATGGTATTTTGTCTGTCCGCTACGGAAGTTATTTTTCTTATTATTATTATTTTTTTTTTTTATAATATAACGAAAAACGATTATATTAAAATCGGAACTATCGCATTTCGCATTTACGTTCTCGTCTATTTATACACACACGAACGTATTTATAAATACAAAATACGCTGTTATTATACGAACGATTGATAGACACCTAAAACTAAACATCAAAAGTGTCCGGGTTTTGAGTCCGCGGGACGCTGGACGTTCATCAAAACGATAGTATGAAATATTTATTACGCCGGTCGCCGTAGCGACGACCGTTCTTACAAAAATAACACGGGTGTTATTGCTGGTTTGAAATAATTCTATCGGAAATAGCGTTGGCTAGTTAAACACACAAACAAATCAACTGTTGCTTCGTGCATACGGTCACCGGAAAAGTTAACGAGGGCCTGGCAACCGAGTAAACAACCTCAGTGTGCGATCCGAACAAATAGGTAAGAATAATAATAATTAGGAATATCAAATTTAAATTTAAATATAGTTCTTGTTTTTGGTTTTTGTTTTCAGTCTTTTGATTCTTCTGCACATCCGTGCGCGTCTTCGTCTTCGTATATCTTCCAATAATATGTTTAACATGATATTCACCGTGGTTTTGCTAATTGAGAGCATTTTTTTCACGGCGATGTTGATGTTACTGTTACTGTCTTGGCTAAGCGGAGAAAATACGAACATTGCCGACGGATTATGGAAAGCAATCGTTCTAATAAGGTACGCGCGTATATCCGAAAAACCGTTTTATGCTGTTTTTTGTCCGTTTCAAAATGAGTAATCGGTGTCTTACATCGGGCGAGTCTATGCCAATAGAGAATCGCGCCTCGTCATCGTTACTCGTCGGCGAATAAAGCCGACGACCGTGGTACGCCTTTTCTCGTCACTCGCCGGCTGTATTCCTATGAGAAATATACGCGAACAATATCGTTCCCCGTGTCCGCGACTGAGCTGGATTTTTATTCGGATTTTAATAGCCCGGCGTAGAGGTACCTACGGTTTTATTCGCTGACGAACGGCGCGTGTAAATTCGCCAAAAGTTATCCGACGTTACTGCTAAATGCAGATATAGCCGATATTGTACGGATATTTTTTTTTCTATGTTAACTATCTAGGTATACATTTTTAGTCGGTATCTAATGACCGATTCATCATCGCTCGACCCGAACCGCCGCGGGGTCTAGAAACTCGAAATTCAGCACGGAAGTTTATTATATTTCGTACAACGATAATATATAGGCAACCGTATACTATATGTTATAGAAACTACAGGGGATTTTTAGAAATTCGACCACCGATGACCGGCGCTCGCACATACGTTTTATTCCTTAAAATACGGAAATTGCAATTTTTCTTTTTTCTGTTTACTTCTGGATTCTATTTTTATGCACGTGAAAAGAAAACTGCACTGTTTTTATTTTGTTACATTTTTTAATTCAAGTGTCGTAGAATAATCCACGTGCGTGAAATTTGCCACTGGCAAGACCGTTGCCTTCAAACTTTACCTATACAAATAAACTACTATTCGAAATTTCGATGATCCGGCAAGGATCGAACGGTTAATAATGATATTACCCCGAAAAAATATAGCGTCATTAAAATATATATGTTATAAAATACAGACATTTATATTGTTTTTTTTTTTTGTCTAATATCCTTATGTGTTACACGAGAGAGAAAATCAAATTTACTATATAATATAATAATGAAAACTTATACATGTTTCTAAACGGAAAGTTCGATCTCTATTGTCCGAGGCTTACTTCGAAAATACCTGCTCTCGATTTGCGTTCTTACTAATTATATATATGATAATATTTTAAGTGTGTTAGAAATTATTGTAATACATATTAGATTTATGAGTTTTAAATTTAATTACAGAAACGTTTGTCGAGTGTTACTAAAGGATGAGTGCACCACGAGCAAAAATGAGGATCCGAATGTCGAAGAATCCGAGTCAGCGGATTCTTCCGATAATCAAGCTTGTGATCAAACTTCGAGTTCTTTGACGGCTGACTTCATTCTGCCGTCGTTCCCCGTTTACGTTTCGACTACACAGTCAAGCGACAATGTCATCCAAAGTATCGGTAAATATTCATTCTAGGATAGACTTCTGTATAAAAACTATGATAAATACCCACCTGCCTCCTAATAAATTATTGTTGATTTGATGTAGATTTGGATGTAGAAGAACCCGAGTCAGCGGATTCTTCCGGTAATCAACCTTGTGATCAAATTTCGAGTTCTTTGACGGCTGAACTCATTTCACCGCCATTTCCCCTTTACGTTTGGGCTTCACAGTCGGGAGATAATGCCGCCCAAAATATCGGTAAATATATATTCTAGGATAGACTTCTGTATAAAACTATGAAAAATACACATTTGCCTCCTAATAAATTATTGTTGATTTGATATAGACGAATCCTGCATGAAGAGCATAATTCGAGTGGTCAATTTGACAATTAGAAGAGTCCAATCCGTCGAAGAAACTCTAAAATATTTTCATTTTGTTTTATTTGATTTGAATATGGGAGAGGTAATAATACTATCAATATTCGTTGCATGTATTTTTTTTTTATCTTGTTACAATTATTTTTATTTTCACTATTTATTTATTACCAATATTTAATAATTTATCATAAAGAAAAAAAAATGTATATGTTACAATGTAATCATAGTTATGTAATTTAAAAAACTAAATTATTTTAACATTTCGCAGCAAATGTATAGGCGTATTTATTGTCACTTGCATGATCAATTGGATTGGTGGCATTATCGTATTGCCGATTCGGAATTAGAGATTGTTGGGAAACTATATGGAGGGTTTATAGTCGAAGGAATAAAACTGTAAGTGGTTTCTAAGGTTTTAGTATAAATAATTACACTTATAAGTTAGATTGCATAATATGTGTTTTTTTAGCAATATACCAAACGAATGGAAGCCGAGTGCTAGAATGGTTTTAAACCATTTAGAAAATTATGATACTCAATATTTAAATTTCGCCCGATTCGCGTTCGAACAATTGAACCAAGATTTACCGCAGGAGTATTCACATCTAATTAAGGTATGTTCAAAAAAAAAAAAAAAAAATTACTGTTAACATACTATTTTATACTTATACAATTTCTTAGAATAATTAATCGAATTAATATTCGATTCACAGATTAAACAATATAGCAAATAATAGTATAGTAGGCAACGGAATAGCCAATAAGTATCGCAATGTATCATTTTCGTATCAGAAACTCGCGGTATTTACAAAACTCAGATAAGAATTACTTAACGATCACTATCACCATATTATGCTCTTAAAATATGGTGGTAGGTAACGCGTGAATAGTAGAGGAAAACTGAGATTTTGGTACGGCCAAATGATACGCGTGATAATCTCTTACTAATATATTATACTTTCCTACTGCAAAATATGCATCTCGAGAGACTGCAGGCGTTTGTTCTGGCGAATTTCTACGATATTATATATACCGAACATACCGTAGGTATAGGTAGCTAACAATAAGTAATAAAATGTCAAAAATAAAATAATTTATCAATAAATAAATAACCATTTTGTGTTAGTGAACCTATACAAATTGTCTCACAAAAGATATTATTGTAACCAAACGTAATTAATATTTAATGTACCTACTTTTATTTTCAGAATATGATCGATAAGCCACAGATAACCATACGAAAAAAACAGCCTACTGACTCCATTATACCACCTTATGCTTCTAACTATACGTATTTGTGAAACACCGTTTATACGTTATTTTTCTTTAAATTATTGTTTGTTTAGCTAACAATAAGTAATAAAATGTTGAAAATAAAATAATTTATCAATGAATAAATAACCATTTTTTGTTAATGAAACTGTATAAATTGTCTCACAAAAGATATTATTGTAACCAAACGTACTTAATATTTAATGTACCTACTTATATTTTCAGAATATGATCGATAAGCCACAGATAACCATACGAAAAAAACAGCCTACTGCCTCCGTTATATCACCTCATGCTTCTAACTATAAGTATTTATGAAATAACGTTTATACGTTATTTTTCTTTAAATTATTGTTTGTTTAGTTGATTACTTCGATACATTTTTTTACATTTTTTTATACCTTTGATACCAAAGTTCAATTTGGTCAAACGAAGATTGAAATCATGAGAACCCGTATTATGTTATTTTTTTTTATTATAGTTTTTGTATTTGATTAATTTTTGTGGTACCTTCTTATGCCTTTGTTATTAAACTTTGTTAAATATCTGATTTAAACATCTATTCGTGTGTTGATTTTTGGAAATGTTTTGGTTGATTTCAATACTAAAACAATACTAAAAAGTAGGGTTCATGATACTACAATGTAGCTGCTACATAATTTTGACGTTGACATGAAAAACTTCATTATGTGCTAAAACCTGACTTTATAAGAAATACAAAAAACGTTTTAAAAAAATCAAAAATTGTCCAAAATACATTTTAACCATAAAACTAGTCGGGAGTAGAGAACCTATGTAATTATTGTGTAGGCTTCCTAGCTAATAAATATCGGTTTATTTTTAGCGCGCGTAAAAAAATACGATAAACACAAACTGAAAATAATCGAGTGCACCTAAATTGATGACCTGCGATTTATTTTTACAATCTTTTTTTAAATAAAAATATTACTAGAAACTGAAAATCTTAAGATAATAATTAATACTTATGGTTTTAATGTACTTATGTATTAAAATATCTACATTCAACATTTTCCAAATAACAAAAGGGTAATTTTAATACTTAAAACTTTATTTTTCTGGCTTTGATCGTAGAAAAATTATTAATAACTGAATTAAAATCAACCGTCCTTATGATCTCTTCTTGGGATCTCATCAAATGTAAAAAACCGAAAAAAAACCGTTGACAACCAACATTTCGTTGGTACGAAATATATTAAATAAATATTACGATTTTTTTTTTTTGGGCCACATTTCTACCAGCAAGTTTGCTCCGATTTACAATAGTATCACTTTTTCTAAAAGGAAGTCTGACTGGGGAAGTACTTAGTACTACTAAGAGAAGTAATTTTTCGATTTTCTCAAGAGTTTCCACAATTTTATCAGTCATTGTACAGAACACGGTTGTCTATTCGAGTGGATTACTGTGGTTCAGGGTTATCAAAATTTAAATAAATGGTTTAGTTTATCATGTAACCATTGTAATCATAATAATTTATTTTACAGATGCATTACTAATTCTTAATTGTATCACGAATTTCTTGAATAGAATTATACAACAGTTTAACATTTTACTTGCTACATAAATTGTAATATCTTTAGTTTGCAAACAATTATTAATTGTTTTATCGATATGCGTTAGTATTTTATCTCATATATTTAGTAAACAAAGAAGTTTTAGATTATTTAGGTGTAAAATTTGTTTGCCACTATCAATAGTGTCATATTTCGTATTAGCAAAACCCCTCATTTGTTTTAATATAATAACAATACGGGCGATATTTGAACGCAAAGCTGAAATGGCTTGTTTTTTTGATAACCAACGAGTATTACTATGTTTCTTGGAATTCCCTCGTGCTATTTTCACAATTTCATCATTGAATTCACACATAGTGTGTACAATTAGAAAAAAATCTACAAATTTCAAAAAGTACGTACAATGGAAAAATTTCGTTTTGAAGGTAGAATAAAAATATGACTCACACAATTTTGCACCCCTTTGAAATTCACGCCCCTGGCGTAGGCATAGTTCGCCATACCATTGTTACGCCACTGGGCGTCTGTAATATATGTTTACAGAACGTTTCTGCCCCCCGGCTTAAAAAAGGACATCGAGCATATGATCACCATCTTATTCCTAGCACGAAGCAAGTCAAATTGTGAGTTTGTAGTGAATTTCTTTATAACTGCAAATCAAACGGTCATTTTAGGACTGTGCAGCGGTTGTTCGTAGAGGCTTCGAAGGTTTTCTGTAGCGTAACAGAAGCAGATTTATTAGTTGGCAAAATTGTTAGTGAAAGTGCGCCTCGTTAACAATAGAAATCATCTTTACAGCTACGACAATTTCCATGACAAATTCATTAATTTCAGACTTTTTGTTTTTCACAAATTCGTCGTACGATGGCGTGTCATTCGAATGACACACTAAATCTCCGTGGGAATAATTAAGAGAAAATTATCTGACAGATCGAATGAGTTCTCAAAAATGGCTAAAATGTTTTGAATACTTTACCAAGGCTATAAAAGACAAATTTAAGTGTTCTCTCCAAATTTAAAGTCTACAAATATTTTAAACTGAATCACAACAAAATTGAATATAATACATTTCGTAATAGGTTTCCGTTTTTCCTGCGTTTCCTCCGGTTTCCCCATTTATTATGAAAACCCCCGAGAAAATAAAAATTATCTCCCTCAAGTATCACTCCAGGAAAATGACCTTTTAGAAAAAGTGCTACACTTGAAAATCGGAACAAGATTTCTAGCAGAATTTTTGTACACAGTATAAAAATAAAATAAATATTAACGTCTTTGTCAAACCAATTCGTTCCTCACTCCGCTCAGAATCTAAAAATAAATAAATTTTAAGATAATGAAACAATTATTTACGTAAACTTTTCAATTGTTTCCACGTTTTTTCTTGCAGATTTTACCAATTATTATGAAAAATGGTTGGAAAACCAAAACATGACTCTCTTATCCGCCAACTATAGATCTTAAATTCAACAAAAATGTCTCTTATCATTTTTCGATTAGAACAAGATTTGGGAAAGAAAAGTTGTTTACAGAAAAAAAACAATAAGCACACATCATATTATTATACAGTAAAACTTTTAACTAACACATGCCTCGCTACGCTCAGAATCTAAAAAATAAAAATAAATTGAAAAAAGCTCCGATATGGTAATTTTTATGTTTATTACGATGGTTATATGGACAACCGAGGGAGGGGAGGGTTCGGCTCATTGTCCGTCTTATAAGGCGACGTAGATCGCGTATTGTAGGAAAATAACATATCCGAGAAAACGTCATAATTATATCAGTAAACGGTATGTAATTTGTACGTTGCACGATTCGAAATTGTGTTTAATTTTTTGTGACGGTCCAAGTTAACACGTGCGGTTGTAGGTGTAGGTGAAGTGATGACTTTTGGAAATACCATAGGGATCCAGTTAGTAAGCTTTTGCGGTTACAGAACACGCAACAGGTGTAGCGGTAGAATAACAGACGAAAGTGCACAACCTTTATGTAATATATTATTATTATTATTATTATTATATGTTAAACTTTGTAGCTGCTTCGTGATGGCGTCACCGAGAGAACGTTAAAATGCCGGCGCAAGAAACGGTGATGTGTATTATTATACTGTGCAGTTATTATCATAGCAATAGTCGAACACCTCGCCGAGTGTTTTTTAAGCCGTTAGTTTTTTTTTTTTTTTTTTTTTTTTTTTAACGTATATAAATAATAATATTATCATTACGTGGATTTAATATTACCGAATCGTCAGACCGGAGTTCACAGACCATAAATATTCACGTAAATATCATATATTATTGTTATTATTTTTATTTTATACGCTAGTGCTTAAATTACTTATAATAACAATATTATAATACAGTGACCCTTTTTGCGCTCGTCGCGTTCCCGAATTATTCAGATTACGAGCGGGGAACGCATTTTGTATGCGCGGAAAATGAATTATTATTATTGTTATGTGTATCCGTTAAACGGATCATCACATATGCGGATTTAACGACGGTAACGTTTTTATTTTTAACGCCGATTCGGTTTTGAGAAAAATAAATCACGTTTCGGCGGCATATCATTAAAAATATATAATATTATCACGATACGTAGAGAGGTACGTGCGTTTTCGATAATTCGGTTTTTTGCACGATTCCGCCTTTTAAAGCTGATTTTTTTTTTTTCAATTTGAGTTTCTTTCGGGTTTTTTTTTTTGTTTACAGTTTTTTTTTGTAGTGAAAAAATACTCTTGTAACGGCGGTTCTCTGCAACTGGCTAACCGTCCGTCCGTCCGTAGTCGCTTTTTTCCGGATTCCGGATCAACGTTGAGAACCACGGCGGAGTTTTTTTTTACAATCGATGCCGTATTATAATACATATGACAAGTAAGAAAAAAACAGACGGAACCTGTAGGTTTTCAAGTAATATACTTTTGAATTTCGGACAATTCATTTATCGATTTCTGCAGGTTACCGCGGTTTATGGTTACTGCACTGTGTTCTTTATGAATAGTATTTCAAATAAAGTGATTCTATTTAAAGCAATTGTTTGGTTTTATGCAATTTTATGCTATGTAGTTGTAAATACGGTATGTTGTATAGTGTAAATACTAAATAATTTTTAATGGTACATTAAGATTATAAAATAGTTTCACTGAAACTTTAATACAAGGCTATGAATCATAACTTACGTGCAATTCAAATAATGTGTTAACGATATTTTATGTTTTGAGACATAACCTATATCTCGACGATTTTTTAAACTGTTATTATCGCAATTATTAAATAAATAATTATATTTATCGATTTATCCATTTATCCATGGAAAATAGTTTTTTGTAAACTTTAAAAAATTTTAGAAACTCAACGATTCATGATTAGTAATTATTATTTTATAACTAGGAATGACAATAAAACATCGATGTTTGAAGCTAAAATAATCGATGTTTGATATAAATGGTTTAGTTTAGATATTTTGCATTGATACTAAAGCTTTACTGATGTTTTAATTTCGATGTTTCTTTAGCTTCGATGTAATTTTGATGTTGCTTGTCTTCGAGGTTTACGAATATTCTTACATACATTTGGACGAATTATGATTCTTAGAGGCTGAATGACCATAGTTTATAATTGTGGTTTGAGTGTTGGATAATAGACACTGAATGTTTTTTTAATGTACAATTATTTCCTGTATATTTCAAATTGACGTTTTTTTTCCAAATACATCGATTTTTATTTAAACTTTCGATATTCACATCATCGATGTTTTCAAAGGGATACATCAATTCACAAAAAAATTGCCTTCCCTATTTATAACACCATAGTTTCCGATTTTTTCACATATAAAAATATGAATACGATTTGTGATTTTTTTTTTTTATGATTTATTTCTATGGCCAATTAAAAGAAATTATGATACCTAGTTACAAAAAAAATACAAAAAAGAACTTGATTCTTGAGATATTCCACTTGTCGATGCCTATTATTCATTTAATCTTTTTTGTAACATTTTGGATTTAGTTGGTATATTAGAGATCATTTTTTGATTTCCTTAGTAGTTTTCATCATAATTGAGAAAGCCTGAAAAACAGACAAATTTACGGCGAAAAAAGTCTTACTATTTTCGATTTGGTTTTTCGGTTAAAAATAATTGAAGAGATGTTTTAAAAATATTCTGGTTATTTTCAAGTCATATATATTGTATATAGGTATCTGGCATTTTCAAACTGTTTTATACTTTTATATGGTTTTATACGGATAATGATATTTTGGCCTAGCAGAAATTTTTGAAAATTGTACTCGAGATCCATCATAAGTTATATTATCTGGTAAAAATTAAAAATAAATTGATTAGCGTAGTGTAGCAGTTTTTTTCATAATCGTACTAAGTTCAAATCTTGACGAAAATTGTAAATATACGACATTTCTTTAACTGACCTTAGAATCGTTAGTAATGACGTATCGTTGCGTACATGTAATATAAATTATATAACACTGTTTCTACCTGCTTACTATGCCTTTCCATTTATCATGGAGTTTTTTCTACGTTATTATTATTATTTTTTTATTAAACAAATAACACCACGGCAACTATGGTCATTGGTCAATTGACTTAAATTAAAACGTATATACAGTATGATGATTACTTAATCTATTGGGGATTCATATTTTGTTGTACAAATTAGATTTTTTTTAGGAAGGAGAGTAAATTAAAAATTGAATTATAATCAGGGCTGAGAATTTCATGTAGATGAGCGGACCGGAGGATTTCCACTCAATCGATCTGGTAGTTACGGCATTCTGTGAGCGCGTGCTTGACTGTAAGTTGAACGCCGCAGAAAGGGTATTTAAGAGGCTCATTATTAGATGACCATGGATGAGTAATGTGTGGTCAACTCTGAGGCGATTTAAAACTGTTTCTGCTCTTTTGGTACCAACTGAAGGGGAAGGCCGAGGGATTTATTGACATTTTAATTTCGTTGAGTTTAGTGGACTTTGTTGACCGATCTTGTTGTCACAGAATGGAAGTATGATTTTTGAAATATATTTATTTTTTTTGATATCAGAGGAAAACAAGTCGGGCACATTGAGGGTTGTGGGAGAGCTGTGTGAGAGTTTCGCGGCCTTGTCTGCTCTTCCATTGCCAGCAACGTTGCTGTGACCGGGTATCCACATAAAATGTTTATGCCTACTCACGAATGAAGTAGCGAAGCAGGAGTTTCGGATATTTCCTACGTTATTATACGTAGGTTAACCGAATCTTTTCGACGAAAAGTCGAAATCGTTCATGGATATTACAATGTACTAGTGTACTACAACAGAGTAGGTAACAGCAGTATACGCTACACGTAAGGGATGCGAGGGCCTGCAAAAATAATAATAATAATAATAATATGTTTTATTATAGCGCGATGATAGCAATAATAATAATACGACGTGATTGATGACGCGGTACGACCATAACGGGAACGTCTACCCGTGTACAGTCGTAGATAACGCGAACGGTGTTACCTACGGCGACGGCGGCGTGGGACGCGACTCGATGGCAAGTCGACTGCAGCAGCTGCGGCGAGTAGCTGATAATAATATTATAGCCGGCGACCTATCGCCGGCCGACGACACCACGAACGATAACCGACGACGACGACGCGTCGTGACGGTCGGGGCCGGCTCGTTAATTGAATTACGATTTTCCCCCATCGGGTTAGTGTGTCGCCCGATGTACACGCGAAAAGTTCACGGGCCGTCGACCGTCGTAAGACGTTATGTGTCATTTGATAAACGCGAGAGGTGACAAAAAGGGGTGGCGCGCTCCGTCGCACAGTGGTTCGAAATTGAAAAAAGGTGGAAAAAAAGTGATTTTTGAAATGTTCAAATGATTGCAAACTATTGTATAAAAATACTTTCTATGCTCATTTAGGTGTTCGAAAATACCTAACATCATCAAACAAAGTAATTTTTTTTATTACTTTTCAAATTTATGTTTGAAGAAAAAACAGAAAAATTGTTTACCTATAAAATGTTTGTAATTTCGGTAATACTTTAAGTTTTTGTACGCTATGAAATACTATAGAAATACAATTAACATAGGTTTTTTTTTTTTTTTTGTTTATTTATCAGTGTAGAGACTATTAGAGTATTTATCATCATTATTATAGAAATATTAAATCTGCACAATTAATAATTGTAGTGATGACAAATTAATACTCGTTATAACTTCGGTTATAATACGTATAATAACCAGTTAAAACATCTATAAGGTGTATAGTGTCGGTAAATTTTTAGACTAACTGTCCATATTTGCCCCTTGGAAAATTGTAATACCGTGTTGAATTTTGGCCACTTTTTTTCAATTTTGAACCGCTATGCATTGAGTGGCGGGCTATAGTTAAACAGGATGATATCCGAAAACACCCGGGAGATCCGTCATTCGAGTCAAATTCCCTCCCCCTCCTGTACATATTTTCAATTATGTAAATATTCTTTGTAAAACAATAAATAACCGAATACCTCGTATATTATAACAATACGTACTAATACGCTACAGCTATATACGATACTTCTAAAAAAAAATAATACTTAAATGAGCTAAGACAAAAACATTAAGCTCGACTTTTTTTTATTTTAGCACACCCAAATACAACTTATGATGAACTTCGTGTTAAATTTTCAATTGGCCAAATACATTTAACCCATCTACGCCGTTGCAATTGAAAATGCAGAAACATTATTGGTCAATGACAGTATGGAATTTAATCTTGAGTTTATAAAAGCAAACTACGGTAACTTACCGAAATATATAAAAACTTAAGAAACATCTGGTTTATGACATCTGGCTGATGCAATCGGTATTATTGAAAAAGTAAGAAATGAAATCGGAATATACAAAAGTAAATATATAAATAATATTAATAAATTAAATTATAACAATATTATGGATACACAAAACTGCTCAAAATTGTTTTTTTATTGAATTTAAAAACATTTTTAAAGTTGTTTAAGACACTTTTTTATTATTGTAACATTTTTTAAGGCATTAAGTCGTATTTTTTTTAGGATATTTTTCTTATTTTTTAGGGCATTAAAGTCCGTTCCCTAGTAATTACTAATTAGAGCATATATGTAAATCGCAGGAACTAAAATTGAAAATTGAAACCCTCAAAAAGCACATACTTTGGTATACTATCCCTATGCTTATCAAAAATCCATCCCTCTAGTTATGTTTGAGGAGTCCATAGGAGTGTTTATATCCTAAAATACATGTTCTTTATGCAACAATATACGCTGAAATTCAATTTAAATTCAATCCGATTTTTATTATTTCAATTCACTGATAAAACGGCTCCAATTTCCGATATTTGGAAAAGAAGAACTCTGGAACACCGATGTATTATTTGGAAAATAATTTTATAAGAAAACTTAAAGGATACTGGTGATGAGTAATTTTTTTTTGAAACATTGCTATACTGTAATCGTGTGTCAAAGTAAAATTTTTTTTGGAAATAAGTATGGGTTGACGTAAACAGCCTACGGTGAAAAATATTTAACCGTTTCCTAGTTAAACGTTAATTTATAAAAATGTTATTTTGTGAATGCGAATTTGAATATTTTCCATAAAGTTTATGGAAATTGCCTGTATAGGTACACGACCCCTTAATTATTGTCGGTATGGCATTATCTTAAGAACACGTCAGAAATGTTTCGTGTAAACCGTGGGAAATAAACGCGACGGAAACCAGAAAATAAAATATCCGGAACGTGTGATTTATTGATAATCTATAAATACGATTTTATACCGGATACGTCATGATAATCACATTAATATAATCTATTTCGAATGAAATTTCTAACACATAGACGATTTTTATTTTATTTTTCGAGGGACTCGGACACTCGGTCCGATCAATAAACGCGCAGATTTGCGGGCGATTATCGTACTGCAGTACTATATAATAAGTACGCGCGCACAAAGAGATTAAACTTTCGGTTAAGTACGCCGCGGTTCTAAATACACGACCCTCGTTTTCACAAAACTCCGCAGCGTAAAACAATAATTAGATAGCTCGCAAAAAATCGATACGATTATATATATTATACACTTGTAACTCGCACGCAATTCGAATTCACGACCGAAGCCCAGTACCGTATCGGATAATTTTGGCCAATCGTGTTCACCAAAAAACGTATAAGTTTCAAGGCCTCCCGTAAAATCGCAGGTCTGAGCACGCCACTGAGGATCGGAGAGATCTCGAATCCTGAAGACCAACAGTTTATATTGTCCGTAACAACCTAAGGTAATGTAATGCATTCCCGGTTTTCCTTCGTGAATTGATAAAAATGATGTATTATTTCCACAATAAATTATGCATTTCGCGTTCACATTCATCAAAACACGTGCATTCCAATTGCATTCGAATACAAATTTGTTTGTAAAATTATTGTAAATAAAAAAAAAACTACTGCTTGTATAAGTCTCTGATATGTTTTTCCCATAAATTTTAAATAAAAAATAGCTACAAATATTTGAATATGAAAAATAAAATTGTTACTATAATTTATTTTTACACGGCACACGTATTTAATTTAATTTTTTTTTTTTTTTTTTTTAGAAGTTTATTATTTACATTTGCATTCACCACAACTTAAAAATAAAAAGTAAATGCATTCCTCTAAAATGGAATTAAATTCAATAAATGCATTTTTTCGAATACTGGCTTTATTATAAAATAGATATCTCGATACGATTCACAATCGAAAATCTGCGAATCTTTTGCCGCTGTAGTAATAATGCTTACACATTTTTATCCGTTGACCCCAAAACTCACATAGTTCAAATAGGTTTGGTCTTAAATTTAAAGTATTAAATATTATGTTATGCCGGAGCAATACACCCGGACGTAATTTATTCGGACGAAACTGTAATTGGTCTCGTTGATTGTTGCAGACTGTGGTAAAATAATAAAATATAAGCATTTGTTATTGATAAATTGCGCGGGCGGGTAAATTTATACATAAATTAGGTAAAGGGATTCTTACAACAAATGTTCCAGGGTGTGCCGGGCCGACACTGGCGTACACGTGTAAAACACGTTCGGCAAGTATCTAGGATGCGATTAATATCATCTAATGCCTACGTATTGGTTGGTATACACGAAAGTGAACACCACTTATCGTGGAAAACACTCGTATTCCTCCGGGCTAATTGTTTATTCCGATATAAATAAATAAAAATAATTACGCCGTTATAACATAGTCGTCGATTACTTTGAATCCATCGTTGTTGACTGTGAGCAATCAACGGTATAATATTACTACAACATTCAGCGTTAATTAACAATGCGAAAAAAAAAAAAGAAAAAAATACAATTATTATTATCAATTATTTTTTTTTTTTTTTTTTTCATTATACAGTCCGGAACACAATAACATTTTATAGAATTTAATTAAAACGTTAAAATGTAAAAATACAAATAAAAGTAAGAATACCACTAGGATAAAACGTATAATTAAACTCGCGTATTTTAATTGTATACGAAATAACAAATAACCGACTTTTATGTTCCAAAACATCCAAAACCTACCGAAACACGCGTGTCTTATCGTAAAATGTAGTACGCAATGTGTAACATTATAATATTATCAATCATTATCGTTTTTCGCTGTAATAAAATCCGCATAAACATCTCACTTCACAATTTACTTTTTTATGTCGTCTCCCAGTAAAATAATAATAGATTCTATTTCGTGTTATAATATATTCCTATTTGTTTGACTTTTTTTCTTTTTTTTTTAACATTCTCCCAATATACTCGGCAATACATAATTTCGTCAATGATTTCGATAATACGTTTTATTTTTAAATTTCAAATGTACCGATAAGAGCTATATTAGTTTTACTGAGGTGTATTTTTTTTTTTCGGAAAACACTTTTTTGGTTAGTTAAAATGAACCAATTTTTTAAAATCATACCTGAGAAACTGCGAATTCTTTGACTGACGGTACTTTATTTACAACATTTATCGATTTTTTCAACAATTCCCCCCTTAGGTTCTTTTCTAAATTCGGAGCTTAATGAGGGATCTATTGGTTTCTTTTCTGTGAGCAACTTTTCTACCAAAAATCTTGCTCCGATATACGAAGTGTAGCACCTTTTCTAAAAAGAAATGTTATCTAGTTGGTGCATTGAAGAATTTATTTTTTGATTTTCGCGAGTGGTTAAATAATTGGGAAAATTCGGAAAGAAAATTGTAGATAAACCGGCAAATATTTACGATGCGCTTCGGGGTTACCGTTTTGATTGTTTTTAATTTTTTTCAACATGTTTTCTACGAGAAATATCGCTCCAATCAAAAAATGACAAGTGACTAATGTTGTTCCTTTTGATATATATAGCCACTGAAGATGTTTTTATTTTTTTATTTTTTGAAATCTAAGTAGTTTTCATAATGATGAGGAAGCCGAAAAACCCGTAGGTAATATAAAAACTGACAAATTTACGGCGTTATGACTTCTTATATTTTACATATTTACACTTTCTACCAGAAATATAGCTGTAATAGAAACATAACAAGAGATCTTTTTCGTTAAATTTTTAATCTAATTAGTCGCCAAGAAAATTGTTTTTTGATTTTATTTGTAGTTTTTTAAATAATTGATTAAAATTCATTAATCGAGTTTCACTTAAAATTGTCTTTTGTCAACAACGGTTTATCTTTGGTTACAGGAATAAATTAAATCACTTTATGTGTCTCAACTACAACAGTGGCCGCACTTGTCCCTAGTACTAGCTGTTTTTTTTTTTTTGTTTGTTGATTTTATTAAAAACCTTATGAAAATCCACGACTTATACTATTCCGCTCAGATTCGTTTTTCGTTTGCTATGATTTATCGTTGCGCACAATATATAAGCTTAATTATTCCTTTATGTCTTACCTTCCTAACTGTGCATCTATAACAGTGGCCTAGCTTTGAGCAGTATCAACTTTTTCATTTAATTGTACTCGTTTTATAAGTAAATTAATTAGAAACAAAGTATTTCATTTGCAGTAGTTTAAACATATAAAAACAGTTGCAGATCCCATAGCAACCTCATCTCACCTAACCTAATTAAGTGAACTTTATCCACACTAATCTGCGTTTTTAAGTTCACAAACGTTTTTGTTATTTCATGGAATCGAAGTACTTCATTTTGTATGTATTTTATAATACGATAAACAAATAGATTATATTTTTTTACGAAATGAACATTTGAAATTAGTTTTTCCGTAACACGTTTCAAGGTTTTGACACCTACATAATGCAATACCGAAACAAATAACGTCAGACGAAAATTGTATTTACTGAATAGAATTATATTTATATTTTTACGATTACTTTATCTACAATTATCTTATCAACACTACACAGTATAATCTGATTTCGAAAATCGTTGAACAGATTTAAAATTCGATGTTTTTACTAGAGCTGTTATAAACTTTATCATCCCAGCCTTTAAGTAAAGGTACTGCGAAATAGGTTAATGAATATGATCGTCCGGCATTTATACGATCGCCAATCGGTTCTTACAACGGTTTAATATAAACAGGCGACGAAACTTCGTATGAAAAGTACACGGAGACGATGAAGACAAAAAATTCTCGATCCGAACAACTGATTGCTAGTATAGCGTATACGAATTTGTAACTAACGCTCTAGTGACTTAAAACAAAAATATTTGTTATTGGGATAAAAGGTATTAGGTATGAATTTATATTTATTTTTGTTAGTTGTTTATATTTTACAGTATAATGTTTGTTTAAAAATGTATTTTTACTCTATACAAAACAATATGATGAAAATATTTACAATGCATTTTTTCTTCATATATAATATTAGAAATTCAACGTTTTCATGTTCAACTCATAAAACTCATGAAATAATTATTAATATTTTTACCATGTATATTATTATACGTGTGGGACATAGAAAATCAAAAAATAAACAAAACTAATATAGAACTAAAAATATAAAATTTCAAAACTTGTATCCAGTTAAGTAGATACGTTAAGTAGCAAATTTTCTTTATCGCATTTCATTGTCGTTAATTTAATTATGATTCGTGTTAACCTATAATAACACTATTTTATTTCACTAGTCAATTACACTGTTAATATTTTCAGCCATGTCTTATTCTGTGGTTGTACCTACCTCGCGTTTTCTATGTTCATAGAAGAACCGCGTGATTGACGCTGTGGTGGCATTATTCCTCTGCATACATTCCGCGTAACTACCGCCATAACCAAAACAATTAAAATTGTTACAAAAAACGTAAAATATACCTTATGATTCATATGGACATATGGTCCCCTTATCTTCCAGATAATATTTCCGCAGGCACTAATGATATTGACTAAACAAAATATTTGCCCCCCCTCCCCTGTCATTAAGATCTGTCAAGGACCTGTGCAAGGACTAGAAAATAAATTAATATTACACTTTGACTGTATATAATATTGACATCTGACTCAAAAAAAAATGAATTTGGTTTAATATAATAATATTTTGTTTTGTATCATTTACTATGTTGTATACATAGACGCCCGAATCCTAAAAACGTGTTACGATGACTTTAAATACATTTCGGGAAAAAACGGTCCGCTTCGCGAGTTAATGTAAAAAACAAAGTATTTTCGTTTCCGTAGACTCAGTAACTGATTACGATTGTAATTTCGCAAAAACGCTGCTGGTATCTATATTAAAGATTCTCGAACTGAACATCCATTTCCGGAAAATATAGTTGAGAAAATATCGACAATATTATCGTCGAATATTATCCGATAAAAATAAATATGCAAATGCTAAATTCCGTATAAATATGCACAGTGCAACTAACGTTTCGAAATTCAAGACAATTATTAATGATTTTTTTTATCTGGGGCGGACATCGAATGAATCATTATTGATGGTACACCTGCTATTATTAGTTTTCGCTGTTATTGTTTCATACGTCTTCGACATTTGCCCCGCATTGTTTTTTGAATCGATTCCGGGGCGAAGGCGAACGATATACCTAACATTTAATATAACATACAGTGACCTTATTATTTTAGTGGTGAATCGATATGACTTTTTTCCAATATTTGATATTCCGATACTTATTACCGATATAAAACCGATACTCGATCCGATATTTGAAACCGATAATCCCGAGTTTATAATAAAATTGACTGGCATGCTATGTACATACATTTTTTTTTAAACGTTTTTTTCATATTCCAGAGACACTATCCCAAAAATATCGGTTTTGAAAAAACTCGATACTCTCAATATTATTATAGAATAAAATAGTATTATGCCAAAAAAAAAGTACATAATAATATCGTCATATATTATCCATATATGGGATCAGTGATGACTTAAGGGGAGGGGACAAGGGGACCATGGCTTCCCAAACCCCTCCAAAAAACTTATGTGATACACATGGACAGTATACAACATACATGGTATGTATACTATACCACTATATAATTGATTTTAATTCATACGTTTTTATTATTACATTATATAATATAGTACATTAGTTTATTCCATATTGTCGTACTGTGTAGTATCTACTTAATAAAACTAAAGTGGTTATCTACGACACTATTATTTTGAACCATCTGAATATATTTCGATATTACAGATACGTATATGTTTCAATATTAAAGATATGCATATTGTATACAATACTTATTATTATAATAATATGTATATTAAAAAAAAAAAAAATGATTTAATTGTGTCAAGTTTATGGCCCCCTCCTCTCAAAATCAAACTATAGAACCACTACTGTACGGGATTCGGATAGATCACAGTCCCGGCAATACGATAACTATTGTACAGCAGTTCGTGACAAACACATAAGTCCTCGCGGAGGTTTGATAATTAAAATATCCTTGCTGGGAATGTTCTCGGTCTCTAAAAGCTATATAACCTATACATATCTAGATGTTTAAATTAAGCTTTGAGACAATTTTCTTATGTTCAACAAATTTAAAACAGATAAACAGATATCGGATAACAGATATGTATTTTAAACGCGTTCATTCTTCATTCTTCTTTTTTTTTTTTAACGGAACTAAAATATCTCTATAACGACACATTATTATATTTATGTAGGTACACGTCAAAATAACACGTAGGTAACGCGTAATTTGACGTGTACAATGAATTGACGGCGATGGCGTGTGGCGAGTTGATTTAACATGTGTATAAACACCCGGAACATAACAGCTTCTGCGGTTTATTATCATTTTATCATTAATAATACACCTAAATAGTATACATTTTGTAAAAAGTTTTCGTACCACGCGTTTAATTTTCGTCTATTTTTATCGCCAAAACTTAAAATAACATAATAGTATATAGATCAAATACCTACCTATGTACTTATAATTACAAAGAGCCCAGTGCCGGATTTTGCTCTTAAGAATTTTATTTCTGATTTTAATCATAGTGGAATTCGGTTATGATTCATGTCAAAACCATTTTTAATTTTTTACCCCTACTCCATATCCCTTAAATAAGTTTACACTTTTGTTTTTAAAATAGAAGCATCCCTTTTTGAACACAGATTTGAATAGAAAATATTTTTTATAGAAATTTTGATATGCTTAACACTAATATTAGATTTACCGTTTATGAATTATAAACATTTAAAGTTTAGATTGGAGGAATACAGAAGGTTAATAAATTGCATTTCTATTTTTAAATAATAAATTGGTTACTCTTTCCTACTCCTCCGGACTAAACTTTAAACGTTTATGATTCATAAACGATAAATCTAATATTAGTGTTAAGCATATCAACATTTCTAGAAAAATATACTCTATGCGTACCACTGGTGGTACGTGGTAGGCAACATAGTGGTACGCAGAAGACCGCATCGTATAACAGTTTCAAGTCTCTAAGTGTATTTATAATTGAATTACAGCAAAAAAACTCTCAAAAATTCCTTAAATTCCTTAAAAGCTCAAAAGTTTCGACAATAATACCGTAAGAAAGTAAATTAAAAAGGTAACAAAAAAAGTATCTTGTGATTTTTTAATTAAATCATTTTTTTCTGTCCGTGTTTTTATAAAATAATAAAACCATGAAATTGTACGTTTTCCCGCTTAAATGCTTTTATTTAAAAAATTGCGTCGAAAATCAAAAAATTACCTCTTTAAAATACCATCTAGACAACTTTAGAAAAGTTGCTGTACGTAAACATCGGAACGAGTGAACAAGGAAAAAACGGGTCCATAGTTTAGAACAAAAAAAAAAAAGAAAAAGACGAAATAAACAGCACTGTAAAGCATTAGCTTCTTCGCTACGCTCGGAATCTATAATTAAAGAGAGTTCAAGTCCTGTCTTGTTTCTATTGATTTTTAAATGTGTTATAGTTCGAATAAACGATGGTAGCAACTAACAGTGGAGTAGTAATGTTGACACAGATCATCCAGTGCTGTCGGTTTTTAACGAAAAAAAAAATCCTGTTCCTAGCTTACTTTATTACCTAGTTTACTAAGTTTTAATGGCCTCTAGATAAGTATATATTATACCTATAATGTACAAAATATAAGTAATCTGGGGAAATGTCAGGTCCCTTTGATTATTTTTAAGTGAATTAAAAAAAAATAAAATAAAATACGAAAAATAATTAAACCGTTATTTTTGTAAATTTTTTCGGTTTTTCCTATCATTAAGTATTATTTTATCAATTAAATAGGTAATACTAAATTTAGTAACAAATAATAATAATTAAGAAGACTTTTAAAGTTATTTTGTATTGTTTTTCAACGGAAATTTTATTGTCATTACTGTGACACATTTAAACAAAGTAAATGAGACGTTGTACATATTAAATTTAATAACATTATTTTCGAGAACACGACGTTAACATAATTGCTGTATTTTATTATAGTACGCATACTCGTGTTAAATTACGTTATCTCTTACAGTGACATTTATTTATTTATTTATTTATTTATTTATTTATTTAACGGACATCAGTCCAATTTACATCCAAACATATATAATTATATAATAGTGTAGATTATACATACAGTATAGAATTAAAATATACAGGGTGTAACTTGACTATTTTACATTTTGACATGTAACTGTAATGTAAAAATGTCGAATAGCCTGTTACACTCTGTAGATCATCATGACGGTGTTCCAAATCTAATATTATTTTTAGTTAGATTAGTATCCTATATGCATAGGTGTAACCAGACATTTTTTTTATACACGAAGCTTGTGTACGACAATAAACTGAGGGCTTTGTTCCACATACTCCTTGAGTAACATACAATAATACAACAAAAAAATAAAATTGATTCTCTGAGTTTAAAGATATTAACCATCCTAATAAATGAGACTACATTGATACATGCATTACATCCAGTAATATTTTTGTTTAACCACGATTTCAAAATAAATATTGTACGTCATTTGTGTGTTTAATTTCAATTTTAATTAAGCCTATTATATTATATTATAATAGCAACAACATTTTGCCAGAATGGTCATAATTTTAAATTAGTTTTTGCAATAAAATGTCCATTGTAAGTTAAAATAATAAATCTGTTGGCATAAAAAAACTTTAGGTAACAAATAAAAATAAAAAAGAGAGAATTAAAAATAATATTGTTAGTTATTATTTTTTTTTATGTATGTAATAATAATTTTTTAATCCAATTACACAACACGGGTAATTTTGTGTAATTAACTCAACTTAAATTTAAATGATCTATAGATAACCTAACCAAAACTAATTTAATAAAAAAGTTTTAAATATAATATTTTTCAAAATTGACAACGAATTTATAATGTGTATTCTAATACGCAAACTTTGTCTTATTTATAATTTAATCATAAGTACAATAATCCTATGATAAAGTTACATTTAAAAAAAAAAGTGTCCCATTCCATCTACCCGAGTAATACCTATACTGAAATAAATCTTTCACGCGAATTTATATCCGTATTTCCCAATACCGTATACTCTTATTTAATATTTGCTTTTCTGCAGACGATTCATTTTAGATTCAATGCAGGAACGAAGAATCTATCGGATTTATTTTATACAATGTGTTTATTTTTCAAATTAGACATTTTTGGACGGTAAAAGTTTTATGGCGCGTATCGTTAAACAGAAAATTCCGCCGTAATGCTTATATTATTGCATTATATATTCGATATAAAAACTGCACATTTTCTATCAAATACTAGTTTCAAATTATATAATATAAATAAGTATATCATATTATGTTTCAAATAAAATAATGTTATAGTTCTTCGTGATTCTAACAGCACATACATAAACTTACATTTTTTAAAATTCATACACATACAATATTTTATTAGATATTTAAATTGTTGAGTATTATGTTCAAAAAGAAATCAGAAATCGAAAACTTTTTTGAAATTATTTTATACAACGAAAGTAATTTCTATTCGTGATGTCCACCGGGCTATTTTCATACTATTTTAAAATTAAATTTTTTATTTACTAAAAACATTTGACTGTTCTTTGGGGTTAAAATGGACAGAAATTCACGGTAAACCGGTAGTAAGAACTTTTGGATACACATCATAATGTTTGAGAGAATATAAAATGTTAATATAAGTAAAAAACAAAAGTAATTTCAAAAACGTTTCACCGATGTGTACCTGTATTACATTGAATTGTGACAATATGATAATTTGGTTGATCCACGGATTCTGCGGGCTTCATTCAACTATGTCGGTCAAATCGATATATCTATATTTATCCAAAAGACAACTGGCAGTACACCAGTCACATATGTAATATGAAGTACAAAAGCTTATATCTCGTTTTTAAGTTCGACGTGACTCAAAAACACATCTAAACTTCCGTCATTCAAATCAAATTTCTCCACACTTGTTTTGTTTTATATAAATACTCTGTAAAATAACCGAATACTGTTTTTATAATAAAATATACCCACTATACACTTTGTTATAACTATTCAACATCTAAAAAAATGGTAAGGGTTGAAGCTGAAACCTCAGAAACGCATACCCTTGATATTAACGCCATACATACACAAAACTGAATTTAAAAAAATAACTCATACTGCTTACTGGCTAATGTTGCATGTGGGCAATTGAGATGGTAGAGCACACATACCTATGTTTTGAATTGTTCGTGAATTAATTTGTGATAGTAAATAAAACTTCACAAATCGTTTATGCGGTTTTTCATAGATATAATGTAGAGTTGAATAAAAAATAATTAAAATACAATAATTGGCAGTACTCGCATTATTTATAAATTAGTTTTACAGTTTTAGATTCTAAATGGAGCGAGAAATTTTAATGATAGCACTTTTTCTGAAAAGAAATCGGACTGGTGAGGTACTTTAACACATTGACGGACATTACAGCTATAGCAGTAGTATGTGAAATGTCATATTACGTAAATACTGCGGAAGCAGTAATCTTTTCAATCATAGAATACAGTGGACTGCCAAATTATGGCAGTCTACACTGACAAATTAAATAGATTTTAGATGCAGATATAGATATACATATATACATTAATTTCTCGTCTATATCCTACCTTCCCAACTTTCTACCTACAATAGTGGCTGCACCCATCCCATTATCCTAGGATAGTTTTTTTAGATTTTATTTTCAGTCAATTTTCAGTATTCACTCAAAATATGTGTGAAATTTTATTATTTTGAAACTTTTTAAGTGGATACAGTTGCGAATAAGCCAGAAAAATATTTTTGGAGGGAGGTGAGTTAAATTGAAAATTCTCATTGCTTACAGGACTTTCCATTTTTCAATATTATAATTAATAAATTACTTAAGAAAAAGAAAAACACCCGTAAACAGGAAAATTCCATTATTAAAGTCAAATTTCCCCTACTAATTTTGTGTTATAAAAATATTATTTAAATAAAAGAAAATTATAATAAAAGAGTGTGCCACTGTTACAGGTGGGAAATTTAAAAGGCAAGGCATATAAAGTAATTTAATTAATATTTGTATATGACGACAAATCATTTTTGATGTAATACAATTCTGGGTGAAATTCGATGAAAAACATGTTTTGAAATGTTTTGATTTTTACGGTTTTCGTCAAAAGTTAAACTCAAAAAGTTTATGACAGATACTACTATATAAAGGTCAACTTTTACATCACTAATTACAACTTATGATAAACTTTGTGAAAATGTTTTCAAATATTTCTGCCAAAACAATTTTATCCACATAAAACTAAATAAAAATGTAATATATTCGAAAATGTCAAAAATCTAATAATAGTTCGAAAATTTCCAGAATGTATTAAAAATTTTACCACGCTTAAAAAAGAATTCTGTAAAAATGTCAAGTCTCTACGAATCTATTCACATATAGTACCTACTAAGTTGTTAACAGACAGAAAAATAGCACAAATCATACGTTATAGGTAATAAAACCAATGCATTCTTCATTTCGCTCGGAATCTAAAGTACGGAAGGAAAATATATAAAAATATATATTTGATGAATTCGGTACAATATATGGTTATTGTTGTAAATACAGTTTCTTAAAAATATAGCAATTTTTGTAGTTTTTCTGAAAAAATAGTTTTTTTTATATTTTATATAAAATATATATCAATAAAATTCCATAAGTAACGGTATACTTTATTTTATTTTCCTCAGTTATTTTCTATAAGCGTATATACATATATTATTATATAATCAAAAATAAAATTGCTTTAATAAAATAAATCCGTACAAATTCCTCACATAAATATAACAATAAATATTTTTTCTCGGACGACCAGATGAAAAAATATAAATTCTCGTCTGTATAAATGTTTACGAGCTTTGTGTCAACCATCAATATAGCAACGTACAATATTATATATTATAGTGCGCGTAAAATATGTCTTTTTTAGATTTTGAGAGACGCACAAGAAATAATTATTATTTTCGCTATATTTTTTCTACCAGAAATTAACATCGGGAGTGATTTATATATTTTTCGGTTGCATCGAGAACTATCATTTTTGATTATCTGTGTAAATTTCTTTATAATGAGAAAAAACATCGGAAAACTAATTTATTAACGCGGTTTCTATTATTTTTTTATTCGTTGCTCATTAGTAATGGTTTATCGTTGCTTACAGACATAATTTAAGTAACTGTATGTATCTAATCTCCTAAATTCTCACCTACAACAGTGGCTCACCCGTCCCTAGTATCAGCACTTTTTTGTATCTGTAAAAAATTCTTCAACTAGAAATCTTGTTCCTATCAAACAATTTCAAGAGACCGTTTTTGTTACATTTTGTATCTAGTTGGTGACCACTCGTTTTGATTCCCTTACCAGCTCTCATAACAGTTTGGAAAACTCGAAAAAAGACGTAAAAGAAAATCGGATAAATTTAAAAATTAAAAGAAATAATCCACGGGGGTGGCTCCATTACTTCCCTGTACTCGGCGCCCATAGTTGAGCCTCTCCCAGGGGAAAACTCCTATTGCGTCTATAGTTGTGTTCCTCGATTGGGTACTCACGATACTTCGATATTCTGGTTTTGTATCTGTTTATTATTATATGCATAGTATTATTCGGTTCTTTATTGTTTTACAAAATAGGTAAAGGAAAATTCGAATCTATATTATTGACGGCTGACGGCACACTATCTGTTGCAGCTTTTTAACACAATCGAATCATTATTATACGCTCATTTGTTATCATATAATAATATTGTCTATTATGGTCTATTCGCGCGGGCACGGCGTACATTACTCACTATGCGGGAACAGCGAGATGATGTATTTCTCAAAAAATGTTCTAGGTTTATTATATCATATTATTATATCTTGTTTGCGGGGAACCTCACGCTGTCGTGTAATAGTTGTACAACACAATATGTGAAGAATACAATATGACGTGATGACACGAGTAACCGGACAAATATCATATTTTATCATTGAATAAAGCCGAATCCGAACGGGGCAAAGATTGCAATCATGATCTATCGCGTGCGCCCTATAAAATATAATACAATGTACGTGATGCGGTCGAACCGTTTGTATCGTCGTTTGCGGGATGACGTTGAATATAATAAGACGTACCCGTACTATGTAAAAGACTACATACAGGGTGATTTTTTTCTTCTTTATCACTATCCAGCAATAATGTGCGATGATTTTGTGTAAAATAAAAATGGATTTTTTTTTTCTTTTCAGAATCGTTTAGTCGCCTTATTTACAATATTTTCAAAATTTTACCATTATTTTGTTCGCCATATTGTGATCACATTTGATTTGCAAAAGCAACCACCTCGCTTTTCGAATAAACACTTAATGCTCATTTAAGATATTATAGAAATAGAGGTAAACATTTGAAAATTAAATTAAAATTAAGCTCAACAAATTCCATAATTATTGAATAAAAAAACAAGAATCAAATTTACTGAAAGCCCTCCAAGAAAATCATGACAAAACCTCCCTGTATAGATAATTACTACAGATTTCTTTATGCGATGCCTGTGTATACACAAATTTATATAAATATTAAATATATTTATAAGGTGTAAGTAATATTACACAATGGAATTTTTAATTTTTCAAATAATTTCGTTTTAGAGAAAAAGCTTTCAAAGGTATACTTGTTAGTAGTCTCTTAATAGGTATTTACGAAAAAAAACCCCTGATATATTACCTATGATTTATTATTATTACCACGCATTTCGTGTAAAATTGTTTGGACACAATAAATCCGTCCGATACAGAAATCTAATCACCTCCTCCCCTTGTATCAAAGTAAATAAATAAATTCGCGTAGGTAACTTTTTGCCGATAGCTTATACACATACACACGTCGGTTGTTAAAAAAAAAAAAAAAAAAAGGTTGGGAATAAAAACCATTGCAAAAACAGCTTAAGCTTAAGTAGCTTAAGTAGTCCGGTTGTTGTATATATCTAGACACACGCATTTATCTATTCGGCAAAATATAATCGATTTTCAAGTGCGTTAAAAGAATATAATAAAAACGTGATTACAGTGCTTTATAGTAGTATAGTAGAACCCAAATTTTTGATAAAAACTATACTAACTATAAACATGCCGCGCATATCATACATAAACGATGGTTTCGAAAAATCATTGCAACTAATAATCAAGAGATTAAGAACGAAAGTCGCCGTTACAGATCCATAGTCCATAGCAGATAAATTATGCGTATAGATTGCAGCAATATAATCCTCGGGGAACGTATTTATGGGGCACTAAATATGCTACACCTTCCCTCACCTCCGAAATTCCAGGTATCAAAAATCCGTGAAGTTATTGTATCCGGTACTTTGATCCCAGATAACAAGAGCTTATTATATACATTTTGTATAGTTTTCAAACTTAATTTTTAAAATTGCTTCAAATAAAAATTAAATATTCGTGTTTCCACCTCAAATATTTGTATTCTTAGTTTTTCATGCTAAACAAAAGTATGGTAATATAAATTAAGTAGTTACAAGATAATTGCATTTATGGTATTTTTATTTTACAAGTTTTAATTTAAATCTTTAGGACTATGAATTATAGATGAGTTTTTTTGATTTTATACATCCTTACTTCTACTCGGGTTCTACTCGTAATTTTTTACAAACTGTTAACATTCACAATTAAAATGTGTTAATTTTTTGCATTGAGGGGTATATACTTTTTTTGGGGGGACCTTTGTGAGCTTCCTGCAGAGCGTATTAGATTATAATTTTTGATTTTATGACTAAAAACTACATAAAAAAAATATTAAAATAGGTCATTTTCAAACCATAATTACAGGGTTTGTTAATTTTTAAAATCAAAATCAAATGATTTCTGTGAGAAGTTTTCGCCGTCTATCAACAATAAAAAAAAACCGATCGAAATCGGATCATTTTACTGAAGCAAGACAGTTAAACCTGTAAAGCATGTTTTTCAAACGAAAAAACAGGTTGCACGCGGTCGTACTCATAGTTTCAATGAATTCATAATAAACTATTATAGAATTCTTATAACCTTTTCATTAATTTTTGTAAAAATAAAATCATTAACGTCCAAATAAAACAATAATTTAAATATGTTCAAAAAAGGGCTTAATAAGCTAAATATATCAATATTTAGAAAAAAATATATTCGTTCCAAATAACCTAAGTCGCATAATTATAAGAAGTGTGCTTTTTTTAAGGACATCATAGTGACTTAAGATATTTTAATATTTTCAGTAGGTATAATATGTGTTTGAATACCAATACACTTATGCTATTTTAACTAAAATAATTAAGAAGAAAAAATTACAAAAGACAAAATTACAAATAAAAAAACGTTAAACATTAACGATAATTATAGCTAATATTGATGATCTTTTTTTTTACAAAAAATGAACAACTCCCACTCAAAAAAAAAAATATATACATATAAATACGCCACCGACGATTTGGATATTATACGTTTGAAGAAAACCGTTATGATAGGTGGATAAGAAACACGTGGTGCGTATATAATACAGGTAGAATAGATTACGCGGAATGATTTGAAACGATTTACATACCCGACGTGGAGAAAATATTGTCGCGAACCAAACGGTAAAGTTTGCACGAATAGTGTTTTATACATAAAAGTCTCTGTTGGTGTGGTGCCCTTGTATTTTTTAGATTTCCCTGGAAAGGAAAACTTCCGAAAATTATTGTTCTCTCGGGGACGGAATATATTCTATTTAATGTTTAACTATTTATTTACTCGATGATTTTTATTATTTTTTTTTTTACCCTTCCGACATTTTCATTTTGGACACAATTTCGTATAGACGTACGTAATGTTAAATTAAAAAATAATAATAATAAATGTGATATCCTCTCAGTATGGCACAGTTTTATAAAATGTCCACAGATCGTAATATGTTTTTTATGTACTTACGCGAAGTGAATAATAAACGTACAATGGCCAACGATACAAAAATTACAATAATAAATGTACTGATATGCAATTGTTTATAAACGCTAAAATATTTCCACTGAAAATCTATATATTTTCCTTCAAACCCTCTGAACGTTCACGCGTAACGTGACCCCGTAGTTACACATGAAATCTATAGTGTATCATGTTGGCGGTTTCAATTTGACAATTATTATTGTGTATACTGTACGCGAAAGTAAATAACTAAATTGTTAACGTTTAACCTAAAAAAAAAATAATTAAAAATTAAAATTAAATACTATCGTAATAATATGTAGCATTATTTCCACTATGCTGTATGGAAGACAGTGTTGGATTGGGTGATTCTGGTGCAACAGACATTACAAAGTTATATTTAATTTTCGAAACTAGATGTTATTTTACTCTCAGTGGTCCCCGACCTTTTATTACGTAACCTAAAAATGTTAGATTGAACTATTGGCGATCCTAAAAAAAAAAAAATATTTATAATTTTATCAATTGAAATCATAATTTGTTTTTACTAACTTGCTTGTTTTAACTATAGGCTTGTTACAATATTATACAAATTAATTTACCTATTAGATATTATAAAAGTAATTATTTTAATGACTTCCTTGATGCTGAACACTTTCTACAATCGTTGTTCAATATTAGAATGAATATTATGTGAAAGTGCACACCATGTATCCTGATTAAAATCAAGGCGATTTCTGATTAATTTAATGTTGGCTAAAACAGAAAACCTAGTTTCACATACGTATGTATTTTTGGTAATGGTAGTAAAATATTTTCAAATTCTTTTGACAAAAAAAGTTTATCTTTATGCTGTGCCCGAAATTGAGTTCGATATTTCGAGAAATATTTTCTTTTAAAACTAGATTAATTTATTGGATCGAGCAATTATTTTTGAAAACCACAAATAACCCCTGCACCAATTTTGTAGGCAGAACATAAATGAACAAGTGAATTTACCTATTTCTACATTTTATAGTTCAATCTATAATTTGTCCAAGTATTAACGAATAAGGAATTTTAAATCACTTTTGTTGGATCTTCAAGAAATTCACTTAGACAAAATAATACGTAAAACATGCTTCCGCGACCCACAATAAAAACCTCCATGACCCAAATTTAGGCCATGATACACACAGCATTTGGAAAAAGATAATATTTTATAAATATTTTGAAGTAGTTAAATCATAAATATTTTACTAATAATATTGTATGAATATTTTATTCTGATGATAACAAAATCTTTTGTTAAATGATTTATACAAATGTTTTCTAAATATTTATGTAATATTTCTGAGAAAATATAAAAACTAAACGTTTTAGAAATATGAGATTAAAATTATTGAACAATGTTATTCTAAAATGTTTTCCAAATATGAACTACGAGTATTTGGGCAAAAATTATTTCGATAATATTTACACCATTATCTAACAATAATCGAAAATATTTTGACAACTAAAATTTTCCTAAAAATATTTTGTTCATATTATGGAAATATTTGTATGCTGTGTGGGAACTAGGAGTTGGAAACCACTGACCCAAGTAGTTTTAAAAGTCAAAGTTAAAGAGGAACATGTTCTGCGTTATTGTGATTTTAGGAAAATGGCATTCGCAGCGATGTTTCTCTATTATCAAAAATTCGTGTAAAAAATTATCAAATGTGAAAACTTATTTTTAAACATTTTTAAAAGGAAAATTTTAAATTAGAAAATATTTCCTTTGTATAAATTGGATATAATAACCTACGAGTATGAAAAAAAAAAAAATAATGATTATAATATTTGGTTTTCAACATCATTCTGCATTAAAGTAATTTTCATAATTATTGAGCTATTTTATTCGCTATCTCAATTTTGCAATTGACTTAAGATTTACGTTTTATGATTCGAATACCGCGCGGGTTGTTTGGTAAAATAAAAATAAAAAGCTTCGCTTCTCGCAGTATCAAAACAGCTTTCTTTACCACAGCTGCTACTTAAAAAAAAAAAACGGATAACACACTACGGAAATATAGTATAAGCCGGTATTAGACCTATACCTTATATATGATCGGACTAAACAGATTAGCTAGATTATACGCGCTTAAAACATGTTAAATATTATACGAGATATTATTTTTAATTGAAGCATATTGATTAAAAATTAACGTTACCGTGGTGCTATTATACAAGAGGTCGCCATGCCGTAATGGTTTAATTTTGCAGTTCGTGGGAGTTCTATTAAAATACGTGGACCTAATATACCGAATTTCAAAGCGTTTTGCGGTAAGGCGCGCAACAATTCGAAAATAATTATAAATATTTCACGCGGAAATCTCATTATTATTCAAACAATAAAAACGCGAACGATTCATGTAACTTCGTGATATCAATATCTATAGATACCTCTTTAATAACTTTTATAGTCTATAGGAAATTAATGGGCATATTAATATTTTCGCGGTAATCTGCTTATAATTTTTTAATTAATAATCTGATCATTCTGATGATTGATCGAACGAAACTCTACAGTGATCTTATCAGTGGCGTATTTACGTGTGGAGATTAGAGAAATATACCTTCTTTTTGATGGTTTTTTTTTTTATATATTTTTATTATATTTATGTAACTATATATTTTTGATTCTGAGCGAAATGAGAAAATTTAGAATGTTTTTTGTTTTTTTATTTTATAAACTGTATATAAAATTCTATCAGAAATCCTGATCCGATTTTCACGTGTAGCATCTTATCTGAAATTAAATTTTTCTAGAGTGATACTTTAAGATGATTATTTTTTAATTTTCTACTAGTTTTCAAAATAATTGAGAATAACCGGTAAAAACCGTAAGAAAAAAGGAACAGTTTAAGAAAATAATGCTTTTATTATTTTAAATTTTGTTTTTTTTTTGCAGTAATTCAGTTAAAAATGTTCATATAGAGACCTTAAATTTGGTTTTTAAAAACGTGCTAATATTTTCAAAACATTTGAGCCATTTTAAAGCTATTCATATTTATTCGGTATAGGTCCTCTATAGATAAAACTGTTAGACCAAACCGAAATGATTTCAAATTTAACAGAAGGTTCATTATGAGTTATACTTAGTGGCAAATCAGAAAACGTTGAGTTTAATGTATTTAGTATTTTTATTTTTTTATAAGAATATTAATTATAATATCAATAATATCAAATTTGGAAGAAAATCATAAATATTACGACCTTTTGAAACATCGTTTTTCGTTAACAATAATTAATCGTTACATTCAAAAATACATTAAATTCCCCTCTATATCCTATTTCCCAACTTCTCACCTACAACAGTGGCCCACTTATCATGCGAAGTATGTCCATCTTTTTTAAATTCAAATTTCTTTATTTTTTAGTCAGAAAAATAAAAATATATTGATACTAATAGTTAATACATCAAAAAAACCTGAGCGCATGCATTTTCTTGTTTAAAACGAAACTTATATAAACCACTGTAATTGAAAGAACTTAAATTTATAATATACAATTAGTAAATAAACTAATAATAATTGCTAATATCAGTAATAACTATATTTAATTTATTTGATTTCAATTATAATTTTAGGACTGAATAAATAATAAATTATAGGTACCAACCCAAAAAAATATCAAATCAATGTTTACTTTTTTATTTTTTAGACTTGGTGCACATTATACAATAAACTATGGCACAATTTCCAAATCTTTGGTTAAATCTTAACTACGCCACTAGATTTTATTAAATCGCGATTAACTATCCGATTACCATTATATAACGAAGTAGCTTTTCTATAATATATGGATGATGGTTATGCCAAAATGTCCCATACAGATAATGATAACATGGATGGGTTATAGCAGGTTATCAGTGAAGTGACTAAAATCAACTGTAGGTTTCATATTTGTGTAATGTATAATATAGCGTCACTAATATGGTACTGGCCACGGGCCTGAGTGGGTCAATTGACGAACTCATATAAGTTATACAGATTTTAATAGTACACTTATGATTACATCTAACCGACCAGGTTAGATGATGTTTATTGAGATTTTTTAATAAGAAATGTATTATTTTATAACTTCGTTAACAAGCTTATTTCAATCGTATTTTAGTCGTAGGTACGTGCTTAATGTTTAATATTTGTATCGGTATTTTGGACGTCAGTTGATTGTTCATTTCCCGTTTATGGAAAACACGTATACCGCAAAATAAGGGCGAATAAAATCAAAAGACCAAAATAAATCTCGTCCAGAATCTTCGTATATAGATTCTTTTATGAATATCATATTACCTACTATAAATATATTCGTTTAGGACGATGTTCATGGTAAACTAGTTTTTTGATATTTTAAATACATATAAAGGGTGGTGTTTAAAATGTATTAATGAATTGATCTTAATTTTTTTTGAAACTACTAAATTGACATCATGTAGAATTGATCTCAAAAATATTTTTAAAATTGAATTTTAAACATCGCCCTAGAATGTAAAACCTATGTAGATTATCCGACCACGATAACCTGCAACGAAACGTTTAAACTACCCTTCTACAGGTCCAATCTCTCGTTTCGGTTAATGGAAATCAACAACCGTTTAATGATATTATATGTGTAACTGCTATACAGGTAATAAATATAACAATATAACATAAACTTGTACGGACGCGTTTTAGCGAATCGACAAATACGAGCGAATATAATAAATCGTAAATCCGGGTTTATACGCAACACTCTCCCGTGTTGTTGTACGAGAAAATCGAAAACTAGTACCTAATATTTGTGATGCGAGGCTGACAAGGTCGTCAGACTTTGTTATCTTATACATGCAATGTAGTTATAAAATTTCAATACGACAAAAATGTACTACACACGGTAAACTTTGTAACATTTCTTGTGCCTAAACTGGAATCGTGTGCATACGTATTTTCAACATTTGTCTGGGAGGGGTCCTGAAAAATCATATTTATTTAAAAGTTGTTTCTGTTAATAGATACCTCTTTTTTGGACGACATTTATTTTAATTATATAAGTGTCTGGAGAGGGTCCAGAGACCTCCTAAACCCCCCCGTTTACGGGGGGGTAAATCCGCCACTGATCGTATGATGTATGATTGAGCTTAGATATTTTCTTGTAACCATTAGTTTTTAAAATACGATATCGATTGACTTATTTTTATGGCCAGCACAAAACAAAAAATCGGTTAAACAGAATTTATTTACGTATAGTATTACCTTAAACTCGTTTACTATTCACAGGTCACAAATTTTTAATGAACGATTTTAGTCGAAAACCCCATAAAGTAACTGATGGTAATTACGAACATACTCGTTTAAACTATATCTATATATACTTACTCTCTCCTATAGCAAAATAATAACGTGTATTATCGTGTTAGTTCCCCGCAAATGGGTAAATCAAATTTTCAAAAAGAAAAGAAGAATGTACGGTGAAGTAATAATTCTGAAAGTCCGAAAAACCGCGCTTATCACCGTTCATCCGAAATGGTAACGAAATTTTATTTTCATTTATTTTCTGTCACCGGTTACAATTTGTTGGTTTTATTATTTAACGAATTTGCGCTTTAATATTCTTACGGCATAACGATTACAATAATGCCATACGTATGTAATAAAACAAAACGAAGCCGTAAAACCTAATCTAACGCATAACCCGTGCTCCGCGGGATAGAGTGAAATTTGATCTGATCGGTTTTATAGTTAATAATAGCACTTGTATACTGTATAGTGCATAGTCAGGATCTTTTTAAAGAAGAGGAGGGATAGGGGCATCTGCCCCGGGGTGCCAAACCTTTTTAAAACTATGGAACGCCCGGCTCAATGTATAACTTGACATAAAATTAACAATATCACTATTATTATGTCACTTGTCATTTTTGTTTTTTTTGTTTTGGTAATAAGAAGAGCGTGGGTACAGCTTATTAAAATAATATGTATACCTAGACAAAATTTACGAGTATCTAAGGAAGAATTTTATTTGGATGACGTAAATATAGAATTTATTTTTTTTAGAACAAGACCTTTAGTACAAATTAAGTGACATTAACGTGCATACTAGATTACATAACACAATTTGGAAAAAAATATAAAAACAAATAAAAATAAAAGATGAGGTAGTATTGGCATGTGATATTAAACGTCTTATAATGTTAATTTCACATGAAGTTAGTGATACCTGCTTAAAACTGTGAGGAAAGTCTAAGAGAAACGAAAGGATCGTTGTGGAACTTTTAAATTTTAACTTTTTGAGTCAATTAAAGAAAGTAAGTATTTTAATATGAATTTAATATAAATTGTAAAAATTTAAAAAAAAAAACTACAAATTTGAGGAGATTAAACACCCAAATCATCCCCAGATAAGACGTAAAGAGAGGGCGTTTAAAAACCAGTTGAGGGCCAAACGCTTTCACGTGGCTTTGCGCAAAATAGTGGCGGGAAAAACAATTCACCGACGTCGACGTGGAGAAAAAAAAACGAAATAAAAAAGTATTTTTTTCTTCTTTTTTATATAGGAAGTTGTATTGTTTTCGCAAAAGAACACGTTGCGAACGAATATTATTACCGTTGCATTAAAACATAAAATCTGGTAGTATATTATTATACTCACGTGTACAGTATTGGGGCTCGTCGGACCCGTCCGGACAATCGCGGTGACCGTCACAGACCCTGACGGACGGCACGCAACGTACGGCGGTGTCCGCGGTGCACGCGAATTCCGTCCGCGAACACGTCGCCGGCTTTCCGTCTACGCGGCCACGGCCACAGATCGCGATGACGGCCAACAACACCACCGCCGGGACGGAAGCGGCCCGCCGTGGCCACGGCAGCGGTCCCATTACCTGCAGGATTTCGGTTCGGTCGGGAATCGGAATGTGCTATACACGAATGCTATATGGGTGTACGAATACGGTATGCCTAATGTGGAGGCTTGTCACGAAGGACGCGGGCCGATGATTTCGGCGGACAGGATTGAGGAAACCGGTGCCCCGCGAAAAAAATTTATTAAAAAAAAAAATTTGAAAATCGCACTTCGGGACCTACACGGGCTATACGGAAGGTAACGGTGACGGCGGCGGTCAAACAGACGAACGGGTATCCGTATTATTTCCGGTCGCGGTTAACGCACGTGCGCTGGCGACGACGACGGCGACCGCAAAAGCTCGGACGTCATATCGTCACGCCGCGCGGCTGCAGGGTGACACGGTGGTGGTGGCGCGTTGGCGACGTCGGTGTCGTCGCTGCCGTCGCACCACCGCCGTCGTCGTCGTCGTCGGCGATCGCCGCCGCGGGATCGCGCGTCGGTGGCACGGACCGAGCGCTCGGCGGACAAACCCCCTGACCCGTTTTACCGACGTTAGTAGTACGCGTACACACTCGCACGCACACGCGATATATTCGCGCGGTGGTGGCACAATCAATACTGCCTAAAGTGAAACGCCTACACTGTACAATATTGTCTATGTAGAGCCGTATACATACCGAGATAAAATTGTACAGGGGTGGATTTGGAGACCATCGGGATAATCTCGGTGCGCCCTGACGACGTGCCGCCCCGAACACTAAGTATTGGCGTGTCCGAAACTCATTCGGGGGGGGGAGGAGGAGGAGGAAGAGGAGGAGGAGGAGGAGGAGGAGGAGTAGAGGCGGAAGTGCAATTTATAAATCGTAATACGTCTCGGGATATCGCGCGGGATTGCGGGGCTGAGAGCCGAGTGCGTGGTTGCAACCGGTTTTAGTGTATAGACTAAATAGATTAAACGGGAGATGGTGTCTTGCGCGCAATTGTTTTACTTGTAATTTCGGCCAAAATATAAACATATAACATGTATTTTGGGCCGCATTTAAAAATCTTGACGACGCACCACGAACGAAAACGAAATGGAATATGTTATCATCTGCGTCACTACAAATACTTACAAATCATTCGCGATTCATTTCCGAGTTAGTTCTATTACCCACATCATACTATTTACCAGTGTGTGGACGTACTGAAAAGACCTCATAGCAGAAACTTAGATTAAAATTAAAAGTATACATTTCAAAAAACAAAATTTTACTTCAAATAAAAATCGGTTAGCAAATTTTCAACAAATAATATATAATGACAAACGAAAATTGATAAAAAAAACTTAGTTTTGTCTTTAAGTTACAAATATAAAGACATAAGGTCATACTTCGCGGGTGGGTGAGCCACTGTAGTAGGTGAAAAGTCGGCAGAGGAAAAATTTAATATATATCTGTACGCAACGATTAACCATTGCTGACAAAAAACGATTCTAAATGGAGTTTGGTTTATATTTAGTGTTGCTTTGTCAACAATATATGTCATACTATGGTAAAATAACTACATATGCATTATATATTTTCTTTAATAACATTTGTTTAATATCGTACCTATTTTTTCGGTTTTTCCCATAATTTGTCCCGGTTTTCCCATTTATTGGGAAAACTACCCAGAAAATCATAAAATGACCTCCTAAAACTACCAACCCAGTCGATTTCTTTTCAGAAAAAGTGCTATCGTTGTAAAACAGAGAAAAATTGCCGGTGAAAAAGTTGTTTATATATAAAAAATGTAATAATAATAAAAATAAACATCATCGTAAAACCAATAAATTCCTCGCACTGCTCTGAATCTCGTACGCCATTGCATTTCTGTGGCGAATAAATGTTTTATCATAACACACACTAATACAGGGTGCGCCTTAGATTAAATTTAAGACTATAAATTTGTTCACGCAATTAAGCATCACTAATTTACTATATTATCATTTTTCCCTATTACGTTTTATATTGGTAGACGTAGCCCGAAAATCGCCATTGTTTTTATTTGAATTTATGTGTATAAAATTGTTTTTACTCCGCAAAACTGTTCCAAAATTTAACACGAGGTTTATCACGATGTAATTGGTAATAAAACAAAAATAAAATATGAACGCAGTATAGTAGTTTTCGTATAAGCTTTTAAAGTTTAAACATTAACGAAACTCGTGAAATCACTGCACTTCAAAAGCAGTTTTAACCGAATTTCTCTCAGAATCATTTTTCGTAATCAATGATTTATCATTGGGTAATACAGATATAAATTAAATCGCTCTACCACACGCATCGCCGATACTACTTTCTCGATTTTTGTTTATTTTTTTTTTATCCTTCCACAGACACGCGACTTGAAATATTCATATACTTCTATGCGTAATATTCGAGTCCGCGGTCGGGATTATCTTCGGTGGAAGGATTCTTTTGGCGTTTTTTTTTTCTTCAACATCCCCTTATCCGCATCGCTGACGAATGTATTATGGACGAGTGTCCGGACCGCCTGCACCGCATGTCCCTATACTCGTACGTGCACCTTGTAATAATAATATATTATCACAAGACGGGCATACGGCGGCGGCTGTCCGTCGGCGGAATTTTTTATTATTTCCCCTCCCCTTGACGAAAAATCTCAACGTTTTTATCTATACCTCTCATCTCTATCACGGGCGCAACTTTACAGAATTTTTAAGTTACCCGAGCCCAATTGCTATGTGAAGGTATAAAACATAGAATTGCATGCACTTAAACGTACAAATAGGTCCAAAATGCAACAAAAAAAAAGTCTCATGTGGTTTTTCTATTGGAGCAATATTAGTGGTAGAAAATATACTTTGCAAAAATTAAAACCGATTGCAATTCAATTTAAATTAATTCCGTAAATATTTGCCGTTTTACCTATAATTTTGTTTCCGGTTTTTCCCAATTATTTTTAAAACCCTGTAGAAAATCAAAAAATCGCCTCCTCAATATACCAACTAGATAAAATCTCCTTTCAGAAACGGTGCTCCGCTTGACATATCGGAGTAATATTTCTGGTAGAAAAGTTGCTCACACACAACACCAAATAAAATACAAACAAATACGCGTCATAATAAAACCAATTGATTCCTTATAGCTACGCTTCGAATCTAAAATACACATCATATTGGTAAAACCAATGTTGATTCGTTCCGCTCAAAATCTAAAAGTATTAAAATATGGTATTTACATCATATATGTATTATATATAATATTCCATATAAATTATGAATAAAATACTTATCTAACAAATAGATAGCAAAAATAGAATTGTCGCTTCGGCAATATGGTAGTTTTTTTTTATTTTTTGTAACAGCGCATAGTTTTGAAACGTTCCAGAAAATAACCGACCAAAAACGATATAAACCCCCGAAAGTAAATGTACGAAAATAAAATCGCCAAAAAGTATAATCCCTTTAGATTTTTCCTTCTGGCCTACAGGACATTATTTTGTTTAACAGAGCTGGGGTAATTTTCAATTAAATTCTGACATACCTTACGTACGGAGGTGGCCGAAATCCCCAGACGAAGAAATATTAGAATATTTTGGGGTTAAGTTCAATGGATTTTTTTTTCTTTATCAAACGCACAGGGTAAAAACTATAGATATTATTTTCTTGGGAATTATTATCCAGATTTCTTCTTTCTTTGGTTGTACGTTCTGGTAATTTTATTTCTGAAAATTAATTTTCTGGATTCCTACTTTCTATGAATCTATTTACTGGCCGTTTATTTTTGGAAAATGATATACGTCTATAATTATTGTTGAAATATGCAATTACGATAAAATATACAAAACAAACAAATATGTTATACAAAATGACGTCTAATTAATATGATTCGTTAATAAACCGTTAAAAATATGAATAGGAACAATAACTATATACCATATGCGCGGACATGTGAATTACTTCAGCGGGGGAGGGTTGAAAGTCCCGCACGACCCACACCCCACAACTATATTCAACATGACTTTAAATCGTACACTATAGGTATAAACAACTTATAGCACCAATAAGATTTCTACTATTGAAAAAAATACGTTATATAAGTGTTATGATGTGATGTGTTTGTGCGTGACGGCGACGTGGCAATAATATTGGAACCGAAAAGAAATAAAGAAAATACAAATTCGCACGATATTCCGACGGGTGGTAAAAAATTTATATTTTTTTATCAGAACGGATTCACATCTCGTTTGGCACACCAAAATTCTCTATACGTATACACACGCCAGAATGGGAAATAATATTTTCAAATATAAAGCGACAACGATGATAACGTGACGTGGTCGGGGGGGAGCCCATTGAATATAATAACACGAGTTCCCCGATATAAATATATAATATTATTGTAATATTAAAAATTGAAAACATTTTCTTGTTATTTTTTTTTTCACGAAATATACGTGATTTAAAACAGTAACAATAATTTTCAATCGTTATTTTTAAGCCCACGGGAACACAAAGGTTGGTTATATTATCACGAACCAACAACTATTATACCCAGGACAATTTTAAGTAAATTAGCTTATGGTTTTTTTTCGATCATTATAGAACAATGGTATTTACAAAATTATGCTTTTATTGCGTACACCGTAAGTAAATTATATTAGATTTCAAAAATCAAGCGCCTTGCATTTTTAAACAAAAATTCAAAAAGCGAATATTTTTATAAAAAATTCGACAAGTATAACATCGATATCATGGCGGATTTACTATTTATGAGTTATTAGTTTATAACAGTTTAAAATTTAGATCGTTTCTTTTACTATTACGCATGTGAAATTTGTTTTGAAATGTACGTTTTCACTTTTCAACATGTGTGTTTATTTATGATAAGTACACCTACACAAAATATGGGTAAATAATTTGATATTATACATAGAATATATGAAAAATTATTGTAAATAATATAATAATTAAACTAAACGCATCTATAATTTCTGGAAAAAAAATAAAAATCCCCGTACCTTTGGTTCTTGGTAAAAAAAAATTACTCTGTATAAAACGTTAGTGTACTACTGGAATAAATTGTTATATTTTTGTCTGCCGTTCGACGCGTTACATTTATAATTTCGTGCATTTTATATTATGCGTATTTGTTTATAGTTTTTTATCGTTAAAAAAAATGCATTAGAGGAACAATTTTTTTTTATTGTTCTCTCGCGCTTTGACTGCAGTCGTATTATAGTGGCCATTAGCGAAAATGTTAAAGTTTCGTTTCGTAAATCTTGTCGATTGTATTACATCGGCTTTTGTGTCTATCGTATTATATAATAAATCATATTATTATCTTGTATATGTATATATATTTTTTTTTTATCGTTGAAGAGTACGTTATCAATGAAAAATATATTATTTTAACCCTTTGTAATTTCATTAATTGCTTATCGCAAGCTCCAAATCTTTATTATGGTTTGCAGAAATAAGGTTAGCTGTCGAACGAAATGTTTGTCCTATAATATATATCAAGTTACCCCCTCCTTCAACCCTTATAAATTCAATGTACACCGCACAGTGTTTTATTCGTATTTTTATCGAATTTTCCTCGAAAATAGAGAATATTTCTGTTTGTGTTTGTTATGTCTATACAATATTATATACAAGGTCGTGGATAGAAATCAAGGGCCCCAGAAACAAACTAATCCGGGCCCCTTCCCAATATCAAATATTAAACTAACCACTAACAACAAGCCTCGTCCTTTAAAATGTGAGTAACGAAAAAAAGGTTTAAAAGGTTATAATCTATAAGGTATTCAAAAGGGGGATTCATATTATTACTAACATATAATATTATATTACTAGCTGTCCCGCCCGGCCTTTTCGTGTCAATTTTCATTTTTTTTTTTTCTTACCTATATTCCTTTTTGATTCTGACCGTGTTAGTAATGAATACAAATAGGTGGAAAGCAGATAGTCCACCTTCGGCAGACTAAAAATATTTTGTTATTACATATATTTTTAAATTTTAAATTACTATTTTCCTTAAGTATTAAATATTTCTGGATACACCACGTTAAGCGTCTCATTTTTGTTGGTGCATTGAATCTTAACAGTACCATGTCATTTATATTTTTGACTTGCTCGTTAGTTGATGAGAATATTGCTCTTTCCTGAAACCAACTCAAGATCTCAGTAGAAATTTTAGATATTTCTGGGTAAACATAAAGTCTATAGTCTCGATCAGCAGAAGTTTCATTACTACGTACTAAGCGTACTCTTCTAGCATTTACCGTGTTGCGTCCTATATTAGATTTTATTATTTAGGCATGACTAAAACGCAAACAATTTTTAAAGACAGTTAACAGTTTTATTGCATAATATGGCATATAGATACACCATAGATTTTGACCAACCTTTTAATGTTTTTTTCATTTCATCCGTTTTACTAAGGTAATCCAAATAAACAAATAATCATAATAATAATACCTAAAAACCGAATTTCGGGGAATGGTTTTTATTAAGGGATGGATCTCAAAAGCTATAAACCTTCCCCGAGACTCGACCGATCCACTATTGTAAACCGCATCGAAATCTCTTGACCTAGCGATTTATCGTATAACAAGTATTGCACGGCAACAAGTCGGCTGATGGAAAATTCGACTCTTGCAACAGAGCTATACTGTTTTTTTTCTTTTTAACCCACGCCGTATACGATTCGTGAATCATCGGACAAAACGATAATGCTAACAATTGATAAGATCGACGATATTATTACGCTGACGCGCGATGTTAATATTATATAGCGCCAAATGAACACGAAAACGTTATGCTTACAACATAATATATGAAACGACGTGGCGGGAATACGCCTGTATAATATATGAGGTGCCCGAAACCACGTTTATCTCGGGTCAAACAGAAATCTGTCCCCGTATGAATGATTAAAACATGTAGCTTTATCACACATAATATACCTATATACGTTGAAGATACATTATATATTTATAAAGTGGGATTTAGACCGTTTAATACAATGTAATATAATAATAGATGACCCATAGAAATAGTATAAACAATCCAAAATGTTCTGTTATTGCTACGCTTATACGATATTGTTGAACATAGGTAATAATATAATAAGATACCTACGATGATATGAATCGCTTTGCTCTAACAGTGCTGCTGCCGTTTATACCTAACCCACGGCTTTTCCATAAAATAATAAATATTATTATACCGTCAGGGACGATGGAAGGGTGGGGGCAGACTGGACATCATCTGAAAACGTTTTTTTATCATTAAGTTAGTAATTATTAGATATTAAATCGACATTACCTACATAATCGACAATATACAGTATTCTATCTCAAATTTGTTATTATTATTATTTCCCATTTTAAGTAATGGAAAAATTGTATTTCACCTTGATTAGTACTAGGATTTTCTGGGTTTTTTTAACACACACGTATCACACCGTATTCAGGAAATTCAGACGTGTTTTATTTTCAATGTGCCAATTGATCTTGTGAAACAATAAGAATTTTGGAAATCGATTTTTAAATTTTTTGTCAAATTTATTTTCCCGTATTTTTAATTTCACTTCGCTAAATATTGAAATATTGATGATTTAAACAATATAACATCGGGCTGCCAGTAGAAAAATATGGTGATTACCTAAATATTTAATATTTACACTGTTCATCTGAAAATTAATGTTATCTCTTTTTGTCTATTTGATTTAGTTCTTGTAACAATAATATGCGCATCCATATTTCCAATCATTTTAGTGCAATGATTAATAACGTTCTGAAAGTTTGTTAGAGGGGTTGTCTTCATAGTTTCTCCAGTGAGATAAGATTCAAAGTGTAAAATATTTAGGTATTGCAACAGTATTTTGTCCAGGGCCTCGCAATAACTGCCGCCGTCCCTGAGTATCGTTAATTATTGTTATTATTTTCGTTTTAACGTTTTATATTTGAGTCACGTCGCTGTGTTTATAGGGGCGAAACCATTTAGCATTATTATTATAATATGAGTAAGGTACGAGCTTAAGTACCCGGGGAAAAGCAACTTTAAACGTTTGTTAAATATTTGAGCTACTTACCTATACAGTGACACGCCCAATAAACAGGAACGATAAAAGAGAGTTCTTAAAATAATTTGTTATTCGTAAGGCACAGTGCTGGAGGCGGCAGCACGCGGTGTAGTGTATATAATTCTTAAAAGCCAAACGTTATTAAAATATTAAATAATTTCAAAACATGCTGTATTAAAAAATTGCCCGTTTATATGGAGTACCATAATTGAAATACTTATTGGGGTGATAATATAACATAAAACAATGAACTAAAAACAAATATGTCAAAAAGGCACCTATTGTGTGTAGATATAAATGTTATTTTGCAGTTGGATCTCTTCTAATATATTGAACCCCATCCAAAAATATAATACACGACTCTAATACGACCGGTCACTTTGTGTGGTTCCAACATGAAGGTCCCGAGGAAATTGAGATTTGAAGAATTAAGGTTAGAATAGGTTTGTCCACGGCCCACGCCGAATGGGTGAATAAAGAATAATGTCCAATAAAGAATTTTACAATTTGTTCTAACACCCGTGTTGCACGAAGAAAATTACGAAAAGAAAACATAGGCTGGTCATGGACAATGAGACACGCTTGGCATAAACATAATATTATGGCTCGAGGATAAAAGCAGTAATTTTTGATGGAAAAGGCTGTTAGGAAAACCTTATCTAAGATAAGTAGACTATCTAAAAATAAATGTAAATTCAGTGGATTCAAGCACTATTCTATCCAGGTAAAGTTTAAAAAAAACAAAATTATTTATTACTTTCAACCAAATTTCAATAAACACACAAAATTGAAAATAATAACATTGTTTTTGTTTTTCTCTGGTTTTTCCCAATTATTAAGAAAAATAACTTTCTTACTCAGTAACTAAACACAATATTGTTTAAAACAATATACTATTCTTTAAATTCAGAGAAGATTTCTGGTAAAAATAAAACCGAACAAATTAAAAATAATGCAATCCTTTTTTTATTATTAATAAAAACTTATTAAATGTTTTAGATTCAGAGTATAACAAAGAAGACATTGGTTTTACAAAGATGATTTTTTTTTTTTTGTAAACACTTTTTCTACCAGATAGCTTACTCCGATGTTTGTAATGTGGACTCTTAACTGAAAGGGAATTTTCTTGGAGTGTTACTTTAGGGAAGTCATTTTCAATTTTCTCAGGAGTTTTCTCAGCAAATTTAAAATACTGAAAAAAGAAATAAAGAAAAAACGGGAAAACGTAGGAAATGAAGTATTAGTTTAAAAATATGTGGGCCTTTTTTTTCCTGTGAACAACTTTTCTATTAGTAATTTCGCTCCAACTTTTAACGATGGCAATGTTTCTGAAAAGAAATTTCACTGGGGAAGTACTTTAAAGGGGGCATTTTTTGATTTTCCCAAGAGTTTTCTTAATAAATGGAGAAAACCAGGAAAAAACATGGGAAAACAGGAAAATCGGTACAATATTAAACAAATATTATTAAAAGAAATGTAAAACACCTATTTAATTATTTTATCATAATATGACATATATGAAAAGTATTGTTGACAAAGCAATACTTTTAACTGAACTCCACTTAGAATCGTTTTTTTGTTAGCAATGGTTAATTGTCGCTTACAGATATCTATTAAATTTCCCCTCTACTACTTTTCCAACACCTCACCTACAACAGTGACTGCACCCACGTGAGAAGTATGTCCGTCTTTTTCCCAATTATTACATGAAAAATATTCGAAATTTCAAAAAAAATTGACGTTCTCAATGCACTAATTAGATCCAAAATATTACGAAAAAAAAATGTTGTCGTATTTCGATTGAAACAAGATTTCTAAGAGAAAAGTTGTTCGCAGATACAAAAAATAAAAACAAATTAATAACCCGTACACGTCATCATAATAATAAAACCGATACATTCCTCGTTCCGCACAGAATCTAAAATGCATTATATTTTCTATGTCATTTTAAGATATTAGGTTTTTACTGTAACTATATATGTATTAATATTATATGCCTACGAATTAAAAATCGTGCGGAGAGTTTTGTTCGCACTGCAATTAATATGTATACGAAATACGAACGCGTAGTATAATAGCTATTAATTATTTTTAAGGGGCGTCTTTATTTTGTGTAAATCGCCGATTTTCGTAGTTTATATGATTAATTATTATACGTAATATTATATGTATTCGTAATTGGAATGGGTACGAAAATTGGTAAAACCAGTATGGTTACCAAGTAAGTTGTATATTTCGCATAGTAATATATTATTAAATATTATTATAGTTTTATAAAATAATGTGTGTATCAATGTATAATTCCCAATAAAACGCCATTTTATGCGGATACATTTTTTAATCGCACGTGTTGTTATCGCATAAATTCTCTGAATACAACGTATAGGTCACTATACTTTCAAAAGAGGTAAAATGAACAGTGAAACAAACAATGAAATGCCCGATGTGGTGCACAATAATATAATAATTAATGATTTTTACGAACCTTTATCATCGGCTATTATTCGACCGTGGTAGGGATAAAAATCGTTCGCCGTCGGTGACATTTTTTATCCGCAATCGGAACCCCATACATAATAATATATAGAGGGGGCCGAGAAATAATGCGAACCATATATCCGGGTCTGGGCAATCAACGAAGTACACTGAGGAATGCGCATATTATATAAAGGAAAACCTTTTCTCCGAGTACTTACTGGTATTTATTATTATAAACGTCTAAAGTATACGCCACTCGGATTCCACGCTGTAAACATATAGTCAATTAGAACAGAAGTCGTATTCTCTGTACATGCAATGTAAGAATGTGGACGTAGAACGTGTCCCTGAAATCGATATAAAACACGGTTTGATTATATATATATATATATATGGAAAGAATACCATCGAGATAACCATTACATGTGCTTTATGCCGACAAGTGACAACGAAATATTAAAAACAAGGTGCGTACATAATATTGTTTAATTTATATCTATACGCAACGGTAAATCAATGCTAATGAAATATGATTCTGAACGAAATTCGGTTGTACATATTTTAAAATGCCGAGATTTTTACGACTTCGTCAAAATTTGAACTTAAAATGCTTATAAAAAAATCTTGTACATTAACTCAACTTTTTTTTTTTACTACTTGGTACAACTTACTTATGTTAAAAATCGTGTTAAATTTCCATAAAAAAACCCTAACATTTTAAGTACATACAAATTGTATTACGTTAAAACAAAGTGTATATAAGTACCTATTGTGTTAGAATTTCAAATCTCTAGTTATTTTTCCCCAAACTGCAACAAAAAAAAAAAAAAAAAAATCAAAAATACTGAAACTGCCAATTTTCTCTGCGTTTTTTTCTCCGATTATTAAAAAACTACAGAAAAAAATTTTAAAAATCACCTGCTACCACCTATAGATGAAGTTCTCTTTCAGAAAATGTACTACATTTAAAACCAAACAAAATATATGCTAAAAAAACTGAAGAAAACAAATAGAAATTAAAACTCTATACTTTGAAATAATTTTGATTTTGATTTTTTTTATTACATTGTGATACATTTTCTACCAAATTTCTACTAAAAATCTTGCTCTGGTGTATCTTTTCAGAGAGAACATTTTATCTAGTTGGTACTTTATAAGGGTCATTTTTTTATTTTCTAAGCGATTTTCATAATTGAGAAAAACTTGGAGAAAACACGAAAATTTACGTTCACGTATAAAAGAAACTTCGCTCAGAATCGTTTTTCATTAGCAATGATTTATCATTGCATACAGATATAAATTAAATTCCTCTCTGTATCTTACTTTCCCAACTTCTCACCTACAACATTGGCCCGCCCAAAGTGCGAACTATATCCATCTTTTTTTTTACCTACGTCTTGACTTTTAATTTACTTTAATCTATTCTGTGTATTATATGACTGTACAAGTACACATGACACCGAACTATGCAAACAATATAAAAAATTAATTTTAGATTCTGAGTGGAACGAAAAAGCTTATGGTTTTACAAAGATGTTTAATTTTTTTTTTTCTGTAGACAACTTTTCTACCAGTAATTTTGCTCCAGCTTTTAACGATGGCAATGTTTCTGAAAAGAAATTTCACTGAGGAAGTACTTTAAAAGGGGCATTTTTCGAATTTCTCCAGAGTTTTCTCAGCAAATATGAAAAACTGGGAAAAATCATGGGAAAATCGGGAAAAATGTAGGATAACCGGGGAAATCAGTATAACATTAAACAAATATTATTAAAAAAAATGTATAGAGCCTATTTAATTATTTTACTATAATATAGCATATATATTGTTGACAAAGCATCACTATCAATTGAACTCCGCTCAAAATCATTTTTTCGTTAGCAATGGTTTATCGTTGCATACAAATATACATTAAATTCCCATCTGTATCCTACCTTCTCAACTTCCTATTAACACTAGTGACTGCACCCGTCCCCATTATCTTACCTTTTTTAAATTATGACCTTTAAACTATGGCTTCACAGTTGTAAACAATTTGCGTTGTATATATACAACACGCCATAAAATAATATAATATTATGTTTAATGGCTATACGGGCAGTATAATAATAATTATAATAATTATAATAATTAACAACAAAATTGATGAAAATGTATAATTTTTATGTTGATTAAATATACGAGACCGACCGACATTCTCTCTACGATTGGGTGTAGACTGTAGGTTTAACAATGACAAATTACTCGTTTAGTTTAAAATATTATTGTTCGTTTCGTATATTTTATTGTGCATTGTGTATAATACGGACGAAGAATAAAACGAAAATTAACATTGTTGTACTCGCCACAAACGTAACTTTTCCGTATAGATTACGGCGAAACAAATTACAGTAGGAAGAAAATTATTGTTCAATTTATTAACAAACGCGCCTATATATATAGGCGTAATAATATATATATATATATATTATTACGTTTTCAAAACGTATTCGTTTATAAAAAGTGAACGATTTGTGCAGTGAATTATTTTCTAAGGATTTATAGAATAAACTAAATATTTATTTTTCTACGTTTTGTAGGGGAATTTGTAGAAAAAAAAAACCATAAGAGTATTAAGAAACGTGCAATAAATGCAAATAAAATAATAATAATTAAAGTACACAATATTCACGAAACGACAAAATTGTGTATAGGAGCTTGTTAATCCCTGCAACTTTAAACTGAAAAAAAAATATTTGTAGAAACTTCTGTTTTAAACTGTTTGTATTTGTACGTAATTATATAATATTATAATTGTTTGGATACCGTGTACCAAGCGCATCCAGCACACACAGGGGAAATTCGGTGAACAATATATGTACACTACAACCTACAGGCTAAAGTTGACCCGCAAAATATGTACCCACATAATGTGCGTACTGCGTAGATATAAAATAAAATATCATTTTGCTCCCCTTAAAAACCGATCAAATATGAAGCCGAAAGATTTATAAGCCGAGTGGTGATGCGCGGGACTGCTACAGCTGTAGGTGTGGTGGACATAAGAACGTTATATATATATACACATTGGATTACCGGTGTGACGTGGAATGTATCTTATACCTATAGATAGGTTAGGATAAGAAATGAATTTATGAGCGGAAGTTTAACGGACGCGACCGAACGACACGATTTTCGTAGATAAAAATGAAACCCACGTAAGAATAAATCGAGATATCAACGTGTCTGTACAGAATGATCAATTCTCGATATAAGACTACTCTCCCCTACCCAAACTCAAAAGTGGAATATCTCATCAATGGGTTGACGGAAATTAAAAATGTCAATATCAAAATGTATTTAAATAAAACTTCATTAATTTATAGAATTTTATTATAGGTTACCATTTGGAAATCAAAGTGGTTTGAAACCGAAAATAAGAATGATAGAAATAACGGAAATGATTAGAGCTGTCTGTTTCTTAAATCTTCTTAAAATAAAATTTCGATAAAAGCTAACACTTTCCAAAATAATGAGTGTCTTATCGAAGATTGATCACCTTGTACAGCGATGTACGTCGAATCAGATCTGATGAAACGTTCGTGAAAGCATAATCTAACATAGTACCCAAAATTATGTGAAACCATTATAATAGGTACATCGTAACTCGACTATACATAAGAATTTAAATTCTAGTCAAATAGGCAGAATAATCAGAGGCGTAATAGTCGAGAAAATATTTCAGGAAAGAGGGTTGAAGTGTTAAATTGTAAATTCTCATTATTTATATGACCCACCAGGACGTTTGTCAATATTATAATTTTTTAAATTACATTATGAAAAGCAAAACACCCGTATGCAGCAGAACTACGTCGAAATTTTCTCTATTTATTTATCGTATTATAGAAATATTCTTTGGAAAACAATAAATAAACATTAATACTATAATACAGGTTTATGGGTAGGATTTCTAGGATTAGTACGATCAAAGGCAAAAAACACTAACTTTAATTTTTCAACCACACATTATACTTCAGGAGTCTTGCAAAAATAAAATAGTTTTTAAATAGATAATATCAACACCTAACTCTCAAGAACCAAATTGATGCAAAAAAAAAAAAAAAACAATAGGAGGGGTCTGAAGATTTAAACATCCCAAAACCTCCGCTTACGCACAGGCCTGCTATACAATACACTAAACTATCGCAACAATTATTACGCGCTACTGTTATTTCAGATTATATTACACTTCTTTTACATAATTGAAAAGAAAATTAATTAAAACAAAAACTATAAGAAATATACAGGGTGTATCAGAAAAGACTGGCCAACTCTACGGATTGTGACTCTATATGTGGCTATAAGAATTGGTTATTTGGAATTTTTGTTTTCTTATCAAAACTTGATTGGTTTTACCCGTTTTATTTGTAAAATACCCATACGAAATAAAAATAAACCATTCCAGAGAATTTATCGCAAAATTCTCTTACGAAATAAGGGGTCACTCGATTTTTTTCAAAAATAATCATTATCACCGCTATTTTTGGCTTATCATGTCCAAAATCGTAATTTTTGTGTGACACATGAATTTGTATGTAAATTTGTCAAGGATTTCAATGGAATAAATTATTTTTTATTTATGCGTAAATTTAACGATCCTATCCGTAAAATACGACTCATTTGACTGTAAAAAACATTAAAAAAATTCATAAATTCAGTTGTTTTTATTGAATTGTTTTATAATTAATTATTATCAGATAATAAAGAAATAATAATTAAAGTAAATGTTTAATATGATCTCCGTGTACTTCAATACATTTTAAAAGTCGTTNTAAAATTTCCATTATGATCTAGTGATGCTATCGTATCCATTATTAAATTTGTGTATGATAAAGTAGTAACTTTATCATTGTTATTATTTATTGTTATTTTTATTGTATTGATTATGGTATGTAAGCTTGTGACTCCACGCTGAACACGTATCAGTTAGTGTAATACGTCGATAAATTACTGGTGAGTTTAATATTTTTTTTCCAAATTTTATATTTAATATTAACTAATGCTATAATTATTAATTAATAATAGTGTACACATTTGTTGAATACGCTGATATGGTTTTTATTTTAGGTAAGGTTTTTCTTGTAATAAAAAATATTATGTTATTCTGAATACGTACATCTAATTATGAGGTGCTGCTAATGGTATTGGTGCTCAGGCAGTTCGATTATGGGCTATTTCCAAACCGTCAGCAACTTAATCGAAAAATCTTCACCGATGTTTTTCGTAGATTAAGAGAAACGGGTATGTTTTTTTTTAATTATCCAAATAATAATAAAGTTTTAATATTTAATNATACGTACATCTAATTATGAGGTGCTGCTAATGGTATTGGTGCTCAGGCAGTTCGATTATGGGCTGATCGGTTTCCAAACCGTCAGTAAGTTAATCGAAAAACCTTCACCGATGTTTTTCGTAGATTAAGAGAAACAGGTATGTTTTTTTTTTTTTTAATTATCCAAATAATAATAAAGTTTTAATATTTAATTTACAGTCAAATGAGCCGTATTTTACGGATAGGATCGTTAAATTTACGCATAAATAAAAAATAATTTATTCCATTGAAATCCCTGACAAATTTACATACAAATTCATGTGTCACACAAAAATTACGATTTTGGACATGATAATCCAAAATTAGCGGTGATAGTGATTATTTTGGAAAAAATCGANGCCACATATAGAGTCACAATCCGTAGAGTTGGCCAGTCTTTTCTGATACACTCTGTATACAATTTATATTTTGTAACTACTAATTTCGGCTTACACCATCTTCAGGTTACATAAAATAATATTGCTAAATATTTTTCAAGTTAATATTTTAATCAAGCAAACAAAATATAAAATAAAACATACAAATAGTAACCGAAACTAGTAGTTACTAATATTAATCATATACATTTCTAAATTTAATGGAAATATAAAATCTACATTTTTGGTAGAAACGCACAGTATATACCAATGCCCCGAACGAATGATATATTAGCATACTGAACAGCGGGAAAATGGTTAAACAATTGATCGAGCGTAATAATGTAACAATATTCATAGGTATACTGTACATTTACACAAATTTCGTGACTCGGCGACGTAAACCGCCTTGTACGAAGAAAATCCAAAGCCTACATCATAAGACGTTTATGCGTCACCGTCGTCCGGTGTTACCTGCTGGTACCTACACATTTTTTTTTTATTTTAGAAACTATACGCAATATTTCTAAATTGAACGAGAAAACTAATAAATGCGTAGATACACTAAGTCTACTCAGCGAAATATTCGAATGACGATATTTTTTTCGGAATGTTTTTTTCATCTCCAAAATCTACGTTTTATCGATATACGTTTTAAGATATCGTATAAAATGTTCGTCCAATTTGATTTTTATACTTTGTCCCTTGTTGTTGATACTAATATCGCCCAATAATAAAAAAGCCTTGTATGGTTTATCGATTTGTGCGAGTATTTTATACAGAGATATAATCCGAGTATTTGAGTATTTGTTCTCACATGCAAAATAACACCCGAAGAATAAATCGACAACACGCAGCTTTTTGGGCTAAAAATTAATACCGAAGATTCGTCGTATATAATACTTATTATAAGAATAGTATACAGACTATATTAGTACGCAGCATTTTATTAGTTTCTTCGTTCATTTCAAAAACGCTCTGTATAGTGTATATGTACCTACGTCACTCGACTTGTATGTACCTATAGATACCACCATACATAGCAATGCCGTAGCTAGGGATAAAGACACTGGGAAAACGTGGCCCCCAAAAAAATATTTTTTTCGTTATGCTGTAGTGCAGTTTTCATAAATTAGTTATATTAATCAAATTTATTAATAGTAGTACTATTAGAAGTATTATAAAATGTATTGTTTTATGTTATTCTTATTATGTATATTATATGAATCAATAACTGCAGAAAGGGGACATCTTCAATTTCTAATGAAATTGAGTAATTACCGGTTTATACTTAATATTTTGAACCTTAAACACATATTTTGGGCAAAAATAAGACTAGTCCATCAAACCGTTACGGAAATATCAACAACTAAATATCTCAATAGATCACTGTGACAATGTGGTTTTGGTATAGAGTCTCTCTATTAGTTTTTATTCATATTATTATCAGCCAACATCCAACAGTTTTTTATCTCGTTATTTATTAATGTTATTTTGAGCCGATCTATTTCTGAGTTTGTGTTGTAAAAAATATTGTTCAATCTTTTTGATTTTAAAATATTAGTGGATTATAAAAAAGTATTTCGCCAATCAAGCTACACAAGAATCAACTGGGTATATACACAAAAGATTGCCATAATGAATTCAAAAATAAATATTTTAAAACGTCTAAAGATGGCTTCAGACTTGTATTCCAAAGGCTTCTGTTTCCAGATTTTAGGGAACAATTATTAAGTGACTAACTCTCTAGCAACTTAAATAATTAACAAAGTAATTTTTTTTTCAAATTGGTTAAAAAAATAAAAGATTTTTCTATTGCAAAACAAAACCATGTTTTTATTACCATCTACGTTTTAAATGCATTTAAAATAGTCAAGCGCGAAAAGGGAACATGTCCAATAATTTAAAATAGCTGTAAATGGTGCGTTCTTGTTACTATTTGGAAAATATCGAGATGATTAATTTGTAAAAAGGTGAATAATAATGCGATTTTTTCTTTTAGATTTTAAGTGGAGTAAGGAATGTATTGGTTTTACAGTGATGTTTATTTTTTTATTTTTTTTTTCTGTGGACAACTTGTCTACCAGCAATTATGTTCCGATTTACAATGATAGTGCTTTTTCTGAAAAAAAATCGGACTGTGGAGGTTTTTCCCAGTAGGTTTCCCAATAAATTGGAAAAAAACGAGGGTAAAACGGGAGAACGGAAAAACAAGTAAGTACAATATTAAACAAATATTATTAAAGAAAATATTTTTACATGTATAATTGTTTTGCCATAATATGACATATATGTTGTTAACAAAGCGATACTATCAACCGAACTCCGCTCAGATCGTTTTTTCGTTAGCAATGGTTAATCGTTGCTTACAGGTATACATTACATTCCATTACAAATTCTTCTCGGTCTTACTTAGACAGTTTTTTGGGCCACCTATAAAATTTAGTTTTAAGGACATGCCCCTTTTTGAATTAATGATTCATATAATATTCTCTTAAAAGGCTAAAAACTCTTTTTTAGCTTTACGTTGAAAAACTAAGGAGGTATAAATAATAAATGACAAGGGAATAAGGCAGTCATAAAATAACGAGTATTAAAGAGTCTAGCTTAACAAAATCTAGATAAAAAATTAAGTGCTTCTTCTATCGAAAATTTTTTCTGGCTTCGATACTAGTAGGTAGGTAGGTAGGTAGTATTATCTAATGTAATACTTAACCGCACTGGGAAATCTCGCCATTTCGTGTCGTAGAAATTAATAATATAATGGACTTATATTAATTTATACTTACACGCGTTCTTTATGAGACGCAACGCTATACCAAATATCGTTATCAGCAGCACATAGTGATGAAGCGGCGTGTGGTTAACGTTGACATAATATAACAGTAAATAGAATTAATATATTGTAATCGAATCTCGGTGTAAAATTCAATAGACCGAAATACGAATTCAAAGAGATTTGGAATTTCGTTAGATGTTAATTTTTGTCCCCTTCTCAGCCTTTGTTTCAACAAAACACACTACCTATATCAGTAAAATTATATTGACATATATTATATAACACCATTAATATATTATAGTACATTATATTTTTACTAAAACATTTGACATGTGTAACTCCCTGCAAGGCTGCAACGTACACGCGATAACAGTACAAGTACGAGTAGGTACCTATATAATATATTTATAAACTCGTCCCTTGTTTTATGTAAAAAAAAAAAAAAAAGACAGAGAAGTAAATGTCATCAGCAAAACGATATTATTATTATCTATGCATTGTACCTACATAAAATTGACTTAATACAGTCAAGTGAATAGTTCAACAAAATGTTGAATAACTTATTTTCCACAATTCTGACAACTCAAGCTGATTAAAGTTCAAATACAGGCAAAGAAAAATACAAAATGCCATAAAACGTGTAGAAACGAAAAACACACCTATTATTTTATAAGTTATTATTTATTACTAAATTTACTACTGATTATATTGTACTCAATTTTCTTTTTCTTTTATAAAGGAGAAACGGTCAACTTAGAGACTAGCCTACCAAATGTATTTGCTTCAATCTATTCATATATCTCCAATTTCCTTTCTACTCCAGCTTCCAGTATTCCAGTATTCCTTTTTAACCGGGATCTCCCAAGTGGTAGTTTTCCTATAGTATTCTCTTCTATAACTGTCTTTATTATCGACCCCTGCTTCCCCTGCTTACTATATTAGTAAAATTTAGTTGTTCTGTTAAACTGTAAAATAATGCTAGATAGGCGGTAATAAGCCGTTAGTGGCTGTCGAACAATATCGTTGGACCTTCATTTGTTAGCCAGGGACTACAGTAATTTACTTAGGTACATGAAATAAGACGTCAAGTCAATGATTGCAGTAAGGAATAGGCCATTAGTTAATTATAAGGAGCAGTCAGGGAAGACGCTTTTAAGGGAAAGTATTGATAATAGAAAGTAATAATAAGTTGAAACGAGGCCACTGTGAATCAGGGCTTAAAATTAGGATATTTTGCTACTGCACACCTAATTCCACACACCAAAATATTTTAAAATAATGAACATAGACCTAATAGTGCACATGTCACATATGACTTCGTTATAAAATTGTTTTTAGTATTTATTAATAATTAGTTATAATAAATACAATCTAAGACAATCTTATATAAAAGTCCTTGATATATGACTAGAAATTTTAAAATTAAAAACTAAATAGCTTGGGTATATTTAATAATATACTTATTGTATTATAAAATAATAACAAATACCTTTTATACTGGGAACAACTATTGTACCTTAGAATGCCTATTTTTTTCTTTAAGCCGATAAAAAATTGCTGAATGAGGGTTGAGTTTAGACAGACAAGACAAAAAAGACGAATATCATTATTGGCGCCGCCCAGACGGTGTAGTCTGTATTATCTTTAGTGTTAAGGATTTTAAATGAATACGTACTAATTAATAACTTTCATTACTCTCAATAATCAATATTGGATATTAATCAAATACCAATTGTATAAACGCCTAAAATAAGTACTGCACACTTTTAAATTTGCTACTTCACATAGTGTGTATCTATTTAGGGCCAATATAATATTTATTTCCCTAGCTGTTTTTATATGTTAGTCCAATCCTACGTATGTAGATTTATTTACTTTAGTTTTGCCTACACAAACTTTGATATATTAATCTATTACATAAATATAATATATTCACATATATCCAGATTGTTTTTTTAAAGCGATTTTTTGTGTTCAATTGAGTACACGATTACGTCCTGCGTCCAATGGACACCCGGTGTACAAAGATTTTACCTACTTTGTGTCCACACAGATATGGTAAATTATAGATACAGATACTTGCCTACAAACCATTTTCAGATTGGGTACTCGCGGACCTTTTATTTTAATCTTTTTTTTTTTAATTTAAGGAGAGAACATTGATAAAAAAAAATTGGAGGATGCGAAAAATAATCGTATAATCGTGCCAGTAATTTACCTACTTCGAAAAAATCGCGTAATACTGTTATTATAATTATATGGTTCATAATATATTATTTAATATAATATAATGTAGGTAGGTACGTAAAATTAATGTAGTCCACGTTCTAGCTAATGTAGGTATACAGTTTTAATTGTTATTTCTTAAAATGTATAATCCTATTTTTAAGGAATAGGTTAGGGAACTCGTAAAAAATAAAAAAATATTATATTACTATATATTGTGGTTTATCTCTAACCAAATGGACCATAAACGTACCCATACTCATATAACAATACTGATCGTGCAGTAGGTATAGCGGAAATAGTGAAAACGTTCGGGAGGAGGTTAAGCCCTATCCATAAATAAGTGGGCATATTAAATATTCAATGCAATACGCAATATGACGTATTTTTTCATAGAGTTCGATAGAAATAGTGAGATTCAAAAACCCGTGGAGAGCTTGCACTCTTAATGCCAAATTAAAGGTGGGACAACAGGGACCGAACTTGAACAACTTGAAAATGAGACTTTTTATATAAATTCTCTATTTCTATGTATATTTTTGTGTTACAAAATTGTCTAACAAACATTTTACGTTCACAAATGATGACACAATAGAACTTTTATATTCTTGAGCCCAGGGAATGTAGCTCTCCTATTCCCCTCCCTTACTAGCTTGGTTCTTTTGTCCATTATATAACCATAAACCACAGATGGTAGCTTTTATTCACTATAATAAGAAATCGTTAATAATATATTTCCCCAAATATGATTCTCCAATATTCTGTTAGTCAGTCTCAACATTTATATCAAAAAATATAAAAAATTTTAACAAAAAAGCTATTAACCAAATATTTTAAAATATTATACATAGGTATTAGAAGTGCTCGAATTGAGGGAGATGCAAGAGCACGGAGTACCTCTACTATTTGTTTCAAATACAGATACAAGAGGGAACGCCAGGGCGATCGCCCCCTTTTATACCATGTTGTTTACGTGTTTTTTATATTCTAAAATTGTCTGTATAATAAATATAAATTTAATTTTTAATAAAATCTACACCCCTCTGAAAAACCTCAGAATCTCATCAATGATGGCACTGTACATATTTTGCATTTTTATCAAAATGTATTTTCATTAAACTTTGAACTTAAAACGCTTATTAAAAAAACTACTAAATTACGTTGAACTTTTTTCCCGCTAATTGCAACTTACTAAAACAATTTTAATCACATAAAACCAAATAAAATCCTAAGAAACTCAAAAATTTCAAACTATACCTATATACGTATACTTAACTACACCTATATAAGTATTTAATATATAAGTATTCAGTGAAGTTTCCGGCCTCTACGCAATAGCGCAATAACCGGAGTAGATGGCGATGCCTAACATCAGGGTCCCAAGACTCAAAGGGGCACCCATCATAGTTGTAAACTGGGAAGGTATTTTTATCGGAATAGATTCAAATCAAATCTATGATCATTTAAAATTTTAAATACGGTGAATAGTTATAGGTACTGATTCAATAATTAAATAATTATATCTATGTATATTAGTGTATATTGTATTATATTATTAATAAATGTGTAATAACCAATATTGTTTTTCAATTTAAATCTATGAGTAAATTAATATTTATAAAAAGTTATTATTACACATATATAGGTACTAGATTTGTAAAACAAAATAAAACTACTTATACTTATGTTTACAAGAAAAAATGATGATATTTGTGGAACTACTTATTTGAATAATAAATTTAACCAAATTTGCAGAGCAGAACAAAAATATCGAATCTTAGTAATATTTGTTACATATTAAAAATATGTACACATAATAGTTTTTGCCAAATAGGTTTCATTTGATTATTTTTTCATTGACGATTTTTTTTTTTTAAATTGTTTCTTCATAATTTATATTGTGTAATTTTTTTATTGTCTATTATTATAATTCATTATTCCTTTGACTTGACCGTGCAACATGTATAATATACACATTGTATATATATTATTATTCTACTGATAATAAATAAAAATTGCGTAGCGCGTTAAATGATAAGTAGTTAAGTAGTCAGTGTAAAAAAAATGTGTTTATTATGAACATTTTAATAGTTCTATGGCCCTAGGTCCCCAAACTTACCTTATCATCAGGGTTCAAGATCCTAGTTGCACCACTGTCTCTACAATTATTTTTCATTAAATGAACCAACTAGAATATAACGAATACCGTTTCTGTGTAAATGTAACAGTTAAAAGTTTTTCCAAAATTGTTTCTAGGGTTTTCTCCATAATTAAGAATACAACAATGAAAATTAAAAAATAACCTCTTTATTACCTCAAAAGACAACAATTTTCACTAAAACCGAGCACCTCTAAAGTTGATAATCGGAGCATGATTTTTTATATAAAAGTGTTCATATAGAAAAAAATTAAATCATCATTGTAGAATCTAAAATAAATACTATATATTATTTAACCAAAGAATTAACCTGTAGTAGATAGTGTTATTAGTGTTTGTTGTCGGATATTATGAATTACCAATTTGTGTTTAAAAATTGGTGTAGAGACGTTGGGGGCAAAGCCACCCACGGATTGTGTTGAGTTCAATAATTGAAAAGGATGTTAATTATTTTTAAGTCTTAGAGTCCCTCTTATTTTATTTTTCCAATTCAAGCACTAGGTATAAGAATACATATAATACCGAGCAGCTATAGTTATTTTTAGTAGGTAAATAATGTGTTTAATAATTAATTTAAAATCTAAATAAAAAAACCTTATCATATCGTGTTCACTGAAATTCAGTACACTGGGGTCATCAGAAATGTATAAATATGTATTAGATAATATATAGGAAACTCCATACAAAATGATATCATCTATAAGCTATCGATCTAGTTTAATCCAGCCCGTGCAGTCTGGGACGTGTCTGGGTAAACGTACATTAATCTGTCAACCCGTCGAACCAAATTTAGCCATTAATCTTAGATTCGTTCACCAATATTAACGGAAAAAACAAAATAAGTGCTAATACTAGGGACGGGTGTATCACTGTTGGAGGTGAGAATTTGGGAAGATAGGGTACATTAAGTTATTTAATTTGTATGCGTAAGCAACGATAAACCATTACTAATAAAAAACAATTTGGCGCGATGTTTGGTTATACGTGTTTAGAAAGGCCGTAATATTTACGATTTTCGTCAAAATTTTATATTAAAATTCTTATAAAAAATAATTCATTAAACTCAATTTTTTTTTCACCTCAAAGTACGACTTATTATGAACCTCCTGTTAAATGTTCATGCATTTCTGTTAAGTCTAAAAATCTTATCCGTAGAGTACGTACCGAATAAAAATTACGTGAAAATCTCGAAATATTAAAATGTCTATAAATAGCTCAAAAATGGCTCAAATGTTTTGAACATTTTACCGCGTCAAGAAAAATCGAATATAAGTTTCTGTTCAAATTTCAAGTTCCTACGAATATTTTCAACTGAATAACAACAAAAAAAAATAAATAAAAAGCATTGTTTTCGTAAATTCAATTGAATTCATGAATCTCCATTTCATCTTTGGTAATTCCTAATAAGTACGACTTGATATGTTCTCCTTTCGATCCAACATAACTTTCCGACATACTCTTCCAGTACCACATCTTAAAATCTACTTTCGTTTTACCATCATTTATGATTTAAATACACACAATATTTTTTTAATAAATAAATATTATTTCAGTTAAAAAAAATGTTTCGAGGAAAATAGTAAGAACTTTTGTTTTTTTTGTTTTTGAGGAAAATGGACAGTGGGATAAACGGTATTATTGGAGGAATTCCATGAAGGAAAAGGTTCTGGCCCAATATATTCTATACCAAATTTTCACCCACAAAATATAACCCACCCAGAAATATGCGTACGTCGCATACGTCTCTTGACCGTTGGAAATACACAAAACCATACAATATATTAGGTATATTGCATACGCTGTATTAGGTATATTTTGCATATTTTTCAAAACGGATGATCCTTGCTGCACAATAAATAACGTAATGAGTAATACGAGTATCCGCCTGGTTCTTTTGTATAAATATATAATAATTGTCTATCATTTTATATGTAGATATAATATGCTAAATAAAAAAAAAAAATTCTTACGGATTACCATCGGGACTGTGTTGTACGAGCCATAAATATTTATCGTGTTACTTATTCAAACGTCTCGTCTGCGAAACACCTGCAATAATAATAACAATAATATGTTCAGTAGAATATCTACAGATTATATACACGATTGCAGTTCGATTTAAAAACTAATCAATAATAGATAACATTATTATTATTTCATCGTTCGATGAAATATACCTATCATTTATAAACTTTCGTAACAATTTCAAACTTCAAATTGTAAAATTTTACATACTCGTTGTCGTTTGTCGAATATAAATAAAATCAGTATTCATATATAACATACTAAGTTTTGTCTTATAAAAGTTTAAAAACTTTTATCTCAAGTTTTTTATAACATCTGGTTACGGTTTCAAGGAATTTATAAATGTTGAATAAGAGACGCGTAATACGATTAATACGTAGGTTGTTTAATATTGTGGATATTTCAAATATTCGTGCACAATATTTTAGATTCTGAGTGGAGCGAAGAAGCTTATGGATTTATAAAGATGGTTTTTTTTTTTCTGTGGACAACTTTTCTATCAGAAATCTTGTTCCGAATTTTAAGTGTAGCACCTCTTCTGAAAGGAAATCTGTGAGGGGAGGCACTTTAAGGAGGACATTTTTCGATTGAGAGTTTATTCGTCAAATGTGAAAAACCGAAAAAAAACGGAGGAAAAACAGGAAAATGTACGAAATATGTTAATAAAATATTATGATTTTTTTTTTTCATGGACAAATTTTCTACCAGCAATTTTGCTTCAACATTTAATGATAGCAATTTTTCTGAAAGAATATCTGACAGGGAAAGTACCTTAGGTAGGCCTTGTTTAGATTTTCTCAAAATTTTTCCCAAAAAATGTGAAAAACCAGGAAAAACATGAGAAAACCGGGAAAAACGTAGGAAAAACGAAATAATCGGAATATTAAACAAATATTAATAATAAAATTATATAATGCCTATATAATTATTTTACCATAATATGGTATATACTCGTTTATTGTTGACAAAGTATCACTATCAACTGAACTCAGCTCAGAATCGTTTTATCGTTGCTTATAGGAATATATTAAATTACTTATAATCGTAGCTGCACCAGACCCCATTATCCTAAGACCTCTTTTTTTATCTGTGGATCGCTACAGCAGATTAAGAAATAGGGTAAAAGTGCGCAATCAAGATGAACTATCACAAATTCACAATATCCACAAAGTACATTAAAATATTCAAACTCACTGAATTAGTAAACGTCATGTCACTTACTCTTAGGTTTTAAGTATAGTAAAAAAACTATTATAGTATTACTATTGGTTCTATAATGTAAATAATATATTGATACATATTTTGATTTTATTGTTTTACAAAGATGTTTTTCTCTCGGTAAAAACTTTTTTGGCTACTAAAATTCTCTAAATATTCGCATCGCATATTTGTTTGATTTATCGTTGCTTTCAATATATGTATAATAGCTAGTGTATAAATTGAATTACCGTATATCAGCTGTACCTTTCAAAATATTGCCACCTACTAACAGTGCGCCAAACATGGTGCAAAGTACCTACGCCCAGCTTTTGATAGTTTAATTTACAAATGTAAGTTGACGATCTCAAAAAAATTAATTAAGTTTCAGCATCTGATAATAATGATTAATATACAAATCGCAAAGGTCTATGCATTTTAACTTATACAAATCGCATAGGTTGGTGTGTACATTTCAACTGCGACGAACACGGTGTAAGTTTACACGTCATTTAGATTGGTAAATATCACATTTCCAAAGGGTGCAACAGTTTACGGGCAATAATAACTTTCCACAAAATCCGGTCGATTGGCCGTGCGTGGCCACACGTTTTGTGTAAATTTAAATCGCGTCATCGTATACAGCGCGCGATATTTTCCTCGGGAAATGCTTGTTATGGAGAAGAAAAATGTCCGTTTGCGTTTAAAACGTTTGGTTGTGCAAGAGATCTACTCTATTTGCCAGTGGAAAACGGGGGCGTACGGCGGACGGCCGGCGGATCGGACTCGGCCGCCCTTTCCGAGGACCGAATGTACGCGCCACCGCGATCGGACGACGCGGTGCGCGGCCGTCGGCCAAGCGCTACGGGCGGACGGCGCACGAGGCGAAGGCGCCGGAGCGGAACGGAACGTTCGCCTCACTTTTGATTGCGTTCGGCGGGCCGGGCACCAGCGTACTATAATATCTCATAAGAGCGCGGAACATCGCGTATACATTATAATAATATTATCTGCATACGCGTCGTGCGCGTTTGGTTATCGAAACGAAAAGGTAGTAAAATGTATAATTTACTCGTACCCGCAAACACCCCCGGTGTATTATAATATTATTATACGGACGACGGCGGCGATGCATTAGACGCGTATTATAATAAACGCATACCCGCGTAGCGTATAATATTATATTAAATATATTAGGTACCACTCTCGTATCGTGGCCGCACATTATACCGTATAGCCGCTAATTATTTCGGACCCGTCAAACGACGACGTCAGCTGCGTGTATTGTTATTTAATTTCGAAACTGAGTGAATGCTAATACCTGCCTACGTGTACTGTTACACTATAATAGTGGATACGTCTTACGGTTAGGTTATCAAAGCCGGATTAACGAAATTAGTGGCGGCCCAGTGCTAATGACTCATTCTCGGAGGCCCTACAATCTTACAACAGAAATTGTTTCTTATACACGCGGCGTGCAGTTTTTAAATATTTATTAAAACATTTTTTTTTTTTTTTTAGATTCTGAACGCAGCGAGTTATTTTAACAAATTACTATGACGTTTGCGTTTCGTTAAATTTGTTTTCTGTCTGTGAACAATTTGTTTACAGCAAATCCTGCTCCAGGGAGCATTCTTCAGGGGGTAGCATGTATTTTGTATAGGCAAATTTTGTCAGGCTGGTGTATTGACGAAGTCATTTTTTCATTACCTTGTGGTTTTCTTAATAGATAATAATAATAACAATAATTGATAAAAAGTTTAATATTTAAATAATAACGGTTTCGTTATTTTTTATTTAATAATATTTGTTTAATATTGTGCCTATTTTCACATTATTCTTCCGTTTTTTCCTGGTTTTTTCCAAATAATCTCCCTAAAGCACCTCCCCAGGCGGATTTCCTTTCAGAAAAAGTGCTATCATTGTAAATCGGAGCAAAATTGCTGGTAGAAAAGTTGTCCACAGAAAAAAAAATACAAAATGTATTGTTTTCAAATCGTGAATATTACGACCTTTCGAAGCATGTATAACCAAACTCCGCTCAGAATCGTTATTTGTAGCAATAATTAATCTTTGCGTACAGATATACATTATCTCTACCTTCCCAACTTCTTACCTACAACAGTGGCCCACCCAACGTGTGAAGTATGTCCGTTTTTTATTACATATTGTACATAAAATACCAAGGTATACGTATATTTTCGAGGAAAACGATAATAACCAATGCATATAACGCAACCTCGCGAGATTCAGAGGAAATTCAATTTGGACCGGGCAATACTCGAAAAATATAATAATATACATTATATTACTTTATTGCCGAATAGCGTTTGTCATAAACATGTATGTATACGAGAGCAAGTTTTTGGCTGCGACGATTGATGCCCCGGGGTATAAAAACCCATGCAAAGTTTGTATGTGCGACTGTCCCGGTGCGACGGCATTCATCGCGAGAGAGACGTGTTGTTGGGTTTGACAAAAAATAAATAAAAATAGCTCTTCTCTATATACCGCAGTCCCCGCCCAGTACAAACCACTTAAACGTATATACGTACATATTATGAAACGCCAGTCGTTTTTTTTTTCACTTTAATTCCAGTCCATGTGCTATATACAGGGTGATCAATATAACGTAATACACTATCATTATCTCGGAGGGCATTGACGTGTTTCGAAATTCTTTTATTTTTTTTTTTTTTTTATTTGGAAATTTAAGAAACAAGCAACAAGCATATTAAATTACTTGTATTTTTTTTTTTTGTCACCCTTATGCCAGTTTTAAATCGGTCATTTAGTGGGTTTTAGGGATAAAGTAGCGGAACATCATATTCGTATGACGTTCGAATAGTGCTTCCTATACAAAACTGTACAAAACGATAAACTTAAAAATAGAATTTCTCGACAGCGGGTTAAAGGAAATTAAAAAAATGTCAACGCCAAAATATATTTTAACTTAAACTTCATATCTAATTTTTGATATTTCAATTTTAATATAGGTTGACATTCGAAAATCGAAATGTCGCTTCGTCCTCAAACATAACGGTGACAAAAACTAAAGCCTAAAACACACTTAAAGAGCAAAACTGTCTCCTATTTTTGTTTTTCACCATAAAGCAATTTATACGCACACCAGTTAGGTAAGATGAAAACATAATATCAAAACAAATTCATAATAATATTGATTGTTTAATTATAAGTTACAACTAAAGAAAAATTTAGACACTTTCAGACTACATCTTGTCTTGAATGTACATCAAAAATATTTTTGTTCTGGTTTTGTGTTATGCTATGTAATATGTTCTATTGTTTTGCAAAACTATTTTAGGTTGATTAAATGGCATATTTGCACTACACATTAGACTAAGTACAAATAATTTTACTGCCCAATTATGTATTTTAAAATATTTTTTTTCACGTTTTTTTTTTAATTTAGTCCCCTCCTCCTATTGAAAAATCCTGGGTACGCCACTGCTAACAATGTTTAATGTAGTTATGCTCTTTAGATGTGTAACAGACCTAAGGGTAACATTTAGAGCTGCGTTTTTGTTAAACTTTTCGAAATAAATTAATAATTAATACTTTCCAAAATAATGATACTGTACTTATTGATTGAGTTTTATTGTCACCCTGTACATGTAGGCTGTTCGTGTGCGGCCCGAGATTCGGAGACTTGTCCATACACATACATAAATATACGAGACATATATATATATATATTATATGTATGTGTGTGTTTAAATAATATTGTAGGCATTCGAGTTCAGCCGGGGAGCGCGGAATAGCTCCGGTTCTCTCCCTTTGAATCCAATGAAATCGCTTAATGGATTACATATATCGATAAAAGCTACGAGTATATAGGTACAAAAAAAAAAAAAAACCATGCGATTTTAAAAACCAACTATGGCAATAAGCCGATTTTTTTTTATTGATTTTTTTTTTCTAAAACCATTTTTTGCACGGTGATTTTTTTTTTTTTATCTAAATAACGACAATAAAATATAATGCTTAAAACGTATACACACAATATACATAATATAATATAATAATTTATTATAATATGATATAGAAATATTGTCAAATATAATAAAATGATATGGAGCTCGCGACTTATAATAAGCTGCGTCATTGTTATACGAATAACAAAAAATAAAAAAACAATACAAAATAAATAAATAAAATAAAAAATGTGATATAAAAATAAAAAAACTTATTGTCGTTAAAAATACATCAGCAATAATTATATTGTTATTAAATTATATATAGTGTTTTAAAAATAAAAACGAACAATTTAATTTTTAATTAACGAAAAAAATAACAACACGGTTTAAAAAAGTTTAAAAAAAAAAAAGCTACATAAGTAATAGCTGCGATGAATCGGACACGTTTTGATTAAAATAACAAACAAATCGCGATACCTACACGCTTATACGTCTACGCTAATCCTTTGATCCAAGAGAAGAATGGCTAAAGTCAATTAAAGTCAGCCTTTTTTTTTTTGTTTTTTTCATAATTTTGGCTTATATACAGTTTGTCTTTTTGCGAAATTAATTCGTTTATATTGAAAGCAAGATTGACTTAAGCCCTTCTACTCAGGGACAAAAGATAAAATTACCTTAAATTCTATATCACAGACATTATTATTATATTAAAATTATTCATTAATTTTTCAAACTATCTACACATAGTAATTCAGTGCTCGAATTTGGGGGAATACGTAGTACCTCTCTTCTTTTTAGACAATTTTTAGCGTACCCCTTCTAATTTTTCATAATTTCATATACATCACGCCTTTCGATTTTTTTTTTTTTTTTATCTCACATTCAATCACCACCTAATATATGAAAACTATATAATGTTTATAAATAATATTGTATGAAAAGTGGAATTACGAGCACAACCGAATCGACTATTCGAAAAATTGAAAACTATTCAAATAGTTTAACTAATTTGGAAAAAACCTAGGTATGCGAATAATTTGTATTCAGTTAAGGGAAAAACTAGTTTAACTATTGAAAATAATCGATAGTATAAACTATTTGGAAATGGCCATCACTAATAAGAACAATATGCGAAACGAGCAATATCGAGGGCCGGGCATCGGTGGTGATTCAAAACGCTGACCAAGACTTCCGGAAAAAAAAAAAACTACAATTAATCATGGTTGTACCTGTACAAATATTGTGTAAAATGACAAATATCAGAAATTCGATAGGACAAACAGACCACTTTTTTTCCCTGCTGTCAATGTACCTACATATTATCCAAAATGAATAAGTGTCTATAATAATGTCCGTATGTAAAAAAAAAAAAAATAGACTTTATTTTGTACAATTATAATATTTAGAACTGTGGATTTAATTCAACTAAAACCCTTCTGAATATGTACGCAATTATGCACTACAAACGGACGAAATATGCCTTCAAATATGTAAAAACATGCATTATATTTTTTTAGAAATATGCAAAAAAAGCTTAGTTATTTTATCGGCTATCGTAAATATCAGACATCACGAGTGCGTAACACAATATCACCTACTCGACTTGTTGCTGCAATGTTCAGTAAAATTAGATAGCTATTAACTATAGACAGTTAAATACCGGCAAAAATAAATTTGTCTACACATAGAAGTATATACAGTGTGTTTCATTCAAATGGTAACACGAAATAATAATGACTGGTGAGTATTTTTTCTAATTAATTGTTTAAAATAAAATAAATTTAATAATAATAAAATAATTTTGTTTCAACTTTAACTTGCTTTATTTCGGCTAATTTTTGAGATAAGGGAAAGTTTATTTGCATAAGTTGCTTTAAAAAAATGGTTTATCCAAATCAAATGTAGGAAATAGGTGTTTCCATTTAAAAAAATGTAAGTTTTTTTGCGCATGCGCACACTGAAAGGGTAAAACATTTAAAAATCCATACAAAATGTGTATTTCATATCTTCTCTTGAAAACCCCATTTCAATCCGAGGTCACCGAACAGAAATATTTCGTGTTACCATTTGAGTGAAACGCACTGTATATACCCGAGTTCAGAATTATATTGTAACATTTTCATAAAAAAACTATAAAAGTCTTATTATATACTAAACAAAAATATTTAACGCCGATTTAAACCAGATCAACCGGAATATTAAGAAAAGAGCATTAAACGGCAATAAAAATGCACGGAATCGTGCGTGTTCATTATACGCCCTAATCCGTTAAATATATAAAAACTACGATTTCGCAATTGCAATTTTGTGAACACAAAGCGAATTTCGACGGTATGCATCGTGTCAGGGTGCAAATGAACAGTCCAAATATGAACGAACGAATGCAAAGCGAATTCAGTGGACAGTATACAAAGTCGTGCAGCCGTTTACACTATTCGTTCGTTCACCAGTCTTCGCTTTTAAGACGGTGCAGAACATGCCGTTTAGTATAGCGATCAAACTGCTGTTGAGTGAAACGTTAATTTATCACGATTTGAAAAAATCCTTCGACTTTACGTTGTGAAAATAAGGAACCGATAAAATTATACGATCTAACGAATAAACAAAAAAAAAAAAAACAACTATGCTAATGCTTAAAAACGCACGTGTGAAGTGTAGAAGAAGCAGAGAACGGTGACCGTCACACGTGCAGTGCGATTGCGGAAACCTTTGAAATGACTTCGCGAAAACCGAAATGTCGCTCGCTGTGCCGTTGACTTTATACTAATAATAATAATAATAATAGGCGCATCACGCAATGCGTTAATAATAATGATAATCTACTTTCGAAAACAGCCAGTCCACGAAACCTTGTTACGCCTCCCGCCCCCCTCCCCCGCCCGTCCGCAATTATTATAAATTCAAGACTCGTTTTGTTCTAGCCCTTTGACGTTAATAAATTGGCGTCCCGCCAATACGACTCCACGGTAATAACGCGTCACGCACTCGGTTGTTCGTCCCGGAATTACAACAATAAGCGTACACCACACGTTGCAGAGCATCAACCGTATAGAGAACCCCGTACGGACGAATACGACGAGCCGCGGTGACATGTGAAACGTTTCGTTTGAAATAAGTCACGGTGCTCTGGTATACATAATTATTATAATATTTAGGATCAGAATAATATTTTTAAAAAAAAAACCTCGCCAACGAATATATAGGTACCTACTATATACACCTGATTGATCGAATGGCGAATTTATTTGCTTCTTAATTTCTTTTTTTGAAAATGCGTCAGTTACAATAAAACTCCAGTCGAAAAAAGTACAATATAACCAATACAGTATAATATTATTGCGTTTGTTCCGAGTCGCCTCCACTCTAAAACCGAATATTAATCAAATATTTTATATTGTACCGTTGTAAAGTTGATAAACACAGAGTTAATCGAAAATATTCTTAATTGTTCTCGTTATTTATCGCAACAAACGATATAGTAATGAGGGGAGCATCAAAGACCTGCCATTCGGACACATTATGGAAAATGAGTATCTAACTGTAAGCACACGAATATTATTAAAGTCGTCGCTTTTGTGACGGTTTCCCACCTTCTGCCTCCCAAAAACGTGACATGCACTTTCTGAAGACCTAGTGATTAATGGGTTTTCGTATTTCGGATTAATAATAATAATAAGAAGAAGAAGAAGAAAATATAAAACATTACAAACAAAACAAAATGTTAATAATAAAAAATAAACATTTTAAAATTACTGGAAAATACAACTAAATAAAAACCGATATTAAATTTGATTTTATTATTAATACTCTCACTATATTTTATGTGTGTAGAACAATGAATTTGTCATTTTTCGAAGCAGCACGGAGATTCGGGAAACAAAAAACAATGCAACGAGAGAAATCTGAAAACGATAATATTGTATGCGCATTGCAACACGCATCCCGTTTAGACATAAATAAGATTGAAATAATTTGAAAATGATTCAGGCAAACATTGTCGAAAACTTACCTGGTTGGATCGGTTATCTCGTTAAATCCCTCGACTTCCACTGTGTTCGGTTCGTTGTCCAAGGAATAACTAAACGTAAGCTGTAATATCAACGACATTATTCATTACCATATTATGTTATAGTTGTTATAATTAACGTTAATTAAATCCAATATTTTTAATTAATAATTACCTGTTCGTTAAACAGATCTTTTTTTATAAGTCTCATTGGTTCCAAATGCGAATGAAATTGTTCCACTCTGGTCAGTTGTATTTTCAACAAGTATTCTGTAAAAATTTAATAAAACAATAATGAAACTATCGATTATAATATATTGTGGTAAAAATAGCTCGGTAGCCAATGATATTAAACAAAAGTAAAATTCATACCTATAACGTATCCAACGCTCACGTCATCTGGAAGACCTATACGATCTCCAATCGCCATTAGTTTACCGTTCCTGTGATCGAAAAAAAAAACAGAACAGAAATCCCTATTATAATTTAATAATTATAATTTATAACGAATTCGTTTAGAAAATCACGACACATAAGATTTTACGATTCTGTCTGCATAATAATAAAAGACGTTAAGTCAACATTTAAATTATTCATCCCGGAAACTGTTATGTATTGTTATTCCTAACGTGTTCACTGTTCATATATAATAAATATATAATATATATATATATTATATATGTATGTATATTTTCTGGATGCTTGACAAATAAACTACTTTATGTGTGACACATGGCTTGTGAAAAAATGAAATCGTCTAATACAAACGATCATATACAGTCATATGTTCCAACTCTTTAAAAACATTAAAAAAAAAAACCGTTTTACACAGCCATATGATAGCCGCATTAATTGTTACAAAAAATTATTATTTTATTTCCCATAGAGCACTCAAATCGGAGTTTAGAGTGAAAAAGAGCATTGTGATTCCTATACTAATTTGAGCGTTTCATGTAGCGATATCCCAAACTACAGAATACGAGTGTGTTGTTAAAGGACTACTATTTTTATGCGCAGAGATAGAGTAACTGAGTCCGTTTACATCCCCTACCCATACTTAAACATTTAACTCGGATTAACGGAAACTCATGTACATCAATTACCTGAAATTGTGTTCAGATTTGATAACTGTTACCAAAACGATTGTATGCAACAGTTACAAAAATATTAAAATAATCAAAAACACTGAAAATGATATTATATAATATGTTATATTATGACCAGTACTATAATAACTCGTTACGTACATTACACACTTTCAATCTAAACGGCCGAATGTATTAATAATCCTATTAATTATAATGAATAATAATCACAATTGATGGGTGGTCCTTATGATATAATCTATAATCACATGATGATGGATAATGAACAAGACATATTTGATTTTATACTCGACCATTTTAGATCGAAATTATATTTATTTCTTCGGTGTCTTCCGGTGAATAATTATTATACGGTGTAACGACGTTAAGATTAACGTCGAATAAACAATCATTGAAACTTTAACACATGATGATAACTTTAACATGATAAATGATTAATTTAAAAAAATATATTTGCAGAGTGTTCCATTTAAGTGGGTACACCCATTATCTTGGAAAGTATTAACTTTTTTCGGAATTTGTTTTATAGTAGAACATTTAAGAAAAATTGTTGTCACCCTTATTTTTAACAATAAAACCATTACTTTTGATTTTCAAATGGTAACCTATATTCAAAATTCCATGAAGTATTAGTTAAAATAAATTGTAGTGTTAAAATTATTGATTTTCTTCAACCCGTTGACAAAATGTTCGGATTTTAAGCTTGGGTCAGGGGGCAGTAGTGGAGCATCATTTGTGTGGCGGCACAGCATGCTGTGTACTAAGACGACACTATACCCGCATGTGCTACCTCAATCTAACCTAACGAGGAATATAGCAAAATCTACCTCAGGCAGACTGCGTAGAACTCGCTTAATTTAGAGTTTAGAGTAAAATCAACTTATAATAAAATTAAAAGAGAACAATATTCCAGAGAGCAAGACGATTCGTCTTTCCTATTATTATAATTATACTATTCCGAATATTGTGTTCAATATACATAGTTTAGAAATAAAGTCTAATTCATCGATTTTAAATTACATTACATTTCAAAATATGAATTAAAAAACACCATTTAAACACATCGACTTACCCTCAGGCTTTTACTCTAAAACCAAAATTAAACGAGTTGTACGCAGTCTGCGTAAGGTAGATTTTGTTATATCGCTCGTTAGTTGGACTGAGACACATACTGGTACATAACGTACTCTTAATAATGCACTATATTACTCTCTCTCTACCCGAACTTCAAAGTAGAACATCTCGTCAATAGGTTAACAGAAAAATTTATTTTAACTAATACTCCATCTATTTATGAAATTTTGAATATAGGTTGCTATTTGAAAATCAAAAGTGGTGGTTTTATTCCCAAAAATAAGAGTGACAATAAATAACATAAAAGTAGAATTGTAGAGCTGTTTTTTTCTTAGTTGTTATATAAAACAAATTCCGAAAAAAGTTATTACTTTCCGAAATAATGAGTGAACCCACTTAAATGGACCACTTAAATGAGTACCCTGTATACTATATGAATGATATTATCTTATACATTAATAATAAATATAATTATTAATTACTCAATTTTGTATTTTTAAAAACTGAATATTGAAGCTACCATTTTTTTTTTTTATTTAACTTTTAAATTAAAAACAAAAAAACTTCATTAAGCTCATAATTATACTATCTTTATACAATATAAATTTGAAAGAATATTAATTTATTAACGAAAATCAATAACGAAAAAAATAAAAGAATGCAAAGAAGAAACCTTTATACCTTTATATATAGGTACCTTTATAAAAATTAGAAACTAGAAATATACCTATTATTAAACCTGACATAATTATAAAGTTTTTGTATCCCATCAATTTATCTTTTGACTGTAACGCCCCGAACGTCATACACAAGTCCAAGACTAACCTGTAAGTTTTAAAACTTTTGACAAACATCTGTGGTAAATTATATACCAAACTTTCAATAAACCTGACGTAATTAAGGAGGTGTAAGTTTACACAATTTTGTTAAGTTTTCGATTTAACATCCTACCAAAACAAAATTTAAATAGTCCGTCAAAAAAGAAAATTTAAAAAAAAACAAACAAACAAATATAGGATTAAATACTTAAACATTTTTACAATTATTTTATGATATAACTACAAAATATACATTGCAATAGACTTATTGAAATTCGACGAGTCTATTTTAAATGTATTGATATAGTACTGGTAGAGCATTCTACTTAAACCAAATCCATAAGATGAATCTTTTATTGACAATATATAATTTATAAGAACTACATTTTTTCATCCTATTAACTTCGTATTTGGATCAAGTTCAAATAAGAATTTTTTCCCCATAAAGAATTTTAACCAATTAAAATCTTCCAATTACACAATCGCCTTACATTCCCCGACAAACACCAATAGAAAACCATTTCGGTTCTTTTAACAATGGCGGGAAATATTCTTTTCATTCTTTATTTTTATTTTTTTTTTAATTTAAAAAAAAAATATACCTACTCCGTTACTATTGGAATTTGAGCTTATTAGTGCGAAAAACACATCGCAGGACAACTCCTTTTCGGAGAGCCTTGAAATGATAAACCGGTTAACTCGTCAATTCAGCGACTTCATTAACGAACGAATAAAAAAAAAAACCTGCAGCAGAAGGGGCGAGGGGCGTCAACAAGCAGCTGCTTCGGAACTCCCAATTTATTATACAATTAAAATTAGAAAAAAACGGGTTGATAGTATAATTTTGACTGGTAGAGACCACATATTATTAAACTAAAAAAAAAATCGAATTCATTTTATTCTACCAATTAAATAAATATATATATATATATTTTTTTTTTTTATCGATCAACTGTTATAAGAAGCGACATTATCTACAAATTAAAAACAAATATAGGTATATAATATTGAAAAATCGTCACAGTCGTGTATAAATATGTTATTCACCCCGGATAGAACCTGTTAAAAACCTGATATATTGAATATGCATAAAGATGAGCCGCCGAAACAGAAAAATATCTCCAGTTCACACGTGTATATAATATCAATGATACGCGAGTATATTTATACAAATATGTATACATATAATCCTCAGCATACAAGCGTTTTTACGAGATAAAATCGTTTATTGGTTTCCCGTCCTGCGGGAATCGAAGATCCAAACAAAATATAAATGTATCTTATATAATATTATAATTTCCTAACTGTGTAAGTATAATAACATCGTCGATTTTATACTTTTAAGTTGTTTTAAAATGTGATAAATTGAAATATTCCTTCGACATCACGATAATCGTATGGACTATAGCTGTGCCTATCCTGTACCTATCAGGCTAATAAGCACTATCGTAATTATTTATTTTCTTTCTTATTTCATTTGAATTCGGTTAATTAATGCGCACATAAAAATTCAAGTTTCATGACACGTACTAAAATGGTTTTTCTTCTATATTTATAGTTGTGTATTTTGAGTATCATATTACATATTCTAATTTAGAATGCGCGACGAAGATCGGAAATAATTAAGAGAATAAAAATATTTATTTTAAAATTTACTCACCCGGATATAGGAGCCATTTTAAGCACCAACGCACGACTCAAACAAAATCCAGCACCTCCGGTAGCAAACCAAAATGTGGTTTTCTAAAACAAAATTGAATACATATAATAAGTATGATAGATAACAACGATATTGTTAATTATATCATTTCCGAATATTATTGTTTTTATATTTAAAAAAAAAATATATCTGTATAAAAAGTTTAATAAGGCTGTTTTAAAATTTTGAAAATAACGATAAACCATTACATCTGGGAAAATTATTCGGAGTAGAGTTCAAAATTGAAATGTTGACGTTCGTATAGTTTTTTTTTTGGTCTTACTATTTTATCAGTTGGTCACGATTTTAAGTAGTATTGAAATAAAAACTTCGAAAAACGACTTATTTAAAGTATATTCTGTGTTCAATTATAAAAATAAGGTGCTGAACTAAATGTTTTAAGCATTTTTACTCCTTCAAAAAGTATTAAAAGATGTTGTGTATAGGAAAAAAACACACGTATATAATTTAGGTATTATGACAAAATAATAGGTAACAAAATAATTATTATTTATTTACTTACGATAATAACCCGAATTATTATACGAATTCGATTTGTTTATGTAAATATTATATTTATAATAATTAAAAATATTAAAAACTTTAATGAAAAACATGTCACTTACACTTCTGTATATAATGCTACAAAGTTTAAAAAAAAAAAAAAAACCGTGTACTTAATTAAAGTTTCCAAATTACTGAAACCAAAGAAAGTAAATCACCAGCGGCGACAGCATCGGAAAACAGTGAATAAATTATTATTATAGTAATATTATTTCGATAACGTTTTTGAGGAACGAATTATTTAGTTTTGATAGTCCACTATTTCGCACACGTTTTGTTTCAGTCGCCTTTTTTACGCCATAAAATTTGAAATTATTCTACCATATAATTAGAACGTTTTAGATTAATCAAATAAATAATCCTCGTGATAGAATCGGACTTTTGATCTCCTCACTTTCGCTTACCCCGTAAATATTAATTCAGATTTCAATACAAAATATCTATGGTAAATGTTTGCATAATATGATTTAAACTCCTATTTGTAAACGTAGATCCACAGATATTATCGTGCAATAATAAAAAAAAAAAATGGATAAAACTTCTTAGACTAATCAAAAAGCGTTTTCGATTAAAAACTCAATCAAAACCAATTGGCAATATATCAACTTTGAACTTTTGTTTTTTTATTATAGGTTTAATCGGATACACGTTTTGATTGATTTCAGAATAGGTCCTCTTATATACTACGTAATATTTTACCGACAATATTTTGATAACAATTAAAACATATTCAATCGAACTGCAACCGCAATTTAATTAATTGTAGTAAAATATAAAATACAATGTAAACGAGCAGTGGCAGCGGATTTGTGTAGATCTACTAGTAAATTAAAAAGAAACCCCGTGAACTTTTGCAAAACTAAGTTCAACGGAAAAGTTCCGATTACGCCTCCACTCAAAGAATCGAAATATACAAAAGTTTTTTTATTAAAGTTTGAAAGACGTAGCGTAACTAAACTAGATTTATACATAAAATTATTTTATATCTATTACGTATTAAAATAAGTTATGCATATCTTTCAGAGGAGTACCTACTCGTGAAAACATAAGGTATTCAATCATATGGAAACTAAAATCTGATATCTAAAAAAGCTACAAGTATAAAAAAAACTATGAAAAAGTATGAAAAAAACCTCTATAAATACAAGGTTTCACATGACCATACGAAACGGTTTTTAGATGGACGTACCATTAAGGTGTCCTACAGTGTTATCCTTACGCTAATAATTCTGTTAATATTAATTTTTTTTTCAATAGGGTTTTGTGCAAAAATAGCAATGTAGGACTTGCTGTATATTGGTTTTGACAAACGTATCAAACATTTATCAACTTTAGGTGATACTTCGTAGACCCTAACAAAATAGTTATTTTAATACGAAAAAATGTATTTAAACTTACTTGAGATTTGGTGTGGATTTGTAATGGGTTCGGAGTGCTGGTTCGTCCCAAATACCAATCTCCAATTGGATTGTACAATTTTAATAACTCGTCCAAAGCAGGAACATTAACATAGTTGTCATCATCCACGTGACAAAACCACCTGAAATCAACGAGAGAAAAAAATTAATAGAAGCAAAGCACAGTAGGTTTATGTATATGTTTAACAAAAGTAATGTCAATATTTAGAAGTGTGATTATTAATCAAAAAGTTTGAGGACCAGCTGAAAACCTCTGCAGCAACAAACGTAAATTGTATTTTCGTCTATCAACCAACCTAATTAAATGTAACGAGTAAAACGGTATTACCTTAAAATATCTGAAATATTAAGTACCTATCATTTTAAATACCATAAGCTCGTATTCCATAATATAGAGTCTAAAAATTACAGACAAGTGAATAAATGCACATACTGCGTAAGTCTTACACTCGATTTTCAAATAAAATAATGTTAAAAAAGAATTTTAGTACCAACTATATTCAAAATTCGTTACTATAAACATAATATAATTACAAATAGATATATTATACTAGTGCTGAGCAATATTTTGACCAATTCGGAATCCGGATTACAATTTCACATAATCAGGATTTTGGATTTCGGATCCAATCTATCAATCCGAATCATAGAGCCAATCCGTTCATTTGTCTAAAATGGACTAGGTACTAGGAATAGAAAATAGATAGTAGATACCATCAAACGAGACATCATGGGACAGTTAAACAGATATTTGATTTGAATAAATTATTTATATTAAAATCCTAATTAATACCCATCACTATCCGAATTGATACCCATAAACCGGATTGATAATCATAATTCAAATTAAACTGATTGTAACGTTTGATTTAATCCGGATCGGTAATCATGATTTTTTATGTTCGGCACTAGTATATCCAAATATGGAGATTCATAAAGGAATGTAATATTATTTGAAGAATAAAAGCAAAATAATTACATACTCGAAGAATGATGTTTTTTAATGTATCGAAAATTTAAATTCAAATTTAGTATTCTAACATCCGTGCTACTCGTACTCTTTTCTCGTATTAAATTTACAAAACCGAAAAATTATATCCTTTAACTGGCGCCATTCGTTTTCAATAACCTATTCAATATTTATTAAATTGAGTTACACCACACTACACAAAAAGAGATACACAAGACAATAAAGAGCTGATACTGGGGACGGCACCCGTATCGGCCACTGTTGTAGGTGGATAGTAGGGAAGATGGGAGATATAAAGTTATTTATTTTATACCTGTAATCAACAATAAACCATTACTAACAAAAAACGATTCGGAACGAATTCCGTTTATACATGTTTTAAAAAGCCGTACTATTTACAATTTTCATCAAAATTTTATTTTAAAACTCTTATAAAAAACAAAAAAAATACTACAGTACACTCAATTCTTTTTGGTCACTAAGTACAACTTATAATCAATCTTCTGTCAAATTTTCAAGCATTTCTGTTAATTTAATAATTTTATGCACAGAGTACTTACCAAATAAAAATTGCATAAAAAACTTGCAAAATCAAAATGTCTATAAATAGTTCAAAAATGGTTCAAATATTTTGAATATTTTACCATGTCTAGAAATAGCAAATATAAGTTTTCTATCATAATTTCAAGTCTCTACGAATATTTTAAACTGAATTATATTAAAAAAAATCAAATTTAAAATAATAAAAAAATTATTTTCGTAAATTTCCCCAAACTTTCTACATATTTTTCGATTTTGCTTAATTATTTAACAAACTATTACAAAGAAAACCAAAAAACAAGACTTTCCTGGTCACTAACTATATTATAAATTTGACTAAAAAGATGCCTTGTTGTTTTTCTATTGAAGCAATATGAAAAATATTGCTGACAACATACGCCATACAAATTTAAAATAAAGGAATGCTGGCGTTGTAAATTTATCATTTTTTTTCAATTATTACAAAAACTACCAGGAAAATCAAAAAACGAATTACGATCTAAATTAAAAATGCAACAAAAAACGTCTCTTGTCGTTTTTCTATTAGCAATATTTATAGTAGAAACATATTCTGCATACATTTTAAATAATGAAACCGTATTGTGCCGTAATTCAAAAAAACGAATCGAATTTTTCGTATTTTGTTTAGTTTTTCCTAATTATCATGAAAAATACTTTATAAATCAAAAAACAACTTTCTATAACAGTGGCCATAAGTTAAAAGGAAAAAAATCGATATATTGTCATTTTTCGATTGGAACAATATTTCTGATAGAAAACATCGTGTATACAAATTTCAAATAATGAAATCGGTAACTCTGTAATGCGCCGTAAATATTTATCGTTAGGGCTTTTTTCTTTCAGAAAAATTACTATTTCAGAGCAAGATTTCTAGTAGAAAAATTGGTCACAGACACACGAAAAAAAATACATAGTAAAACCAATAGATCCCTCTCTGCGCTCCAAGACTAAAAAAAAAACAACTAATAGCTTTACGTCCCGCTGAGAATTTAAAAATTAGCCTGCAAGTTATATTTACAACTTCATAAATTTTACACGGCATACCACAACAAATACGACAAGACATATTGAAATAATAATATTGTTAATTAATATATTCGTATTATATACTGACTTCTTTTTCGATTCGAGAAACACGTCCAATTCAACAGACATCTTACAGCACAGCGCGCGTCTGGAAATCAAATTAAATCTAGTGTCAAATATAATATTATTATAACGATAAAAATTGTAATTTAAAAACAATTATTTATTGATATCCCACAGCGATTTATTATTAATAATATTGCGTTCGTGTGTTACTTACCTACTATGGGTGGCTGAACAGTTAGTGTTTACGACGTGGCCACCTAGAAATACAAAATAATAAAACATTTCCAATTATATTTCATAATAAAATGTAATATATAACAGCGAGTTTTATAGACATCAATACAAATCGTAAATTTTCACCATGATTTTATTAAAACTTGACAAAAATAATTTTATATTTTTTCTATATAGGCCTTTTAAGTTCAGAATTCAAATTCGTACAAAACTTGAATAGACCACGAAAAACTGTAATATTATGAAATAATTTTAGATTCTGAGCGGAGTGAGGAATGTATTAGTTTTACAACGAAGTCTATTTATTTTTTTTCAGTAAACAACTTTTTACCAGAAATTTTACTCTGATTTTCAAGTGTAGCATCTTTCCTGGGATGATAATTTATTTATTTTCCCAGAGGTTTTCATAATAAATGAGAAAAACTGGGAAAAAACGTAGACAAAACGGGAAAAATTACGAAATTTATATTATTTTTAAATCGTAAATATATTACGGCCTTTCAAATATGTAGAACCGAACTCCGCTCAAAAACGTTTTTCGTTAGCAATGATTAATAGTTGCGTGTAGACATACATTAAATTTCCCCTCTACCTTCCCAATATTTCACCTACAACAATGTCCCGCCCATTGTGCTAAGTGTGTCCGTAGTAGTTGCAAATTAATAAAATGTTTGAATTTAAATTTACCATAAACATATTTACCCGAGCTCTACTAAGAATCGCCGCATATAATATAATTGTATACGTTTTTCAGCGAATAGATAATATATATTATATTATATTATTTTACAAACGTTAAAAAAAAATGTCCGAAGAAAATCGAGTGTCTTATTTTTACCTGTTTTTATTTTATGAAATGTTTAATAGTTTGAAGATTGAATAGAATATTAAGCAAATAATTTTCCCGAACAATGATCCTCTGCGCATAATTATTTTCCATGTGTACATTAGCCTACTCAAACAAAAAAACGTCATTGTTGAATTCATATTGTTTAAAGACAAAAAGCATTGTTCGAGCTAAAAAAAATCCTCATAATTTTTAAATTAATGACTAGAGATTAAAAACAAACAAATATAAAAATCTTATCATATTTTTGGACATTTAATTAATTTTGAAAACTTGTATATTTTGCATACAATAATCTATATTGTAGGTACACATTATAAACACTGTACTTGGGCTTATTGATCCGATCTGTTTTTACTTTATAACTAGGTATATGTGACAATCAACTATATAAGAATACAAACGCAAAAATATTTCATTTATGCTTCTTGTTTGTGGATAATAATTTAAACGTTAAATGTTTAAAAAACATAAAATTTCGGTAAATCTTATTACGGTGAAATTGAAATTCTCAATAATATCACACCAAAAAAGTTTTTATTATTTATTATGACCTATCTTATTTTTACAGAGAATTTCTAGAAATCGAGATTTTGATTAAAATAAAAAAAAAGTTATGCATACAAATACAATATGTATAATATATTGTATATAATAGTCATTAATACAAATCCGCAATGACGGCAATATGAACAATATTTTACTATTATTCCAAAAGAAAAAAAGATATTTAAATACTTGTAGATAAAAAATAACATTTTTTTATCGTACATATTAATCTTTAAGAAATCGATATATGGTAATATCTACTATTTAAAACAACCTACGAATAAAAAGTGTAAACCTTAAAAATTCTATTTCGATATAACTATGTATAGTATTATCGTAATCAATGATATACTTAATAAATTATATGTTTCTAAATTATATAAAAAAAGTAATACTTATGCACGATTACCGTGATTAATTCAAGCCATATAATCTGAATATAATTAGTGGTATAATAAAATCTGCGGTTCTAATAAGAGTATAAAATATATTTTAGTACCAATGTTTTAACCCAACCAACCTAACTTGTACAGAAAAATTGAGGTTACATTACATGGAACTAATAAAAATAAAAATACGTGTGCAATTACTGTTAATAATACGAGTAATTTATCAGATTATGACCAAATTACCAATAAAAAAAAAAAAGGTCGTTTGGAGGTTTCTAGACATTAAATAATTGAGTTTTACTCGTATACGTGTAATTTCGGTAGAATTGTTACTGGTAGAACCGCATATTGAAACAATCTATCACCGATGTCTAATCATCAATATAAAAATTAATTTACACTTAATTTGGTTTCCATACCTAAATCTACTAATGTAAGATTTGCATGGCAAAACCTTTTTTTGTTTTATGTTTTTACAACGATCAACAATTTAGAAAGTATTTAATTTACAATTTTATTTTTTATTTTAGGCCATTCAGGCCTTTAGCAGCTTCTATCAAAAAACTCCAATATTTACGATTCTTGCGGTTTTTTTTAAGCCTTTTAAATCGCTTGTCACACTTATTGTTATACATAATATTTTTATAATTTAAATTCATAAATATTTTAAATTCTCAATTTGTTAGAGAGAGAAACAACGAATACTAAAGATTCACTTGATAACACTGGAATAGATTAATTTTTATTAATTTTAAGGTTTATTATTAGGTTTGATTCGATAAGTTTTCTTGTAATTTTTCTACTTCTAAAATAGAAATAGATATCTTAGAATCTCCAAGTAATAAAATGCTATCTCTAGTAATTTTTTAAAGATCTAGGTAAAAAGGAGCAAGTGACTCTCAAATCATATTTATGTATATAAAATAAATTATAAAGTTCAAATTCTTCACATAATACGTAATTCTACACAATGTTTAAACTTAATTTCGGTTTTTAAAATATTAACAGAATATCTTTATATATAAAAATTACGCGTACGAGTTTACGTACGATGCACTTTGAAACTGTTTAATCGATTTTGATAATGTGTGTGATTTAATTTAACTTAAATGATAGAATAGTCTTCAATGAATGGACTAAGAAATTCTGAAATGAGGGATGAAAGGTTCTTAGGTATCTTAGCTATGAAAATTAAATTATTTTTGTTGAATTATGGGTTACTTTAGTTACACGAATGAAATGAAATACAATTTAAAACAAAAAATAAATAACAAACAGAAATAAAAATGTCATAACAACTTAAAATAAAGAGTCTATCTGACTGTCTGCCGGTCTATTATTGACTTAAAATAGGATACTTGATCACATAGATGAAAATAAAAATCAAAAAACTATGAGTTGTACTGGGTGGGTAAGTGAAAAGTAAGAGGGCCATTGACCCACTTTTCATCTATTTTTTTTTCGTTCAATATACTTATTTCTTATACGGGCAAAGCAAAACGTGAATGAAGGTAAAAAAAACAAAAAATTAGCATGGGTAACGCCGAGCATAGGACAACTAATTATAATATAATATCCAATATTTATACTTTATGTACCTCGTCTATTTGAATAGAAAATACGTTTAAAAAAAAATATATATTTAACCATGTATCTAAATTGTATATCCTAACATATGTCATATTAAACTTTAGGTATCTAATTCCGGAATTTCGTGGTCATAGTTTATTCATGAATTGTAAAAATTTAAAATAAAGGAATAGAAAAAACAGTAAATTTATTTATATAAAACCATTTTCTACTCAACAAATCAAGACTATTTTAGGAACATTATTCAATATTATAAACCATTAGTCATATTTATTAGGTTTATTCGTGATATTAACATTAGAATACTTTTAGTTTGAAAAAATAATATAAAAATAATATAGATACATTACTCTGTATAAAAAATATATTCAACCATGTATAAATTTTAACCGTAATTTAAAATTAGTAAATAGTGACTTACCCGTAATTTGACTTAAATGTTGATCATCAGTGTCTGTAAAAAACCAAGTCTGCAAAATAAAAAAAAAAATATATACATATATAAATATCGATAACTTATTATAAGTTAAAAACAACTATTATAGTAGGTACCCGTATTATTACATCAAAGACTATAATTACGAGTATATAGAATCAAGAAAATATTTACACGTATCGACCTGAATTGTGTATTATAATATACAGTTGATCCAGTTAACCTTGATTTTATAATCACTAATAAGTTACTAGTTCCACTTTAAAAACCTATTTTAATCAAACATTAATATTTGTAATACATTTTACATTGAGTCCACGCTACACACTGTATAACAAAAACAAATAGTAATAACAAAATCTGAACAGCCACTGCTCAGCGGTATAAGTGAAATTTTGTTAAGGTGTAAAATAGAGGGTATATAATTTAGTTTATAAACTGAAAACAAGGATATAAATCATTGAAATTTTTAAAAAAGAGCAGATACTGCTGATGGGTGTGTCATTATTGTAGGTGAGAAGTTGAGAAAATAGGTAGGATTAGTATTTTGAGAAAATATCAGGTCTCTACAATTATTTTATCCGAATTACAACAAAGAAACAATCAACAATAATGAAACCGTTCATGCCGTAAACTTTCACGATTGTGAACTAAGCTCGATAAATTAATAAGATTATAAGTGCTTTTTCTTAGTAATTAAGGTAACCCAGAAATCCACAAAAAACCAGTATAACGTAATTTATTGTGTTTTTTTATTAACCGAAAAGTGTAAATCAAATACCATCTTCTCAACACACAGAATCTAAGAAATAATATAAATAAATAATTGTATATGACTTAAGTACTTTATTTAATTATCTTTAAATTTGATTTAACCATTGAAGAATTTAGATTCTGAGTGGAGCGAAGAAACTATTACTTAGTATAACTGGGATGTGTTTTTTTTTTTCGGAAAAAGGTTCTTCGGTTAGTAAAAATGCTCCGAAACTTTCATACCGTACTTTAAAAAATGCGAATTTCCTGTCATGCGAAGCAGTACATTAAATTAAAAATTTTTCTTAATTCTCAACGGGTTTTTTTTTTTTTATATTTTCTAGGAAACATTTTGTTGGTTTCTAAAATTAATGTTTCAAATATCGTTGTGAAAGATGATTTCATTAAACATAATAGATATGGTTAAATTATTATGACAATACGCTTATACATTTATAATATTATGTTGATTAATTGAACATTAAGATTTAGTTTTTGAAATTTATAAGGTGAACGAAAAATGATTATAACATATATTACCGGTCTGTAACAATAATATATGAATAACGCTCAACGGTTGTAATAGGTGCGGTGAAAAATTTTGACCATAACCATTACCATAGTAATAATTTATTAGAGTAGATACATGCACAATTCAAAACTAAAATACATATATATATATATATATATATATTTAATTTATTACTGTTGTTTATTATTAGGGATCTGCATCTGCCAGTTATCGAAATATCGAATACACTGTTAGGCGCATGATTTCTCATTCGGCTCATGTTTCAATTCATAGATCTCTAATGAAAATAATTCGCAAAGAAAAAAATATTTTATACATTTTGAAAAACGCAGTAAAATGCAATATTATAGTTTATCGTTTAACTCAATAGTCCTACAAAAAAATATCGCATTCATAATATCGGACTACCGTCGTATACTCAATACTTAGCAAACATTAATGATAATTACATCGAGGCGCCAATGTAGATTACGAAAAATGATATCGATACAATATAAACTTTTTTTAAACATTAGAAAATAATAAAAAAAATCTGAAAATGTTTTTTTGAGTGAAACAAGTTTTACAATTATTTAGTTTTACATAGCAGTTTTATAAATATTTGAATACAAATGGATTATGTGGTTGGGGGGGGGAGGCGGGAGGTTGGAAATTCACTAATTTGATTCCCTGAAAATTGTATGCTCTATAAAACGACGAAAACAATATGTAAGCTGACTTATAATTTGAACTTTAAACATAAATTTTAAAATATCAGATAATATCATTTTAAATACCAACTAATAATTATTTTTGACATTTTCGTGTTATTGAATTGTTGATTTCAATCTGTCGTTGACTATTCTGGCATTGTCTAACCTGGCATTCCTAACGAATCTTGAAAGTTCAATCATGAAACTTCTTTAACTTAGTTTACTGTCTATATTAACTGAAACAATATAACGTAGGTGGTACACCTGATAAAACACAACTACACAAGTTTTATGACAGGTCCGTAAGTGTTTATTGTTAATATAATATCTACCTATTCGTAGTTTAGAGAACGTCTTTTAACAGATTTAATTTAATTTTCTTCATTTCATTTTTTATTTAATTTACAAATCGTATTTTGTTTAACGTTGTGTTTGGAGAAAAATTTCGTTATACATTAAAAACGTTCAGTCAAAAACTGGTCCTTAAATTTAATTGATTACATAATAATATGTACCTATATAATCTACATGTCTGTAATAGTAGTAAACAAAATAAGGCCAAACAGTTATTTGTGATATAAATAATTATATTGGAAATTTTTTCTATACAACTTATTTAAATTCGTAGGAATTTCGTTCTTTAGAATTTGTTTTTTGTTTCAGCCCTCTGAGATACGTTTTCGATTTGATACAATATATAAAAGCCAACAATTTTTCAGTTAAAATTCTAATAATTTTAGTAATAATGACAAAAAAACACTTTTTAATCTGAATATTTTAATTGTCTATACACAACCCTTTAAATAATAGGACTATAACGTTTTTTACGTAAAAGTAAATAAAAAGATATACAACAGCCGGTAGTTGGTACGGTAAATATACTCGTGCATTAACGATTATTTAATTATTTATATAAATCTGCTTCTTTCCTCTTACTTTTCTTTCAAATTATTAAAGGCTAGCCAAGAACGTCTCAGAGAACAATTCGGGGCAATTGCAATCCATAGATTTATAATTTCGTGCGAAACGTATGAAAATGAGTGGATGACTAAAATTCGCAATTTATTCGGAGCGTAGGGAAGGATCTATTGGTTTTACTAAGATGTGTGTATTTATTTTTCTGTCTATGAACAACTTTTCTTCCAGAAAACTTGCTCCGAAGTATGAACTGTAGCACCTTTTCTGAAATGTAATTTTCTCTCGTTTATGCATTACGAAGGTCATTTTTCGATTTTAAAAGTAGTTTTCGAAATAATCGAGAAAAGCCCTAATAAAAAATATAGGTCATAATTACAGTGAGCTGAGGCGATGTCGTTTTCATTGTTTTTAATTTTTGTTTACAATTTTGTCTACCAGAAATATGTTCCAATAGAAAAATGACAAGAGCCCATTTTTGTTGAATTTTTAATCTAATTGTGGCAAAGAAAGTTGTTTTTTGATTTTCTTTGTAGTTTTTTTAAATAATTGAGCAAAACCGAAAAATACATACAAATTGCTGGAAAATTTGAAAAAATAATTCTAAAAGTTTTCAAATTGTATTTTTTTAATGTAATTCAGTTTAAAATATTTGTAGAGACTTAAAATGTTAAACTTATATTTACTTTTTCTAGACGTGGTAAAATTTTCAGAAGGAATATTTAAGAAACTGTTGAACTATTTATACATTTTAATTTTGTGAGTTTTTACATAATTTGTATTTAATATAATTACTCTGAAGATAAATTATTGGACTTAACGAAAATAATTAAAAACTTAATTGGAAGTTCATTATGTCATAATTTGTGGTTAAAAAAAATGTAGTTAAATGTAGTTTTTTTTTTTATACGCTATTTAAAATCAAATTTTGATGAGACAGTCATAAATATTATGGCTTCTAAAAATATGTAATATATAACTGCTCCAAATCGTTTTTCATTATCAATGGTTTATCGTTGGTTACTAGTATAAATTAAATAACTTTATGTATTCTAATTTCCCTATTATCCACCTACAACAGTGGCCGCATCTGTCCCCAGTATCAGCTCTTTTTTTTTTTTTTTTTTTAAATTAATTTTTCTTCACTTCCCTAGAAAAGTCGAGGACAACTGTGTGAATGGTCACCCTAAGATCTTAACCTCCACTTATGATTTGTGGCAAAACTAAATTTACTGGAGTTTATATTTTTTTTAAAACAATAAAAGCAGGATATTAGTAAAGTATTAAAAATTAATTAATTATTATAAATAATTACTATCTTAGAAGTAAAACCTTACACAATTTTCAGTTATTTAATATAGTCAGATATGTGTTCAAATTGTTTGTGTATGTAAATCTAATATTATTTAAGTATTGTGAAATACTACACAATATAAATAAATAAATATATGAATAAAAAACACAATATAATACTAAAAACTAATAAATCATAACATACATGTATACCTACCTACATATATACACACACACATACATGATTCAAACAGCCCTAGCGTCGTCACTGCATGCGTGCATACATATACAATAGTGTAAAATTGTAAGCTGGTATTAAAATTGTTTTACATAGTATAAAATGTCATAATATGAGTAACTAAAAATAAGTATTTAATGGTTTAGGTATAATTAAATATCTTATTGACTCTGGTTTTCGTTATTATTATTATTCACTTATAAATAATATTTCTATCTCAATTAAAGAAATTGTATTTTATATTTAACATATCTAGCAACTTCCTAAATGGAATCCGAGTAGTACATACTAAAAATATAAAATTACTTAGTTTATTTTTCCGTTTTAGTAATTTTATTTTAAAGAAAATTGTTCAACTATTCTCACTAGGTTAGATTATTCAATAAAACTAAAAAAAAAAGAAGACAATAAGCGCTCATTTAATATTGATTTGGGTAAATTACTCTTAAAAAAAAAATCATCAAATACAATATAAATATATTCAAATAATACCTGTTTTTTAGCTAACTGAAACCAAGTTTTTATAATGACTGGCAATCTGATGAGGTGATTTCTGCCGGTAGTTTTTACAGTGATAAATACATTGGCTAATAGATCGTTGTCAACAGGCAAGATGTTTTGTAATACTTTTTCATTAGACAACAAATAATCTGTTGAGTTTGTTACTCCTTTTGGCAACTACCAAAAAAGAAAAAACATTTTTTTTTTAAAAAAACAATCAAAATTGCAATTGTTGAGTACTTCTGGACAGCCATAGAACAAGTAAAACTGACCTGTTGCTGGCCAGGAACCAGTACGTTGGTGCTGGTGAGTCCGACCTGTTGGTAGAACACAAACGAAGCGAGCGCAAACAAGGCGAGGAGTATCTGCAACTGTAACAGCCATCGTTTGGTATTCCTGGACATAATTCCACGACGGTTGCCCGGTCACATTTTCGTGGGGCCACAGACAGCCGGCCGGCCAACGGTCTAATAATAATGATACATGACAAAATATCTTAATTTTGTCACGTAGATGTGCGGACAAAAAAAAAAAAAATCACCGAGCGTAGTACCGATAATAATATTACTTATTTGTTTATTATTTTGTTTACAATGCGAGTAGTCGTTACTCGTTATCACTTTATCAGTTTATTCGGCGTTATCAAAATGGCAAACACGCGCGCGCCGCACACGGTCACGGCGGACTATAACAAACAATCAATGTCGGTATACGCGGGCGCGGGGAGATACGCGTTGTCTCCGGCCGGCGGACAGGACGCTAATGTGAACACCGAACGTCTCGACGTCGGTTGCGGTGACGTGAACATTGGCTAGCGGCTAGTCAACTGCCGGGCGGTTGCCGCTGCGGCCTGTTCGGGAACGGGTCGACGGCGGACGTGTCGCGGTGCCATCAACCTCCTCTCGTCACACGCCCGAGGTCCAAGGTTTTTTTTCTCCTTCCTCCACGCTCGAAAACTATATCCGCCCGGTAATAATAATTACCCACGTCCGCCGCCGCCGCGCCTTAGCTTATTACACGCGCGACACGCACACCCAGTGTGCGTACAGTGTGTGGCGCAGGGTCGCCCCGAACAACAATTCGTAGGAGAGGGGGAGGGGATTTAAGACCTATCGGTTTGCCGACTCAACAACAAAACCCTTCGCTCGAAAACTATTACATTAGTACACAGGAGCGCAACCAGGAGGGTGTTTTTGGCGTCTAGACACCCCCTCTACATCTATGTTTAAGTAATACAAAATGTATTAAAAGACGTGTTTTTTTTTTTTTTAAAATGTAGACACGTAACATCCCCCTTCAAAAAATCCTGGTTGCGCCACTGCCGATACATTATATTTGTTTATACATACGTATTTTATAATATAGCATTATTTAGTAGCCTATAATTTGTATTGTTTCTGTAGGGTGGAAAAATTCACTTTATAGTTGGCAATACCATTTTCCTTGAGGAATAGGATCAGAAAGCCCCCACGAAATGGCGTGCCGTCAGGGCAAGCTATAGGTGGTAAGCGGCGCATGCCCGGCCAAAAAAGAAGAAAAAGTTAAACATGTATTATGTTAAATGGCAATACGGTTTATATATTAAAATTACTAACTATTCATTAATTCTTTATCAAATATATAAAATAAATAATTAATTAATTCTATTCAAAATAATTTATCAAGTTTTTCGATAGAAATTAGATTAATTTTTTTTTCATATAGGCAATTTTTTTTACAGAAGCGCTCGTATTTTAGGTTGTCCGGATCGTACCGATATGATTATTATGGGAACGACCGGTTGCGGTAAAAAGATATATCCATGTTTTTACATGTCGGTTGGAAACGCCGGGTCGAGCGCTTATCGATAGTTTAAAAAAACGTATTTCCAATATTTTACCGTTGCATATCGGAATATTGTGATTATAAATACCTACTATTTTATTATATTACACGGGTGCATTAAATATTAAAGTATTAATATCATTATGTAATATTTTTTTAATATTAATATTATATTTACGAAACAAAAAAGACGAACAGATTTTATCTATTAATCAATTTTAAATTGTAATTTTCAACAATAAAATACCTTTTTTTTTTAAAAGATTTAGTTTGAAGTTTTATATTTTAGCGCTTATCCAATATACAATATCACAGCTCGCCACTGCTTCCACGGCACCTGTCGTAATAGGTGACAAATGAGTTTGCGTCAGGTCGACAATTCTGTCAAAAATTATAAAGAGATCTAAATAAGACTTTGGTGGATTGTTCCATCTCGGATGTTTGTGGAGGCAATAGCTGAGAAGAGGTACCTACCGTGGTGCATACAGGTGATATACCTAGCTTTGATAGGTTCTACAAAAAAGTTTATTCCTTTTTCAACTACCACCTTATGCAAAACTGGATTTATTTTTTATAAATGACAATTAAAAATGAATTGAGTGATTTATTAAATCCTATCTCATTAACTATGAGAATGAGTTAAACCAAATTTGCACAGTCAATGATTTAAAAAAATAATTGCTAACCAATAATAGCAGAGAAGTCATTAAATTCAAAATAATATCCACGCGTGTCGATTTCACTAGCACGAGACAATTGAATAAGTATAAACTTGTTTTGTAAGTAGTTTAAGAATAGATGATTTTACTATAGTTTATTCGTGACAAATTTAAGGCAACTGGAAATTATGTTAGAATTCTATAATAAAACGAGTGGTGTCACGTCCGGCATGTAGGTACTTGTTTAAATCTAGGTGAGATACGTCTACTGATGGCCCGTTCCAGGCCCCCTTTTATATTGTGGCTTATCCGTGGCGCACGTGATCGACTGACTTTGAGTGACTTTGTAATTTACCGAATTAGTCTAGAATTAGGTTTATCACCCGGATCAATCATCCAGGTTAATATGCGCGTGCACCATTTTAATAATGCTCACGATTATAGACACTATTATAATTCCGTAGGTAATATTGTATATTTATAATATAGCATTGATTTACAATATTCATTTCGGTGGGTATTGGTAGTTGGTACACTAGGTAGGTACCTACACGTGTGTAAATTATACGTGTAGGTATATCATAGGTAATAATATAGGTACATGCCAATAGGTAAGTTAGTCGTATTACGTGAATAATTAATTTATCTCTTTATTTAACATTTTTTTTTTTTTCAAATATATTTTTAATCTAATGTTAGTAATTTATCATGGTAAATATATATAAATAAAATAATATGATATATAATGTATAAATTGTTATCCAACAAATTTGCATACATTTTTTTTCCAAATAATAATACCTACCTACTTAAAATAATCTAAGCACGAAATCACCTATTGACACCCATTAAAACTATTCGGTTGATTAACGTAGTTAGTTAACATCGACATTATTATTATTCAATTTAACTGCCTCGTTTAGCTTATAATAATTTAACGCATCGAGTCAAATTTTAATTTCCTTTACCAGAATTATTGCCAGTTCCAGACCCCCTTTTATATGGTTTATCTGTAGCATAGTGATTGAAAGACTTTTTAATTTACCAGATTTGTCTAGAATTAGATTTATCACATGGGTCAATCAATTTTCAATATTCATATTGGGGTAGGTATAGGTACATAGGCAGTGTCGACCTGGCATATAAAAGGCCTATGCAAAGATTTTTTTTTTCTAGGGCCTCCAATTTCAGTCTTAATTAATTTGAGTTTAAGTTGAAGCAAGGAAAGAGAGGAAGAACTGCAAATTTAATTTGTATTATCTTTGTATAATGTACTAAAGTACAATTATTGCACCTCTGGGCCAGTGGTGTAAAAACAGACATTTTGAATGTCCGCAGAAAAATTATTATCATTATATATTTTTCCATTAATTATCGAAAACCTCGAGGTAGTGGCAGGACCAGTGGAGGGCCCCCTCCCTCCTATAACCACCACAACTTCTTATAATATATTTTCTGTATTCACATCAATTAACATGCACATAATATTTAAGCTAGAAACAAATTGGGAATAAGAATATTCCTACAATCTAACCATTAGAGTAATATAATTATTATTGTAATTTTATATAGAGGTAAAATTATTTTTATATTTTATTTTATAAGTACTGGGGGATTCATGTTTCTCAAATGTCAATTAATAGATGTGCAGAATGCATTCATTAACATACCATAATAACATTTAATAGTACACTTGTCTACATATTACCTATCATAGGAGGGTTATAAATTATAATAGACTTCTTTTGCACTTAGCAGGGCTAAACAACTGTTGTCTATTTAACATAAACAATGAAAATTTCATTTTGGAAATAAGTAAATTTTCTCACCAAAAATGTTATTTTTTTGTTTTTCTCGAAGAGCATTTCTTTTAAAAAAATCTTTATAAACTTGACCCTGAATCTTCCACTACATTGAGGTCCTAATTTAGTGCCCCTACACCTGACGCGGGGTTCATACTCTCCGTAGCAATAATATAACTGGACAATTACATTAATTTTGAGCCTTTGGTCAATATCCTTTATGAAAATAAAACTCCTAGACAAAATATTGTGAATTAAACTACTGATCTCTAGGTCCTCAATTATGCCATTGTTTGGACATCAGCTCAATTTAATTAACAAATGAAAAATGATCTATATAAAATGGAAAGACCATAACAATACTTTATGGAGGTTTTGTGCCAATTCATCAAATAAAGGACACTTATAAAAAAAAGGCCTAGGCAACAAAGTACATCATAGGTAAAAATATACAGTATGCATCTTGTGTCGTAACATACATATATGATGTTACTGTATTATAATTATTAACTTATTAATTTGATTTGAAATTTTAATATAATAAATTTATCAAGTACTTATTATTTTAAAATAATTAGTAACAACTTTGAATACTACAATAACAAAAGGTTCATTAAACATCTTATAAAGAAGCAACCTCAAAAAGTTAAAAACAGCAAATATCAACATTTTAAAATTATACCCTAGCAGGTCTAGTGTCTAGTCTATTTGATACTTTTGATGTACACAGTAATGCTTTTCCAAAACGTGATTATATATATAATATTTAAGAACTAAATTATTATAAAACCAATAGTGTATACATGTAATATCAAATTATAAAGCATTTATTTTAAATTAACTACAAAAAGATAACATTTTAACAAATCAAATTAAATAAAAATATGCATTTTTTGTGATGTTAAAACATTATAATTAATAAATTAAAATACACCCATGTTTTAAATTTCAATACATAAACAAATGTAAAAAAAAAAAATACACAAATGATCATTAGTGATAAAGTATAAGTACAACCTATGGCTAAAATGAACCATTAAAAATAATTTCAGAAAATCGATGTTATTATTAGTATATAAAATTAATAAAAAGATCTATAAATTAAAGTACACATGAGTTGAAAAATCCATCACTTGTGATTTAATAAATAATATTATTTAACTAAACTTAAAATAATGATTCACACTAATTATAATCAATATACTTTTTATGTTTATACCATAGACATACATTTCTTAAGGAGTGGAATTAGTATCTATGACAGTCTTAAGAAAGTTTAAAATAATATGAAAATGAAATCAAAATATTTTTTTTTTTTGGAAACAAAAATAATATGAACTTTGAGGAATTTAAATTCTGTTAATATAACAACTTGGGTATAAGGTTTGGTAATTAATTTAATTACCAATTATTTTAATTTGTGTGTAATTTGAGTTTCACAAGATGAAAAAATATATATATAAATATTCTTTTTACAGTTAATATTTACAATTCGTCCTTAGGCTTCTGAGCCTCCTGATCTACTTCGTCTTCTTCCTCTTCTTCGCTCTGCAAAAAATATTTATACACACATTAATATTTCCCTTCTATACATGAACAAAAAAATATATTAACATTTATTATCTCAAAATATTTTAAAAAATGTTTTCTTGAAAATTAATATTATAGAACTATTAATTCAACAAAAGTACACACTGTATAGTATTATATTACCCGTTTCCACCCTCTAACAAATTTAAAACTATTTCAATTGAAAAGTATAATATGACTAGTTCTAACATATAATATATCTAAGGATATAAATGATTATGAGTTTAAAGGAATTGGATTTACCGATGTGGCAGGAGCAGCTTCTACTTGACCATCGGATTCAATAAACTTAACAATTGCATCAAATGATCTGTCTCCGTTATACTCAATAGCCTATATAAATAAAAAATAATACCATAAATGTAATACGTAATTATACAAACACTTTAAAAATTAAAAATAATATTTATAATTAGTAATATCTTATAAGTAATATTTAATTAAAATAATTAACTTACTTTTGCATCTCCCTTTGGATAGTATGTCAGAGTTGGGAAACTGGTAATTTTGGTATGTTCCAGTTCATTAACTGTAGCATCCATTTTTGCAATTACAATATCATCTTTATCGGCAAAATATTCTCCAACCTGATTAATATATATGTATATTAATTTAATATATTATCAGTGTACAATATAATATTTAAATACCTTATCAAAAATCGGTGCAAGCTGTTTACAATGACCACACCACGGGGCATAAAATTCTACAAGTACATTTTTAGTTGTATCTAAAGCTACACTATCAAAGTTTGTGGCAGTCAAAGTCCAAACTGGAGTTTTGTTCCAATCTTCAGGTAATTCTTCAGAAAGTAAATGTTGCTAGAAGAAAATTTAATATTTTAATAATATTATTATATAAGCCATACTCCTAAATAATAAATTGTAACTATCATACCTTAACTTTTCCTTCAACAAAGTCTGATACGAATTGTCTCACATTCTCACCAGTTAACTCTGAAGATTCTGGTTTGAACTTTGTCATATCATCTTCAAGTTTAATTGCCCTCATGCTAGGTACTTCATTTTTCTTCATTCCAAAGAATTCCAAAATTCTTTGGTGTTCTTCTTCATCTGCATTGATAGTAACAAACACAATCTAAAAAAAAAAAATTTAACCAGGTTAATTTTTAGGGTAATCAGATTTTAATTAAAAATATATTTTACTTGTCCTCTAAAGTCAATGGCTACAGGTTTGATATCATCAATGAATTTCTCAAAATGGCCTTCCTTTTTAGATAAGAACAATAATAAATGACTTTTGATCTGACCTCCGAATATTTTCTGTGCGGTTTCTTGATTGAATTCTATTACAGGAGGTAATGAATGAACAAAAATAAATTTCTTGATATCTTCAATTGATGAGATTTCTTTATCAAATGGAACTTTCTTTTCATCAAACTAAAATCAAAATATATACTTGAATAAAACTGTAAAAAAAAAAAAATCAAATCAAATTTAAAACATACATCTTTATATAAAACAAATGTATCCTTGTGTTCTAAATCAGTAAATTTAGAATAATCTGAAACAAGACCAAATGGATGATCATCAACAGAGTCAGCTAATTCTGAAAACAATTTTGCAGCTTTTGATTCTAAATCTTTAAAATAGCCAACAATAGAAACAGGTTTTCCTTCAATGAATGATTTGAGTTCTTCGGCTGATTGTAAAACTTTTGCTGCAGGACCAGATTTTTTTAATACCCACTGAATAATTTCATCCTTAGTACGACCACCTGTTGAAAAAAAAAAGAATAATAATATAGAAAACACAAATCAACAAAAATCTTTTGTAAATAATATTAATAATGAGAGTGGCATTAATAATAATTATTATTTATACCTGTGTAGTCAACTGGTTTTCCATTTTTGAAAAACTTCAAAGTTGGGTATCCACGGATACCAAACTTTTCAGCTAAATCACTTTCAATAGTAGCATCTACTTTGCCTAACTTTATAGATAATTCATTTCCACTCAAATGTTGAGCTGCGTTTGCGTATTCTGGTGCCAATTGTTTGCAATGACCACACCATGGAGCATCTAAAATATTAAAATAATGAAATTTAAAACGATTCAACATAAAAAATAATATGCTGAATTCATAATAAAATTTAGTAAAAAACTTGGAGATTGGTTCAATGGATTTTCAATCAACCCATTATTATTCTATATAAAGTGAGAATTTACTATATTGTGATTATTAGAGCCCGGAATTATATGTATTTACATGTTTGCATATCAATGGTGATTTTAAATGTCTAGGATTTATATCACACCAAGTTTATCATATTCGACAATTTTTAAATGCATATAATTCCGGGATCTAGTGATTATACTATTGTTTCATTAAAAAAAATCAAGTGTTAATGGGTTAATTTTCTGAATATTATCAATTTAAAAACCTAAATAACTAAGCATTAAAAATTATTCAAATGCATTAGCTTCATTATTTTCCCCACAACTTAAAAAAAATGGAATATCTAGTTAACATATTTGACAGAAATTACAAATTTTAACTCCATTCTGTATTTAAGTTAAAACTATTTATATCTCATCAATTTACATAATTTTTAATAAATATAGCTTATTTGGAAATAAAAAGTGGTTCCATCCACAACCAAAAACTAGGTTAAAAAATATCACAGTAATGTAACATTACCTGGGCCTAAAAGTACTTGTTTCTTAAATTTAAAAAAAAAAATTCTTAAAAATGTAATACTTTTTTGGATAATGGAGTGTATTATTGAGGATTGATCACCTTATACGTGTTAAATGCAAGAACACTGTAATTTATTTTATAATTAAAAGTTAAGACAATCAACAAAAAAAAAATAAATTAAAAATTGTACATATTCAATCAAAACATGTTAGTCATCATAACTTCAGTTAGAATAATTTTTTGTTTAAAGCAATGATTTATCAACACAAAGTTGTTCTTTAAATTCTCCTAACTTATCATGACAACAATAACTATAGAGTATATCCGACTTTTAATTTGTATTACATATGCTGTCTTTACCAATGAAATAGACAAATACAATGGTAGGTAGTCGTATTTTGTTTAGTATTAAACATATTTATTTTAGGCAAGTTTTTTAAACCTTTTAACACTGAAAATATATTAATATTTCTCCAATTTAAATATGCTTGCTCTACAATAATTATTAACTAAAGTGTAAACAGAATTTAAGCAGAACAGGAAACCGTTTTTATACAAACAGTTGTTGAAATAGTTATTGTAACCGACCCATGAGAACAGTTAGTACAAACCTGATGTAAGAAATACAATAAAGTACAACAGACAGAATTAGCCAAGGTCAAATTGAGGTCCTGGTGGACCTCAGAACAACTTAAAAACGAGCCAATGAGTCATTATATACATTGCGCAATGCACCTCATGGAAAAGAGGTGATAGTTATTTTTAATTTTAAAGAAAATAGTAAAAATCAGGATTATTTTCTGAAATTTATTTTTGATTTTGTAATTTCAAATTAATAAATTTTCAATTTAATTTTATCTTAACATTTTTGACTGAACTTATAGAAGTTCTGTGAGCAGAATCATTTTTCTTAGCAATGCTTTAACATTGCATCAAGATAAAAATTAAATTGTTTTATGTATTCTACCTTTCCAACCTATGTTTTAACAATATTTTTCTAGTTCATAAAACACAAATACTTTTTATTTACTTGCATACTGAACATTTATTTTTTTATTCAACTTAGTTTTAACTAAAATGTTTAGTTTGTATTTTATAAATTATATTACGATCAATTGTGTATCAATGATTTATATTAAAAAAAAATATTCACAAATATGATTCCCACATTATAAAAAAAAAACCATTACTAATTATTAACCTTATTATTTATATTAAAAAAATTAAATTATTGTTTATTAATATTATTTATTTTTATCAACATTGTTAAACCAATATTTTAGCTAATTTAACAGACTTTAAAATATATTAAAATTAAAATTGTTATCAAAATTAATATAACCAATACAGTGCAATATTATTTTAATGTACCTACGTTTGAAAAATAAAAAAAAATTAAAACTAGGTACCTATAAGTATTTATTAAATTACAAAACAATAATTTAATAAACTATTACATACAATTAAGTGTAAAACAGAAGACTTGCCTTTTCTTCCTTAATTGTTTATACTAGATACCTATTATATTATTAATATTAACTATATTTTTTCCTTCAAATTATAGAACATTTTAATTAATTACCCGTATTTCAACTTATAAATAAACACAAGTACCTACTACTTAATATAGGCTATTTTAACCGAAAACATCCAATTGTCTATAATCCAATATCAATTCAATGAGCTCCCCTTTAACGACCATTTGTTAGTGATGGTTCAGTGCTCAAAAGATGCAGGGGAATGGTGGGAGGGCAACGGGAAAATTTCTAACCTTCAAAATGTTATCGTTCTATGGTAGTGAACATGACAACGCGGTACGATTACTTACAAAATTTGACGAGCAAGTATTCGGACGACGAGACTATATGGTCGAAATTATCTTTGGTTAACACCAGCACGCCCTCGTCGGTATCGACGGCCACCTGTTCTTGGACACCGGCATCGGCGTAAGTGGAGTGCACCAAGAGAAACGCTGCAAACGCTGCGTAAAGAAACATGTCGACTGTTTGAATCTGGAGGAACGGGCAAACAAAAAAAATCGTGTAAGTACAATAATACCGTTACAATAATAATAATAAAAATAATAATAATAATAATAATAATAATAATAATTAATAGGTACACCACCTCGTCGACAGTGGTGGCCGTCGCTAATATACTTACCGGTGTGTCGCACGTAAACGTTTAATCGAATGGAAAATAAAGATGTTAATGTTAACGAGTATTAGAATACACGACTTAACATTAAAAACGAAATAATGATCCGACGAACACAGAAGCGTACGCGTCAACGGGACGTTTGTTCTGAGCGTCTGTGCGAGTAATGTGTCGGGAAATGTGCGGTACGTTCCGCCGCTGATAAAATTTTGATGATGTAAACAAAATGTTCGTACTGGCTCGTGGTGCCCTATCATTGGTCCGCCGGACGCAGTGCACGCACGCACACGTTTTCAAACCAATAGTTTGTTGTGTACGTCGACGGCCGGATTTTTATCTCTTTCTCTGTCCCTCTTATCTCGCGGGCGACCGGATTCCGGATTCCCGGTGCCCGGTGCCCGGACCCGGTCGGCGGCCGTTTTTTTTCCATTACTGTAAACATTTTGGCAAATACGATGTGAAATTACTATTCTGTAAGGGCGTAGATCCCATTAATATCATACAAACTCCGATACATACATACAATTTCCGAACCGAACACTTTTTAACGAAATATCGCATTGCGATAATTGCATACGTGTAAGTACTATCGAAATAATATTGTAAACGATTAACGGTTCATTAGTGTTACGGTATTGTCTGTGAAAACGTTTCACTGAGCGATACGAACGTAGCAATGTACGATTCGAATATTGCATTATTGGTATCGTCGAGTCATTGACACCGCCGCGTAGGTATCTAATCTAATGGTAGGTAGGTACGACTCGCACCGTACGAGTCATTGCTTCCGTTGCGCACCGCACCGGTGTCGAACGTTCCCAATTTTGCCGAATACCCCGGAAACGTTAGATAAACCCGTAGGTTGTTGTAATATTGTTATTCCGTGTTATTTTGACGGAAAAACTTTTTCTATTATATTTAAAAACATTTTGTTTGAAAAATATGTAAAATAACAATAAAATGTAAAAAACATAAAATGTCGATAATTCTTATTTAAGCAACTACTTAGATTCGACTTACGCCATCATCAGGTTTCTGATAAACAATGTTATACAATGGTTTACGTAAACAATTTAAAAAGGAACAATATAAATGTATTAATTTGTTTTTTAAATGTCCCAGAACGATCACGCCGGCGCGTGGTTTTGATGATGCGGTTTTATCCTGACGCGCGTTGCTTTATGCGAAACAGTTTTTCTATATTTCCGACGATTTTTCTTATCAAATGCCTATATTTGTTATGTCTATTGTCCATCTATCTGGTTTCTCGCGGTTTTACGCATATTCAAAAAGAATTGCACCTAATTAATAACTACTCTGGGTCAGGGCAGGCCATTCGCTGTTGTAAAAAGGAAATTGGAATTAATAAGGAATAAGGATAATACCGTAACCAGGAGGGATACGTCGTGTCCCCCTTAATCATTTGTTTTATTGGTTATTACGGTTATTTTGGTGTATTTTTTAATATTAAAAAAAAAATAGATAATAATAGAAATATTATTAGTGATCCAAGTGAGGAATTTTTAAAAAATTACCTCAATCCATCAACTAGACCAAATTTCCGTCAGAATCTTCCTCTAACGTTGACGATTAGAATTGTATTCAGTGGCATAATTCGGGTATAATGTCAGGGGTTGCAAAAAAAACTTAGGATTCAAAGATCTGTGAAGACTTTCCTCTCACTGCAAATGTTTCACAATTTTCCTCTACTTTAATGTATTTATACTAAGTAATGACTTACAAATTTATTGGTTGTTTCAATTTTTGTTTAAATATGTTTTTGCTTTTTATTACTTAATAACTAAAATATTCCATAACACAAAAATCACACATTATAATATAGAAAAACCAATAAATTTTCTTGCTTCGCTCAGAATTTAAAAACGATGCAATTTTAATGTTTAAATTTTTTTTACCAGTAAAACAATTTATGATGCATCATTTAATAATATAAATATTTTCTGAATTACACCATGTCTAAGAAAAATTGTAATACACCTTGTATATACCATGTGTATGCACATTATAATACAATTGATTGTAATAATCAATTGCTCATTACATGAAAATGTCAGGCCTCTGTGAATAATTTCATTTCATACAATTTCCATTTCGTTGTCCCGTTGAATCAAAAATTAGCTACAAAATACAAAATTTACTGTCACAAAAACCGACATTGCGTAAATATGTTCCCTTTTTTCCGACGTTTATTTTTTTGGTAATTTCTTTTATAAAGAATATCAAAAACTGAACAAAATAATTACCTATACCTATACTTGCATATATTCACTATTTAGCAGTAAGTACCTATATAGGTACTATACTTACGTTTCGTCTCAAATTGTTAAAATGAAAATTTTTTTAATCCGTTTATTAATGCGTTTGGTCAAAAAAAAATATACATATATACTTATTGTATCCGGTGACATCCGGTATCTCAAAACATTGAATATATTATATAGTTTTTTCTTTTTAAAGCAATTCCAAATACTATGTATTTTATGGAACATCTTGTATAATTTGTTTTATTTTCTCAATTAGCTTATATACTAAGTTACCCGTTTAAATGCAATTATATAACCATGAACCTATTTTGGGTAACGTGCCAAAAAATTGTATGCGATTTTTTTATTATTATTATTATTATTATTATTTTTTTTTTTTTATATAAACCTAACATGCTCTCAAATATACTTAATATTTACTAAATCAAATGGGGAGAAATGTGTAATTCATGTTTGCATTATACTATAAACCAAACATAATAAGTAGTTATTACCTATATAACTTTAAGAAATCCAAGTATACACTTTAGATTTACGGTTTCGAATTTGTTTTTTGTTAAATTAAGATAAATGAAATTCGATTATATACCGTATTACTTTACTAGTACTTCCCATGTCAATATATTCTAATTTTACTCATGTTTTAAAATATAATATATGTCATTGTGGGTTATCTAATTGCAGATATCAACATCCCTGAAAAATTTTAAATCTATAATTTACATTTTTATTTGTAGGTATCTAGAATCAGAGTCCAAGGAGTAAAAACTTGTAGGAAAATTGATTTTTTCGTGTAGTATTTTAGATTTTGTATATATTTTAGTATCTCATTTTAGACATAGATACATTAATCAAACTAATAATTGAAATACTTTTTATACTACTCATTTTGTGCGTTTTGTAAATTTTTTTATTGTTTTAATTTTATTTAGGTCATCATTTTTTTACATACCGGGTGATTAATCTAAGTGGATACACTCATTATCTCGTCAACAGATCGACGGAAATCAAGAATTTCAACACTAAAATTTATTTTAATTAATACTCCAACTATTTTTGGACTTTTTAATATAGGTTGCAATTTGAAAACCAAAAGTAGATAGTGGTTTTACCCCTAAAATAATACTGACAACAAATAACATAAATATAAAACTGTAGAGCAACTTGTTTCATAAATGTTCTAGAAAACAAATTCCGGAAAAATTTAATCCCTTCCGAGATAGTAAGTGTGCTCACTTAAATGGATCATCTGGTAGATAACTAAAATTGATATTATTAAAAAATGCACATACAATTAAATATTTCAAGGCATTTTACTACATTCTCTAAATCAAATTGACATATTATTTTTTAACGATTTAAATTCATAAATTACATTGGGAGGTGGAGGAGTTCTGTGAGTTAGTCTCTCAGCTATATTACGTTCTTATACCTACATTATAATTGAATATGTATAAAACTATTTATTTATTAATAATAATCATCTACCTACTTGTTAAATAGTATATATAATGTGCAAAGACCCTCAAAAATATTATTAATACTTACAATGTTTGTCAGTATGTAAGTTTGTGTTTATAATGAATATTTAATTTAAAACTTTTTTTCGTGATTGGTCGTATATGTTGTTCATTTAAAACTAAAATAATTTGAATAAATATATAAAAAATAAAATAAAATTACATCTTTATTGGTAATATTGGTATTATTTAAATTTTTAATAACACTGGTTATAAATAACCGTTGAAATCAACGCTGATAAATATAAACCTCGCTAGTCAAAACAATTACAAATAGGCAAACTAATAGTGCAAATTCTAACAGATTCTAATAGTATACAGTATTCATTCTTTACATAGATAACTTTATTGTTCAATTAGAAGGTTTATAGCACACAGACATATTTCTAAAGTTTTTTTTAATCAATATAATAATTTAATAATTTTTAATTATTATTGGTTTTGTTATAATTAACAAAGTTTACGTTTTCATTAGTACTGGATCGATTTTGTTTTAAAATAAAATGTTTAATTGAAAACGAACCTGAGTCATTTCAAAATCTTATTGAATTTTGTTCACCACATAATTAGAAAACATTTCAGCAGAACTAAATATTTGGTGCACATAATTGTTAAAAAATAATGAAATGCTCAAAATTGGCATAGATGCTCCTTAAATCTGTAGTTCCTCTATTTAGCCTGATTTTAAACAAACTTATTAAGATTTTATGTACATTTCTAAACTTAACTCAACATTAATCAAATTTAATTTTAGAATGGACATTTTTAATATTAAAGAGAGTGAAAGCATACCTAATAAATGTAATAATTTATATAAACATTTAAAAGTGTTTATATTTTATTTTAGAAACATTTATATGGATTAACTTTGTTGAATGTTAACTAAAATGATAATATTACACCAGATAAAGTTATAGATAAATTATCAAAAAAAACTTCTACTATAATTTTATAATTAAATTAAATTTAAATATTTAAATATTTAAACGTTTATTTAACATTGTATGACGAAAAAAATTCTTAAAAAATCTTAATTACAGACCTAATAACTCCTAAAATAATTAAATATGAATGTATTGTATTTAATACTATTATTATAACAAAATATGATTCATGCCCCCGCCCAAAAGAGTGATAAATAATACATCAATAATACATTTTTTCTCTCATAAGAAAACGCAAAGCATGTCACTGAACGTATTTCAAACAATTTTTTTTTAATTTCAAACGGTTTTTTTTAAATACTCCTTAATTTTGTTCTATATTTTTTAAATACAATTTAAAGTGTACACTGTGCAGGGTATCAATGGGAAATAATAATTTTAAATAAATGTAGATACATATACGAGAGCTTATAGACACATATTTATGTATCTCTACCTATAATCATAAGTAAATTTAAATAAATTAGCAATACTGATAATACGGACACGTACGGAAGACAATAAAACAAAAGGTATAATGAACTTGACCGAATTTCATAGACGATGACCATAATAACCACATTATAAAATAATTCCTGAACGTATATTTATATATAATTATTGGCATTAGTTTAACAGATTTCTATTCTCTTTACATTATTTGTGTGTTGTACATAATAGTACCTAATTATTAATTGTATCATCTACTTGAATACATTTATTTCGTCCTGTCATAAAGGTATTTTGATTAATCGATGCACATAAAACATGATGGATAATACCACAGTGGAAGCAAAAACTTATACTTTACAATCGGAAATATACCGAGAAATGAACGCTGACGAGGAACATAGTGTTGACGCCGATGATGATACTTTCGTCATAAAAAGTAAGTTGTATTTATTTCAATAATAATAATAATAAAAATTCGAATAAAATACATAATATATATTTTAATACCTATATCATTGATTAAAATAAATACTATTATATTTGTATTAAAATCTATTTTATCTATATTGTCACAATTAATTTTTTCAACTACTGTAAGTTGAATTACGAGTATCTGCATGCAGGGAATCAACCAAGTTTTTAACCTGATACGAAAATCAGAAACCTGAATAATGCATGAATCAGGTCTATCTTTATATTTTATAGCATTGTTACTCCATTTTAATAATTTCAGTACAGCTTAAAAGTAAGGTTGATATGAAAATGTCTAGGTAATTAAAATTTACTGTTCTTCTTGTACCATAATAAGAAATATGGTCATTGTTAGTCGATAGACCGACTTTTTATGTAACTGCATGTATTAACTGAGACTAAGTAGGTATACAACTTTAATTTTGTAAGCTTTCTATACGAAATATAGCCCTTTCCGATACTTTAAAAACAATATTATGTTTTAATTCGTAACCGAAACCCGTTAAAACATAAAACACGGTTTTAATCCCATACTCAAAAAAATGAAATAAAATTAATGACTATCTGCATGTGTATAATATAATATATTATTATACCTAAATATAGAGAAATAAAAAATGTTAATTATATATTTACATAAAATTTTTTTGGTAGGTTATAGCATCTAGTAGATATTAATTGTGATAGTATTTAGATCATCTATTGGTATCAATAGGTTCATAGCGAATATTATAATATCCCATTTTGAATGATTTATAGTTTAATTTATACGAATAAAACATTCTCTCGTGAGTACATAATACAGGAAATTTGTATTATGCTTGTACTCTTTATCCAACTGTTTAAATACGAATTATAATATATATATATAGGCTTTCGAAATGTTACCTACTTTTACATATAAACTTTTTTTTAATTTATCGTAATTTAAAATTGTTGTTGTAATATATAGGTTTAGACTACATTGTACCTACAAATTATTATAAAAAATATGATTGTATAAAAGCCTTACAGGAATGAAAAATTGCGCATTTTAGGTAATGGCATACCTAGTCCTAAAGAACGTGTTTATCCGTTAAAAAAAAATTACAAGTGCATAGCTTCATTGTTCGATATTTACAGAAATATGTATAATAATGTAATATTACTTATAAGTTTTGAGGCAAACACGTCTACAAGACGGAATGAGATTTTTGGAACACACTTATAAATTGTACTCGAAACTCAAATCAATAATCATCGGTCACACATGATTTACATTCAGCATACAAATATATATTTTTTAAAACACATCCTTTTTAATACCAGTTATTTTCTTCTCATATCTATATACTATAGTCAGCAAGTCAAAATTATTTCGTCGTTTCATTATTATTTTTTAATTGTAAAAATATTGAAGATTGTAAATAATGTACCATATAATTATTATAATCTTCAATCTACATTCATTTGCATACATTTTTAAATAGAAATATTTATATAATAAAAATTTTTCCGAAGCTGATTAAAAACAGAGCTAACCTACTAAAAATATATATATATATTTACGCGGCTAAACTTATTTTACCATGGATTATAGGCTTCGAATGCTTCGATTTTCCTGTATACAGTGGCATCAAATTGTTTCAAAACTACTATGACAATATAAATTAAACTAACATCCACTACTATGAATTATATAGTAATAAAATATAATTTAATAGTGTAGACTTTTATTTAGGTATCCTAAAATTATTCTTAATTTACAATAAAAATAATAAATAACAATGTTAAAAAGTGCCCATTATTTAGATTGTCCTGTATTTAGAGATTTTCCTATACATTAATAGTGAAAATGTCCCCGTTCCCGAAAAAACGTCCACTATTTGGAAGTGTCCGCTATTTAGAGGATCACTGTATATTATTATAATTGTCTAGAAAAGGAAAATATAAGTTTTCTGTCTAAACTTGAAGTCTCTACAAATATTGTTAACTGAATCAAAACAAAAAATTTAAAACTTAATATATTTCGTAAATTTTCCCATTTTTCCTTTGTTTTTCTTATGTTTTTTTCCGGATTTTTCCATTTATTATGAAAACAGTTGGGTAAATCAAAAAAATGACCTAAAAGTACCATCCCAGTCAAATTTCTTTTCAGGAAGAATATAGAAAAAAAAAATAAACATCATTGTAAAATCAATACGTTCCTCACTCCACTCAGAATCTAAAAATGTCGTTAGGGAGATGGATATTAGTTTAATTTATGTTTCTATAGTATTTTTAAATTATGCTGTACATGACATTACATTATTATATTATCCGTCCAGTCGTTGAAATGTTATCACGTCGATGAAATGTTTTAACTTTAAGATGTATTTAATTAATGTGAAAATAAAATAAATACAATTTATTTAATTAATTAATTTAATAAAAATACAATTTCTACCTTTAAATAATTGACACCTCTGAATAGTGGACAAAATTTCAGTGATTGAGAGTTTCCGGTATTTAGAGGTTTTACTGTAATTATAATAAAAGGCTCATTGTAAGTCGTACTTAGTGTTAATGAGTTGGATATAGTATTTATTTTTTTTTTTGTTTTTATAAGAATTTTGACGAAAATCATAAATAATATGGCTTTTCATAACATGTATAACTGAACTTCGCTCAAAACATTGGTGCACATTCAATTTAAAACTTGGGAGTGTTTATAATTATTTAAGATAAAGTATCACGGGAGGGGGGCTTTCCCCCCCATCATATTCGAAATAAAATTATATATTAATTACACATTAAATAAACAAAATTGAAATAATGAGATCCGATTTTCAATAATGAATCTCATTGCCTAATAAATAACCAACAAAGGATAGGTACCTACTTAAAAATATAAAAACAATTAATTTAAACTTACATATTTACTAATATGTATTTTTACTAATGCCCTCCAAGGCGTATAATTATCAAATAAATAAATAAATATAAATATTATACAATATTGATTATTAATACATAATTCATAATATAAATCAATACACAATAGTATAATAGTAATTACTCTCATATCTATTTGAGTGTTATATTTATTTTAATTAGCTCAAAATCTGAGGGTGCCAAGCACCCCCTGGTGCCCCTGTATGTGCACCAATGGCTCCGAATCGTTTTTCGTTAACTATGATTAATCGTTACATACAGTTATAAATTAAATTCCCCTCTATATCCCACTTTTTCAACTTCTCTCCCTACAACAGTGGCCCATTCATCGTGCGAAGTTTGTCTGTTTTTTAATTATTAGAATGACACAAATTTTGATTTTACCTATACAGCTACACGCATATATATATAGGTACTTAAAGGATGCTTAGTTTATTCTCATATTATTGTAAGCCCAGTATTAACTTTCACATAGGTATTATACTGTAAACCTGCATTATTGACTTTCACTGCATGAGTAGGTACCAGTATAAATGTCGTGTACATCACTATACTATAGTTGTTACTTTTATTTTATTATTATGGTAATTTATTGAAGTTGCCATTTGATATTATTCGAGTTTTATACAAATTTCAAATAGGATAACTTACTAACAAAATATAATAAATTATTCACTAGTTTTATTTTATACTGGATTTCGGATCTGATCCGGATTATAGAAGATGTAACGTATAGTTTTAAACAGAACCAGCCATATGACGTGGTATTGTCATATTAAGTGGTGATACAGTGACATAGAACACCGTTGTCAATACAAAACACGTACAATTTCAATTGTAAATTATACTATTAGAGGTATATAATAAATAATAATATGAGCAGCATTTAAAAATAAATCACATATTTTAGATCTTTATTATACGGATTGGTAATTTCAATCTGGATTGATACTTATAATCTGGACTGGTATTTTCATTCCGGATTAAAGGGATTGTACCATTTGTTTTAATCCGGATTTGGTGTTCAGCACTGTACTATAATATAGTATAGTTCTGGGTGACTGCGTACCATCGTCTATTTTTCAAAAGGTATTATATGCTATAATTGACAGATACGTTATAATGTATGACTTATAAGTATACAATATACATCGTATACTCTCCAAAACACTACTGCTAATCCATTAGCTTTTTAAGATCATATTTAATTAATAATTTAATTTCCATCTCCAACTATTTATCTTTTAAACAATAAAAACTAAATAATGCCAATGGATCTAATTCACGTAATTTCAGCTTGACGTACTTACTCCTTTGTACAGTAGTAGCCTGGCTAGAACCTGAGGTTTTTTTAATATATTTTTACAATACTTATAGGTTATTATTAATTTTAAGCAGGGCCCTCACAAAGCGGGGTAAATAAGACTATTTTCCTGTGGCCCAAACAATTAAACCTCTGTGTAAATAATTACATAAATCAATAAATAAATTTTCAAAAATTGACTTGGTACCTATATAAAATATTTTCGTAGTTAGAATTTTAATAAAGTTAATGATTTATTTTTAATCAATATTCAACACAAAAATGCTATAAATAAGGGGATTATAAATATGTAAATTTTAATAGTAAATTGCAATTTAATTATGGCCTTTCGGTACAGAGGCCACACATTTAATGCTGGGGCCTGTTTATATTGCGTGCAATGCTTAGGTACAATAAATTATAATTATTAATTTATAAGACAACAATCTAAATAAACGCGTATACGCATGAACTATAATATTATAATAAAGTAAAAGTACCTATTGTTTAAAGTTTTTATAGTTATTTTAAAATTCATCAAAATGTATAGACAACGATTTTTTTTCCAGAAAAATAATTTAGAGCAATAATACAAATAAGCGTTTTATGTTTTTTTTAGATGTTAGGAGTGTATTCAGATTTAAATGCCAATCAATGCAACCTCCTAATTCAGATCACTTTTCCGTAGACGAAGATGGCGATCTAATAGTGCTCAGAAGTCCATTTTCCAAAGCTATCGTTATTGGTAAATGTAAATTATTTATTTATAACATTAAATTAAACTATACATATTAAATATATATTTTTTATTTGAATATTTAATTTCAATAACTATACTTAATACTTTTAGAACATATAAATCGAACTTCGTTAAATATGGTCGGTATGCAAGTATGGCGCAGTGCACTATTAATGGGCGACTTCATAATGGGAAATAAAAATATTTTTTCCGGCGATCAAGTGATCCTGGAACTCGGCTCTGGAGTGGGATTGACTGGAATCGTAGCTGCCATGTATTGTAAAGAGGTAGTCTTTACAGGTAAGTAATAAGTATACCTAAAAGAAAAAAGATGGACATACTTCGCACGTAGGTTAAGTTGGGAAGTAGGATGCTCCAAAAGCGAATATAATATAGGTATAACGATAAACCATTAATATAAACGAAATAACGATTCTGAGCGGAGTTCAATTGATAGTAATACTTGGTTAACTTAATATGTCATATTATGGTAAAATAATTAAATAGGCATTATATATTTTCTTAGTAATATTTGTTTAATACTGTATCGATTTTCCCGTTTTTTTTTTCAGGTTTTCCAATGTTTTTCCTGTTTTTCCCATTTGTTGATGAAACTTCTGGAAAAATTGAAAAATAATCTATCTAAAGTATCTCTCTAATCAGATTTCTTTTTAGAAAAAGTGCTATCGGAGTAAATTTGCTGATAGAAAAGTTGTCTTCAGAAAAAAAAAATCGTAATATTTTACTAATATATTTTGTACATTTTCCAGTTTTTCCTCCGTTTTTTTGTTTTCGGTTTTTTACGTTTGATGAGAAAACTCTTGAGGAAATTGAAAAATAATCTTCTTAGAGTACTACCCCAAAAAAATTTCCTTTCACAAAATTATCTACATCGTAAAAAATCTGGTAGAAAAAGTGCTTACATAAAAAAAAAATTAAAAATTAAAAAAAAGTAAACATCTTTGTAAAATCAATACATTATTCGGCACATTTAGAATCTAAAATATGTGCTTGGTGTAGTATAATATATATAGTGTAAACCAATAGGTGTGTGCAGAATTTGTTTGCAGGGTTGTGTAAGATTATTTTTTCAAGATCTTTTTTTTTATTTTTATAAATTAATATTTATAAAAGTCACTATACGCGCTCTTGAGAGAGTTAATATTACTTATCAAAGCGGTAGGTGATCTCTTAAACGTGATCATGACGTATTAATGAATATTATTTTTTTAAGTTTTAAACAATAATTTTCGCTTTAACCATATCAATTGAAAAATGCATATTATAAATAATGTAATAGGTATATACTTACTTAAATTTAAGTATCTCTACCAAAGCCACAATTATAAGGTTAAATTATAGTGTTGAATTGAATGATTTATTTAGACCAAACACATTTTATATCTGTTGATGATATTTTCTCAAATTCCAAAACTTTTTTTATTATGAACATACTGGAAATATGTCCACTATCCACTAGAATATACATTTTTTTCTAACATATTATAAATGTATACTTTTTTTGTCAATTTAAGAAATAAGCAGCTTTAAAATGTTACTTTACCATTTTTTTTTATCACTGTTACTTTTGGATGTCAACAGTATCATTTGTGTAGCGGCATGGGATGCAGTGTTTTGCTCCACTACAACTCTCCCCCTACCCAAATATAAAAATGGAATATCTCGTCAACGAGTTTACGAAAATCAAAAATTTTAATGTCAACATTTATTTAAATGAATACTCCATCAATTTATGAAAATTTTAATATAGATTTCCATTTGATAATCAAAATTAGGTAGTCATTTCGCTTTAAAAATAATGTTAATATAATATTTTGAAGCTTTTTGTTTTTTAAATTATCAAAACAAATTTTCTAGAAAATAAATTCTGGAAAAAGTTAATACTTTCCAAGATAATGAGTGTATCCACTTACATAGATCGTCTTCTGTACTTATAATTAAATACAGCCAATAACTACTACTCAATCATTTATTTATTTATATTGTTTACGGACTTGGCCCCAGTTTGTATATACCAATACATTTTTAATTAGTTTATATGATTATTGATTATAGAGTATATTAATAATATTATGAGGACGTTTTTATTTTCACTGGTTTCATTACCTTACACAGTTGAGTGGCTCATTTACTAAATAGTTAGTTAAACAGTACGAAATGGAGAAAATATGTGATTTGACAAGTGAGACGTTAGGGTTCTTTAAAGTTAGTAAATCAGAAGAGTGACAAGGAATCAATTTTTGAGATGATGAGGTATTTAAGAAAGGTTAAGTTACAGGAGTGTCGATTGTCACAACGTGAGGCTAGGTTATGTATATTAAGTAGGTATAGGTATACCTATTTAGTTATTTAGCAAAGCTAAGAAATTTTCTCTGAACTCACTCGAGTTGACGACGGGTATTTAGGAGCGGAGTGGGAACAAAATTCAGGCTGGGAGATTGAAATGTAACCACGCCATTCAATAAAATACATACCAAATGGCATTTTCTTATTACGCTTGATTTCAGTCTTTTAATTTGAACCCACAATACTACATTTTCAATAATAATGTATTATGTATATACAAAATAAAGTTTAGTTAAATAATTTTATTATTAAATTTAGCTTTTAATGCATAGTTAAAAATAATTTCAAACTATATTTGTTGAATTAGATAATTTAACTTTAGTTGTAATAAGAAACCTTAGGAATAAAATCAGTTCACAGTTTATTATTGTGATATTCATAGTAAATGGTTTACATGGCTGTACTTAATGAATTTTAAGCATGAAGCATTTAAGCGAAAATGGTTTCAAGTAGAAAATGTTGTCTTGTTAGTGCAAAAGAAAGGTAATTTTTTTATTTACCTTACTTTTCTTAATAATGTGGGAAAACCAAAAAATCATATTATTATTCTATAATACTAATTTATATTTTATAAATTATCCCGTTTTGAGTTAATTTTACAAAAAAATCAGTTGATATAGTCTTCTTTTATACAAATTGAATTATGATGAATTTAAAAAAGATAAGTAAGTCGATAAATAAATTGTTAGTATTTTAATTTTTAATATTTTCAATCTTAATATTGTATAATAATAGTGTATATTCAATACTTTTGTAAATTTCAATATCTATTACCCAGTCATTTTTTTTTTCCATTCCTTCATTTGGTTTATCAATATTGTAACCCTTTTATTTTTCTATTTCTAGCTAGTCGACGCATGCTACTGTTTTTGTTTTTGTTTTAATTAATGTTTATTATAGTTTTTTAATATTTTGAAACTTTGTATTCAATGCTTACTCATATATTGTATTCAAAATGATAGGTACGTTAATAATGGTATAATATTTGATCAGTTTATCGAAATAATACAAAAAAATATTTACTAAATTTTTAAATAATACGGGTAAGAATTATATTACCCATACAAAATGATCAGGCTACCAGGCCATAATATGGTCCAGGCCATCTGGAAAATTCCCATTTCCAAACCAGCCATTCCGCCCATAACGGGTATTATACCCTGGGTATACCTTGTGGGTCCAAAACTGATACATTAGTTTTGATTCATTGATTTCTGGGTGACTGGCTAAAAGGGAAATTAATACTACAGCTATTTTTATGTATCTTTAAAGTACCTTATTATTATTGATTTTAACGAAAATTTTATTTAACAAATTAAAAACTGCAATTATAATATTATAATAGTGTAAGAATAAAAATAATACGAAACATTTCGGTTTGAATACCCCGTTAGTAAACATGTTATTTAGCATACTCGGTTAAATTTGAGTAAGATGATATTTATATATATTTATTTATTTATTTATTTATTTACCTAACTATATTTAAAATACAATTTTATTTTTTTTTCTAGATATTGATAATACAAATATATTATCGATGATCGAAAAAAATATACGATTAAATAGAGATTTAATCGTCAGTCGGACAACAGTGATGCCATTGGACTTCGGTGAACCTGAATTATCTGACGTATTATGGACCAAGTTGCGAGATGTAAACATTATTATAGCTGCAGACGGTTTGTTTGATACATTATTTTTTATACCTATTCACACAGATAGATTTAAAATAAAATATAATTAACCATAGACGCTACTAGGGGGTCTTAAGCACCCCCAAATTTAAAATTAGCTCCCTCAAAAATATCCATATACATTTTGCACATTATTTACACAAATACATTTTTTTATAATATTGACTAAATATTAATTCATGTATTTTATAATTAATAAGCACAACAAAATACCAATTACCTACAGATAACCATATATATGTATACAAAATAAAATTAAAAATGTTACGATACATTTTTATACAAAAAATTGTAAATAAAATGTGTAATTGCATATTATAGGTGTCGTGTAAAGAGAATTGTTGAGGTGATTACCCCCTTGATGTGTCCATAATTTTAGCACCCCTAAAGATGGTATGGTCTAGTTGCGCCTATGCAATTAACAATAATAACTATGCTCGAATTGGGAATAATGAAGTAGAGGAGCTCAATCCAACAATTTAAAAACTGCGTTCCAAGTGCACAATCACTTAACACAGACCCGTGAGGGGCTTTGCCTTACCAGCATTCTGAATACTACTTTTCAGCAACAAATATTAAAATTCCAAATATATTTTGATAACAATACCTACATCCTAAATGTTGTAGTAGAAAATAAAAAAATAATAATCAACATTGTATCATTGTAACGGACTCGTATTCCTATTTCCTAGGCTATAAACTACATACCAACTAAAGAGTAACGACTAGGTTACGACTGAAAAGTTATTATGACTTTATGAATAAAAATGAATTGAAATTCAAATACGATGCGAAATCGAAAAATTCAAAATCACCGATAAATGATAACCATAAAGCCATGTGTATTTAACTATCGTGTGCCTTTGTTTTCTATATTCACATTCTTTGTTCTATGAACGCTAGTGTTCATGGTTTATACCAATGATACCAAATTCCTTATTAATTATATGAATATTGAACCCCGATGATAATATTTTACCTTTTTTTTTTTTAGATATCGCTTTTTTGCGGATAATGTATGTAACCACCATATAGTAATTACTCTATGGTCACCACATGGTCAAAAGTTTAGTTGAATAAATTCAACTATGCGGTTATATAGGACCATAGAAAAGATGATAGTATCAAACTAATATCAAAAATAATTTTAAAACTAAAAATAGTAAAATTTGTAATACAATTGAAATTCACATTTTAATAAAAATTATTTCGGACATTAGTTTGTGCCGTCCTCCCGTTCCAGTAAAAAAATATAGTTGGGGAGGCAAAAAAATTAAAAAAATAGTTGAGGAGCTCCGTCCCTCTGCGCACCCTCCCCCCAATTCGAGCACTGAATAATAGTATGAACAGTATTAATGTATTATAGATTAGCTGGACCCGCTAGAGTCCCTAAAATCTTATTAAATATATCTGAAATATTTTCTATTTTAATTATTATGTTTTGTTATTTACCGTAATTAACATAGAAAGGTTATTTTTAATTCTGAGCGTAGTGAGGAATGTATTGGTTTTACTATGATGTGTTTTTTTAAATGTGTATACATTTTTTTGTTGTCTATAAACAATTTAAGGTCTAGTTGGTTAGAAAAAAAGTCGTATTTTGATTTTCCAAGGTGTTTTCATGATTGAGAAACAAAATTATAGAAAGTTTACGGCATTAATTAATGATTTTTTTTATTTTCGGTTGTAATTCGATTAAAAACTAGTGACCTGATATTTTTACTGAATATTCATTATTTATACTAATATGAGTAGTCATTAATAGATGTGGTGAAATTTTCAAAATATTCTGGTGATTATTGAGCTATTTATTGGCATATTACATTTTCGAGATTTTTACGTACCTAGTTTTTGTTTGGTTAATACTATGGTGATAAATTAATTTGATCAAAAAGAAATGTTTAAAAATTTACACGATTTTCATTATATGTTAAAAGTGGTAAATAAAAAAAAAAGTAGAGTGTAATGTATTTGTATGTGTACAATTTTGTTTTATAAGATTTTTAAATTCAAAACATGTAAGTAAACGGAACTTCGCTCAAAATCATTGTTTTTTATCATTGTTTTTTATCATTGTTTTATCATTTTTTATAAATATAAACTCAATATTATTATATATCTTACAATTTAGGATACAAATTTAGGATTTATACAACCAACTTTCCACCTACAACAGTAACAAACATATAAGCAGTATGTAAGCTCTTTATTTTTAAATTTGTATATTCCGTATATTCCATTTATTCATGTTCTAAGTTGAAATCATGAGTTACCAAAGATAACATTTCTCTAATGAAATTTTATTTTTAATTAATATTCATTTTAATTATCTTAATTCATTACCTATTACTATGTTTATACTTTATTATTGTTTATTGTTTTACCTATTAATATTAATATATTTGTATTTGCCGGAGGCATATGCTAATATAGTCGAGTTCAACAAATTCAAACGTGTGATTAGAACTGATAATAAGAAATCGAAATTTAAAAATCCAGTGTCGCATCTCAATTTTTTGGCTATGATTTTCAAAATGTGACATTTCTGCGATACTTTGCTTACAACCCATCATCATAACCACCAAACATTTTAGAAATAAATCTGTGAAGTGATCTGCACTAGCCATCACTATAGGTTTAACTACTTATAAATAGGAATATAGAAGTATATACCTACATTTTAATCGATTTATTTTACTTCAAGTCCAGGTCTCAATCATAATGTTTCTACCTAATGCATATTTTATAGTCATAATTGCATAATTAAATTCTATGAAGTTTTTTGTGACAATGGAACATAATATAATAGGTATACCGGTAAAATATATTTGTTTTTTTGTTTTTTAGTGATTTACGATAATGAAATAACTAAACAATTAGTTAATACCTTAAAAAAAATAATGGCAGTGTCTCCAATGAAAACCGCTTACATAGGAATGGAAAAAAGGTACGAAAATAACATTTTCATATTTTTTTTATATCATATTTTAAAAGTAACAAATGATTGCATTTACCTATCTTATTGTTATATCAGGTACGTGTTTAGTTCGGTGGATTTGGACGTGTGCGCACCTTCCTATGAATACTTCTGTGATTTGCTAAAGCAAAATAATTGGTTTCAGGTAGAAATATTAGATTGTAATTTTTCGCAATACTTTCAATACAACAAAGTCAAAGAATTAGTTATACTCAAATTAACCACCAACCATTCCATGTAAAGTATACAATAAATGATTAATGTAAAATGTGTAAAAATAATAAATACACAAATACTGTATAAATAGGTATATGTGCGTTTTTAATAATGTTTTATTATACGGAATGTATATTTTCTACGAGAAATCATAAAAAGAAAAAAATGAAATTTCAATTATTACTATAATACTTTCTAATTAAAAACCAAAAGCGTTTGACATTTTATGAAAAAAGTTATTAAGCAAATAAGCATTACTTGTTTTCTAAATTCGTTAAAATTTTAGAGGGGTAATTTCATCTCCCTAGAGAGGCACTTTCTTTTCCGTCAACCCGTTGACGAAATTTTCAACTTTTAAGTTTGAGTATAGGGAGAGTACTGCTTTCCTAAGTAAAAACGCCATAAGTCCAAATAAATTTAAAAATTAGTTAAATGTATAAAAAAAATCTTAAAATTCAGACCTCTTAAGTCAATACACATATGTCGTATATCTGAAATATTATTCTATAAACCGACTACTAGGAACATTTGTTTTGGTAGTACGCCCTAAATTGTCAAAAAATGCATTTTTACTAGGTATAAACGACGTATAATATAAGTATCAGAACTATACTAAGCAAAAACATCGTACACATTGATAAAGAGAACGCATTTTTGCTTAATTTTCAATAAAAATAATAATTGACGGTGTTCATACTTAGAGCAAAATATGGTTTTGCTACTCGAAATGTGATATGTGTAAAATTTGTTTGTAACCAATAGATCATTAAAATATAATAGTAATAATATAAATATATTTATAAAAAAATTAGATATGTAAGTACTTTAGAATTTATTCATTCATATTTATGTATATTCCATTGCATTTATCATGTAAAATTACCCATGAAAATCCATATCATACTTTGATAAGTAAAATATAGGAGATATTATGAAGTTTAAAAAATGTAAAATATGAAAACCTGTTTTTCTCAAAAATGTTTTCTGTTGACTTATGTCGTTTTTGTTTATTAAGGCAGAATAGATAGGCGCTATACAAACGCCATGCGCTCTGACGTAACACAAATGATGTTCCACTATACTCGTCCCTTACTCAAATTTAAAAGTGGAATGTCATAAAAAAAAATTACCCTGTGTACCAATTATCTTAGAAATATTATTTAATATAGTTTTTCAAAATTAATCAAAGCAGTAGATATAAAGACCGATTTATATCGGTCGACCTTTATTTACAAATAATGTTATATAATATTATGATAGAGTTGATATTTAAAATATATGCTGTAAATATACCTATACTTTTGCTTATTACAGATATAATGTCTAATAATAATACTATTTTACTATAAAACTTCATAACTTATAAAAGATTACAAAAATATGTTTGTGCTGCTTGAGATAGAATCGAAATATTATATTATTTCCACCTTCCTAATCGTTTGACGTGTGACAGTACAACCGTGCGACTAACTCCGTTCGCTAGATGATCATATTATATGGTTTTCCACCATTATAAATAATATAGGTGCCTATATTGGTATTAATTTTTTTTTTCATTAAAAATACGGATATACGATATATATTTGTTTTATTATAATATATAAGCATTTAAATAATAAATATATAAGCCATAAAAAGTATATAAATAATAGTATACGGGGTGATTTTTTTATCATGAACCAGCAATTATCTCAGAGGACTTCAAGTGAATTTGATTTCTGTTTTTTCTAATCATTATGGAATCATTTAAGCTTTATTTTAAAACCATTTTCCGTTTTTTACCTCTACTCCATATACCTTAAATAAGTGCATACTTTTGATTTTCATATAGTAACCCCCCCCCTTTGAACACATATTTGAATAGAGAATATTTTTCTAGAAATGTTGATATGCATAACACTAATATCAAATTTACCATTTATGAATTATAACAGTTTAAAGTTTATACCGGAGGAGTAGGGAAGGGTAATAAATTGTCTATGACCCTTCTGTTTGATACGGCACACGTGCGTATTTATGAGTTTTTTTTAATCTATATATTAACTAAAACCAAAAAGCTTTTTCATAACCCCCCCCCCACCTCAAAATCAATTTCTACATACGTCACTGTATAAAACATAAGTATAATGTACTTATGTTTTGTTATTAATAGTACTCATAGCTCGTACCTATAAAAACCGAGTGAACAGAAATTACACATTTTTACCGATTTCTTAATTACAAATTTTTAATAATAAACAAAAACCAGCAGAACCGATATTTTTAACCATACCAATATTAGGTAATACAATTGAATTGGCAGCCCTAAGTCTAAAAAATGAAAAGAAAAACATTGATTTTTCAAAAATTCTTAGACGTAAATTACGTATGAATAAAAAATATTTAGGCATACATACAAAATATAGCCGCAATTTGCACAAAATATTAAAAATGGCACGTAATTTACAACAACCCAAATGAATGCATAAAAGGTAAGACTGTACTATTATTTTACATTTGAAATATTTTCGTAATCATTTTTAAGTCAGTAAGTACTTACTTAATTGGTGTAAATAATGAAATCAATGATACTTTAATTTTAAAAAAATTATTAAACGAGTACCTAGGTATGTTAACTGATAATTTGTTAATTTTGTCTCGTAACTAATACGAGAAATATAATAATAATTATAAATCATCGATTGTATTATTATAAATACATAATATGCAAAAATGTTCCAAATATTATAATAGCATTAAAAAAAAAAAAAAAAACTAAAGGAAAATGTGTATTATAGGTATCGTGCGAATATGTTTTACATGTATAAACACTTTCTTTTACGCCTTCGACTCCTTTCACTACACGGAACTATTTATTATTAAAATACAAGTATAATATACACAAGTCGTTTTTGTCCTCGGTCACAACATCACGAAAAATTATTTATCGTTACTTTCTATTGTGTATTATTAACAGAATTTACAATACGAATCCGTTAAGAAATAATCACAAATTTAAAATTATCACAATGTATCAATACCTACAGATATACATTTCATGTATTTTCAATTTTATACAAAATTTGTATTTAATAAATTTATATAAAACTATTAAAACTTATTCAATTGTATATATTTTTTAATAATTTGTATTGCAATCATTGACATATACCAAGTAGATACCTATAGGTATGATATTAATTATATGTATTACCTAATAAATATATCATAATTTATCTTCATAGGTGTATGGTTTTAAATGCACTTTTACAACAAAAAAAAAAAATTGTAAACTTCTATAATTTTAGGCTCATGTACACGGGTGCCCGTTGAAAATGTTGAGGGGTGCCAGAAATGAACCCGTTAGAAATATTACAAGGTTTTTATAATTATTTGTAGTTTATCTACTATAATATTTACTATAAAAGCATTAAAAATGATTATGTTTTGATAAAGAAGTATGAAACACTTCACACCAAAGTTCTTGCACTCGAAACCAACAAATCTACTGGCACTCCCTCGGCCACAGCCGTTTTTGACATCATCCAGGAATTTTCTGAATGTGCCAGATGCAAAGCGAATGTGACTCATGATCTACACGAGTCATCTTCCTCAGACCCAACGTCAAACTTTGCCGATGAAAAAAAAAACACCTTAACATCGATTTTTGTTTAAGTATCCACTAATGAGTTTATTAAGTTCAATCACTTTCGCCTAGGAAAAAGTGGTTCATCGCGGTGACGCTTCACGAAAGTAACATTTAACAAAAATACTACTGTTATGCAAGTTTTTTCGGCGTTCCGTGTTGAAAAAACTCGTTCACCCGAGTTTCAATCGTAGGTCTCAATGGTTCGAGACAAAACTCATCTTGAACACAAAAAAATACTGGCTTGTTACAACTTAATTTCTCACACAAAATCTTCCCCTCTAACTAATCCTCGCTTTTTTTGGTCATTTATCCGCAAATCCTTCTCCTCGCCAACCATTCCTCACAACGTCTACTACAATGATTTTACAAGTTCGGATGCCTCAAATGCAGCGGAACTATTATCAAAGTATTTTTCAATAGTATACAATTCATCTACTAATCATTTAACCCCTACCTGACTTACTCCGCAGCCCCAACGTACAACTTGTCCAAAAACATGTATTTTTCAACTGAAAGATGAAGTTGTCTGGCCACTATATATTCTTTTTTTCGAAGTTCTTAAACTCCAGTATTTTTCCCTCAAACTCAAAACTCGGGAAAGGGATCCATTATCCCTGTCCTTAAGTCAGGTGACCCACTAAATATAACTAACTACCGTCCTATCTTACTATCTTACCACACATTTCAAAAATCTTCGAAATAATCACCCTCAAATCCATTCGTCCATCTATAAATCACATCTTCGTCGGCGAACAACATTCCGTCCTGGCCGATCAACCAAAATCTGCAACTTAACTCTATCTTCTTATACATACGACTTTTTTCGTGACCGCTGCCAAGTTGACGCGATCTATACAGATTTTTCAAAAGCGTTTTACCGGGTTGATCACTCTCATCTGGTCAAAACACTTGATCTTCTTGGCATCGGCGGACCATTACTATATGGCTGGGCTTCTACTTAACGGATTGTCATCTCTTCGTAAAAATCGCAAACTCGCGTTCCTCTATATTCACTCCCTCATCTAGTGTCCCGCAAGGCGTGGTTCTGTCTCCACTTCTTTTTCTCCTTTTTTTTTAACTCAGCGTCTACAGTACTTTCTCATGCTAAACTTCTAATTTTCGCCGACGATATGAAACTCATCCTAAAAATAAACTCAGTACATAACTGCCAAAATCTGCAACACGACTTCAACCGACTATTTCTATGGGGTAAAATCTAGACCTCTCTCTCAACATTCAAAAATATTTTACAATAACTTTTATCAACCTCTGCTCACCCATATTTTTCCCCTGTGAATTACACAATATCTCTAAAAAAGCGATTTAGCATTTACTCTAACCCCTCTCCCCAAATAAGCATAAACAAGAAATCTGTTGTAAGGCTCTTGAAGTTCTTGATTTCATCCTTCGCTCTTCTCAACTTTTCCATCTAGCCATGCCTCTCAAAACACTGTACTGCACCGAGCGCCCTAATGAAACCCATCGTTGAGTATGGCAGTATGTTATGGGATCCTAAAACCACAACAGCTAGTGCTTCTGTAGAGCGTGTTCCGAGGTTTTTCCGTACCATTTTTATCATCTAAATATTTCCTGTCCCATACACCACGACTACTCTTCTGTTCTATATAAGCTGGGCTTCTAAAGCTTAGCAGACCGTAGACAGATAAATAACATTTCATTCCTTTCAAATCTTCTTATTGGCAAAATAAATTCACCGCTTCTTTTCTTACGTCAGTTTTTAAGTCCCATATCGTCACACCAGCGTCCATGCTCCATTTCATATTCCCCACTCTTCTACTAGTTTCCTTCAAAACTTCCCCCTAGACCATCTAATGAGAACCGCAAACAATTACCCATCCTTTCAATTATAAAACACAAAAAGAAAAATGCTAAGCAATGTAAAAATAGTAATAGTTATAGGAAACAATAGTAATAGAGTTAAATATTAAGTTATCACTAGCAATTCATAAGTTTAATATAAGTAAAATATATGTTAGATATAAGAACACTCAATGTAAACTGGGCTTGTCCTGTAATTTTATAATAAATAAATAAATAATTGATAAGAAATTTTCTCCGATACCAAAAATCGCGGTATATTTTTACATAATATTCTTATAATCTTTGATAATATACACATTTTTTTTCCCCTTTAACGTGGCTGGTTTTTGGGCGGCCTATGAAATTGGGAAAACCCGGCACCCATGCATATTACCATTAAAGTACATACAAATGTTTTTCTAGTTAATGACATATGTGTAGTATGCACATTATACATATTGGTACATTCGTAGGTATATAGGTTTACTTGTCTCTATTTTTAAATGTATATTAGTTTAATGGACCTCAAAGTTTTTTTTCCTACAAAATTGGTGGTCGCACAACTAAAAAGATCGAAACCGTGGATTTAATGTATATTGTATATAGTTACACATATGTAACAGAGACCCCGTGGAGATATATATTTTACCACAACAAAAACCTTTTAGCTTAGAATTGTGTATAAAACAATTTCCATTGTTAATAATATTGTATAGCATTTAAGTAACACTAAAATATATATGGTCTGTTAAAATATCGTGGTACTTAAATAGTATACAAATATAAAATAAACTATTCCATGATGCTGATCGTATAATTTATTTTGCGTTTTAAACACTGTATAACTACTTGGCCGTTTTTGTTTTGATTCAATACGCAAATCTATCTATACACAGTAAAATAAATTTTAATTATGGCAACTGATTGCATCTTACATTATTATGCTAAATTTGAATGTATTAAACATTTTACCGCCCCTGGAAAAGCTTATATAAATATTCTGTGAAGATTTCAGGTTTGGATTATTTTAAACGAAATTAGAATGAAAAAAGAATGACAAACCATTATTCTGTACATTTTCCCAATTATTAAGAAAACTGTAAAGAAAATTAAAAAATAACTTTAACCATACGAAAACCAAAGAAAATTTTCTTCAAGTAGATTTCAAGTAGTAAAATTGTTACAGATATACACACACACACACACACACACAAACATTCAAAGCACATAATATAATAAAACTATATACTCACTGCACTCAGAATCTAAAAAAAAACTTTTTCTTTGAATATGACTCTTATGTATAATTATGAAGAAAACTAACATTTTGCCTGTCTCGAAGTCATAAAAATATTATAAATTGTATTTTATCATAAACAAGTACTTTTTTTTCATTTTAATTTAATTACCAAATATTTCATAAAAATTCAAGATACTCGAATTTAAATTTTTAACAGATAAAAATATATATTAGAGCTACAGAAAATATATTGTTCAAACAATTTAATTATTATAATATAATGAAATATTGTCACATAATAGTATGGACACAACAGTTTAATTATATATAAATTACACATTGATATTATATTATATTTGTACATACTATTATGATTGAATAAAAATGTAATACAATAAATTATTATTAGAATGATAATAGTTCTATTACAGTCAATACACTTTATTTTCTAGTATAATAATATTCACATAAAAATATTGAAACATAAAATAAAAAAATTCAAATTTAATTATATTTTAAGCCATTTAAATTTATTTATTTTTTTAAACTTTATATCTTTTGATCAATAAATAATAATTAAAGGCTTTTAGTTTAGATACTAAGGCAGTGAACTAAAGGCAGTGAAAAAGAAAACAAATTACTACTAATTTTGAAAATGTATGAACTCGAATGCTAATTGTTGATTACAAATTTAAATTATTTTGCTTGAAACTCTTAATAATACATTTTAATAAATAAATCTAAACTTTAAATATTACCAAGTGTATATATATGTATATTTATATTAAAAGAGATTAAAAAAATCCTTTTGCACACACACACACACACACACACACGCATATAAATATATATATATATATAATAACATTTTTATATACCACTTAGAAGATATTTAAGATATTTAACGTAAGTATCATACATCAATTATTGTTTTTAATTAGCCATAGAATTAAAAATTACAAAATATTACAATGATTTTAAATATCCTCTTGATTTTAATGTAATTCTAAATTATATTCTACCTTTAGTTTATATCTTAAAGGCATATAACAAATAATAAAATTAACATTAAAAGTTGACAATTATGTATAGAGTTCAATATTATTAAAATTCAATTTTTTTTAAATATATATTATGTGACTTTCAAATACTCAAGACAGTTTAAAAGTAAATAGTTAAATGATTATCTTATTTGGTTGGTTTAGTATTGTTTTATTCATAAATTATGACATTTTGCTTTAAAAATGCAATAAAAAAATGAGATCTGAAAACATTTTTAATAATTTTAGATGAAAGAAAATTATCTTATATGCCACTGTAAAATAAATCTTAAAAAACTTAATTTTTTAATTTTTTTAAAATGAGCTGACAGCAATTCAGATTCATTACAATATTTATATTTAATAGGGCAAGATGTATTTTTTAAATTAAATCAATTGTATTGGAGAATAATATAAAATAATTAAATTATAAACTTATGAAACAAACCCTGTAATACATATGAATATACCCCAAACTAAAATTTAAAGTTTTTAATTGGCAACTCAAAGTAATAAATACATATTTATCTATTATAATATATTCTGTGTATATACTATATTATATTACATTTACAAATCAAAATTATTTGTAGGCTTAAACATGTCAACAAAACTAATATATAAAGGTGTTTTATGTACTTTATACATGACATTATTTTATAACATGCATTTAGTAAATTGTTGCCTCAATAAAAAAAAAAATTTAAAAAGAAGTGTGATATTTAATAGTAATTCCAGTGATATATAATTAATATTTAAATAAAATTTAAAAATACTAAATTAATAATGAATACCAATATTTAATCAATTAGGATTAACTTGTCTTGTCACTTCAACAGTAAATGAAATATTAAAAATAACACCAAAATTAAAAAGAGTATATACATTATTTTTGTAACAACCTGCAGTTGTACACTATTTTATTGTATTGCTAGTTTAATGAACTTGAAATATTAATAGTTATAGAATTTCAAAAGGACAATTGTATAATATGACACTGCCCCTACATTATATACTATATAAAAAGAATACTGTATTTACTAGATAGTTAGAAATATTATATTGAATTAAATAAGATATTTGTATATACTATCTGTTTAAGATATTAAAAAACTGACTTTTCTTTAAATAGTATATTGCTGTAAGAATTCATTAAACATAAATTAAAATTACTTAGATTATTAAAAATATGAACAATATATATTATCTAATCAATGTACAGTGGAATAACAACCCTGTTTTAGTATCTAAAATAAAATATTCACGAAACAGCGATATTATGCAAATTTACAAATACATTTTACCCATATAACCCAAATAAATGTATTAAAAAAATTATAATTTTTTTTAAATTTAGTATTGTATACATTATAGCAGTATTTTTCAAAATCAAAAGTATTCATTATTATTCACATACTTAGGAAATAAAATAAATAGGTAAAACCATATACAGTAAATATTTCTGTACAAAACAGTAACATCTTAATTATATTATATAAATTTGTACTTGGACAAGAAAATAACATTATTTGTTTTAAAAATATTGCCAATAAATTATTAATAGATTATTTAAAAATATATTAATTTAGCATTTATAATTGTTTTTTTAAATAAAAAAACAATATGTAACCCTAAAAAAGTACTCATTGAGTTTACATTTTATAATAAGACATCCAATACTATACAATTATATTACCTAACACAGTAAATAACATCTAAAATTCTATGAATTTATTTACATATATATGTATATATATTCATTATTTTTTAAATAATAACACTTTAAGAAAACTAAAATTGAAATATGAAACAATAATGTTAAAGCATTTGTTGATGTAATTATTAAGAAAATAATTTAACAATCTTTATAAAGATTGAAAATGTTAACAAGTCCCTACAATTTTTCTCTCCACTGTACAATGATTATAATAATAATAAAATCATATTTTATAATCACAAAAGTACTTACTACAATTCTCCATTTATTTGAGTTTAGAGAACATTAATGACAACAGTGATTATAACACATTGTAAATACATTGGGGAAACTTGATTAAAATATATTACAACAATTTTTCTCAAAATTATCACAATATTAATTACCTAATTATTTTCGTCTTATAGATTCAGACCCATTTGAGGGTAGTTTTTCAGGAACTGGTTTTTTTTTATCAGTCAATATAGGGAAAGTCCTACGCCGCACTGTGAGAGTTGCAGATATTTTATGATCTTCACCATTCAAAGATGTACTATTGCGTTTTTCTAATGGTTTTTCTGGCTTATCAGTTCGAACTGCGGATTGAGATCTAGTTGTAGACCCTCCTTTTTTATCACTTTTTTTTTCATATTTTTTTTCTTCAACATTATTTGCATTTTTAGTAGCGGGAGGGTTTTGTCTTGTAGAATTACCTTTACGACCATTTTGTTGTTTAATTACTTTTCCTTTTAATTTATCTTGAAGTTTTAAAGGGTAAAATGACCCAGCAGGTTTGCGCCTGGTACCAATATCAGACTGCAATGGGCTCTGCACTAAACACCTAATTTCAGTGCGATCTTCAGACTTTTTAGCTCCTTCCTCACGCCAATATTTTCTCTGTGTTTCAAAAGATTCATATAAAACATTACTAGCTTCAGAATCGATAGCAATTATATCTTGCAACTTTTGTATTGTTGTATAAAATGTTACTGGACTTATAAGACGCAAGTCACACAAGTTACACAAATGTAACATAAAGTTTTTATACAAGTTTTTCCTAAGAATATCTTTTCCTTTAGATTCAACAAACATACTCAAAGCTAATGGTATTTGACAATCACCAACAAATCTGAAACCAAAATAGTAAAAAATTAAATTCAACTGCAAGGTTGTAAGTAAAAACTGAAATTTGAAAAAATTATTTGATTTTGAACTAAGTATATCCTTTAATTAAAAACATACATACTTATGCACATATCCAAGAGCGGTCCATGGGGTATGGACCTCCTCCCCCCCGAAATTTAAGCTTCTTACAAAAAAAACAGATTATTGGTAGTTGGTGATAAACTTTTTTTCGATCCTTTCTCCCAAAAAAAAAATCCAGGCTACGTGCCTGTACATACCCTTCTTTCATAACATGCAAATTCCACATTTTCATTATTTCTTTTTCACCATCATTTACATCGGTGAATTCATCAATCATCATTGAAGTCTTTTTCCGTAACCATATAGGATCACTTTCATCTTCACTATCAACATCCATTTCTCGTGGGTAAATAGGAAGGCATGTTGATGTGTGGTGATATAGTCTGAAAGAAATGTATAAAATATAACCATTGAACATAATATGATAAAATATAATTAAAACAATTCATATTTTAAGGAAATTGATGATGTTGTATATTAGTCAATTTAAATTAAAAAGTCAGACAAAATTGTAGGAATTATGATTTATGGATTTCATTTTTTGAAACAAATTATGATTTTTTATAATATAACAATAGATCATAAAATTCAGTAAAAAGTATGTTTACATCAAAATCACAAAAAAGAAAAAAATAAGATTAAAACACAAAACTGAAATTTCAGATAGTACAATATGTCTTCAATGAGAATGATCATACTTTATAATTTTACAAGCATTTGGTATCTCAATATTATACAAAAAATATAAGCCACCTAGTAATAGTTTTTATTAAAATAAGACTTGGGACTTCACTTTAATCTTATATATTAATTTGCATACATTACTATGCATATAACAAAATATAAAATTGCTAAATACTGAATAATGGTTAGTATAATATCAATTTTAGATTCGGAGCATAGCAAGGGAACTATTCGTTTTACTGTGTTTTACTTCAAGTGTTTCTTATAGTCTGTGAGCAACTTTTCTACCAGAAAACTTGCTCTAAAGTAACAATTATAGCACCTTCTCGAAAGGTATATTTATTTTGGTGCATTGAAGAAGACATTTTTTTGATTTTCTTAGTTTTCAAAATAATTGGGAATGAAAATTGATAAATTTATGGCGTTAGAATTTCTTTATTTTATATTTGTAGAGCTTGTTTTCTGTACAAAATATTTCACCAATAGAAAAACAACAAGATACCTATATGTTGTGTTTCTAATCTAATAGGTAACCACACATTTTTTTAATTTTCTATGTAGATTTTTAATTGAGCAAAATCAAAAAATACATAGAAAGAACAGGAAAATGTACAAAATATTTTTTTTATTTTAAATTTTTTTTTTTTTTTTTTAATGTAATTCAGTTAAAAATATTTGTAGTGACTTTAAATGTTGACAATAAACTTCTATTTACTTTTTCTAGACCTGGTAAATATTCAAAACATTTGAGCTATACATTTAAATTGTATGCGTTTTTATAGTAGGTATTGACATGATGTACATTATAAGTCATACTTAGTGGTAAACAATTGAGTGTTATGAAATACATATATATATGTTTTAGAAATTTTAATGAAAATCATAAATATTAAATAAACATGTATAACTGAACTTTGCTCAGAATCGTTTTTCGATATCAATGGTTCATCATTGGTTACAGATTTAAATTAAAAAACTTTATGTGTCCCACCTTTCCAACAATCCACCTACACAACAGTGGCCGCACACGTCCCTGGTATCAACTTTTTTGTTATATTTTTCTGTTGTCATTGTGTGAAAAATAGCCAATATGAACTTAGTAAATTTAGTTTAATTACAGAGTTGCTTGTCATTTTTTTTTTTTAAAGTGAGAAAAGTATTATTTTCAATTAAGTGAATTAAGTTTTTTAATCAAAATATAAAAAAAATAATGTAGATAAAAGTAACTAAAAATATTAGTAAAAACATAAATGATAATAAAAATTTGAAATATTTAATTTAAACACTTAATTATATTTAAAGAGCTTTAAAAAATGAGAAAGATGAATTTTTTAGGGAAATTAATGAAATAAGTGATAAAAAGTCAGAATATTAATGAATAATGAGTGCATAGCAGCTTTGTAATTAGAGCTAGGCTGATAACTTTTTTTTCCCCCGATATAAAACTGATTCAATATTTTATGTTTTTAGATCCATGAACCGATAACCAATATAAATTGTAGTTGGAGTATATAGCATTATCGCTATAACCACCATCATTATATATTTTTATCATTACACAAATTGATATGGGACTTTTTTTGTACATTATATCAGTTTTATTATCGGTTGGAAAAAAAAACCTATACCTGATATATTGATAGTATCAATATCTGTCAGTATTAATATCAACTATTGATATTAGCTCAGTACTAAATTTAACCACTTTTGTTTTTTAACTAATAAACTGGCTATGTATAATACTTTAAAATTTAAACATTTAATTTGTATAAAATACTTTTATTCACCTGTTATGTCCAGTAACATATGGTCTTTGGCCATCATATCCATCAGTATCTTCTAATTCGTGTAAAAATTCTGATAAAGACGCACGTCTGAGTCGTTTTGGATGACAAACTACTATTTTAGACACTACTGTACGTCTCACAGGTCCAACTCTGGTTATACGATAACCGACATTCTTGGATTCGTCTCTTTGTGGTTGTGCAATTAAATCTTGTGGACTACCAATGTAACAACCATCATAATGTTCATTTATTGCAACATCAATTCGTGCACCAGATCCTGTTGGCTATAAATGTATTTTTAATGTAAAAACAGCTTTATATAACATTTAAAATAACTTACAACATAAGAAAACGTAAATCGAGCATGACATAATTTCAAATGCTTAAGTAGTGCATATAATGTAAAACAATCCAAGTTACACCAAGGACATTGTAAATCTTCACTAGCTTCAGTTTGTTGACGGCTGTTATTATTGTATAAAAATTGATATACTACTTTCAATTTATTAGTTGAATTATCCATAGAACCATTAGCATTTTGAACACTACTACTTCTTCTTGAATTGGAGTCTAAAAATATTAATTAACATAAAAACTAAAAATTTTTTAACAAATATTAAAAATTAATACTTGGCCAATTATTTTCTTTATTATCGACAAGAGGAAATTCAATAGTAGTGGTATTAGGCTCTGCTGACCACTTTAAACGAAGCTTGATCTTGTTACGATTTTCAAATACACTAAATTGTGGTCCAGTTTTTACTTCCTACATTAATTTATAAGTATATATGTATTTTTAATTATAATTTAAATTATAATGAAGATAAATATATTCTTACTTTAAGGCGTTCCCATGAAGCTGATTTGCCCACAGCTGATATAGGACTTGCATTTATTTCTTCCACAACACAATCATAATCACCATCTTTGAGTAAACAACGATTCTGCTTGTCGTGTATAACTAAATTTGCACCAAATTCTCTTTTATTTACACCATTTCCTTCTTTTATACTCATTCTTCTTTTCTTTTGACTAGGTTCTGAAATCAGAATAAAAACTATTTTTATAAAAAATAGATTACTTTACAAAATGTACATAATTATTACTAAATTTTTAGTAAACAACTAAATAATTACAACATTTTAAATTTATTTTGTGATCTCAATTTTGCTTATTGGTTTCTAAAGTGATCTACATATAGTTAACAAAAGAATACATACAAATAGTTTTAAAATAAGTGAAATACATTTCATTAATCTTTATGAAAAAGCATATTGCATGCAAAATTATATAAAAAAAATAGACCATATTAAATTAAAAAGGAAACAACACAAAATAGAAATATATTTTAAAATATTATTTTTAGTATATTAATTAATAATTATTATATTAAAAAGACAAAAAAGTCACGCATAAAACAATGTTATATTCGTAAGTATCAATAGTCAACAGATAACAGGCAGCAGAATGAAAATATAATTTTGCGATAAAATCAAGAAATTGTAATTTTTAAACAATTATGTTTATCAATTATAATTTAATCTCGCAATAATATAATCATTTTTATAGTGTATGGGACCTTGATACTTACACAAAAATTGTTATTTAGCGTAAATTATTGTATAACACTTACGATACAAGTAACCTGCATCAGATCGCCTTAAGACTGTTATCATATAAATATATAATATAATTTACAGTTGAAATACACCGTTCTATTAGATTTCTTAAGTGCAAGAACTTAAAAATCAATTAATATCAGTTAATATACACATAAATTAAGTTAATTTTTCATAATTGCAAAATTAATGCAGTATTTTAGAAATGTACATTTAATTGAATGCATTTTATCCAAACATTGAATCAACATAATTATTCAACTAAATTAATTTAGACACCATACCCACCAGTATTTTCAGAATCGGAGTTCGAAGCCACATTCATAATCCTAACTAATAAATGATGCGATTTAGACATAAGTCCATTCATAGTAGTGGCAGTAAGTGATTCAACTGGAATAGATACAATCGCAGCTTGTGATGTTAGTTGATTACAACTGGGGTTAACAGGAACAGATGAAAAACCATAAGATACCTAAAATAATAATTAAATCATTTTTATGAGATCTAATACAATTTATTAATACTGTTAATTATTTTACCAATGAAAATGGGGAAGCATCTTTCCGCTTTTTGTGACTAATTTTCATGAGACTAGTTTCAATTTTAATGGGTTCATTTTCATTTTTCACTGTCAAATTTAAATTTAAATAATATTACTAATCATTCATTAGAAAATATATAACAAATTTAACCAGTAATTTAAAATTACTTTTATCATCATAATAACCAATGTAAGTTATTGTCAGATATCGTTTGTTACAAGTTTTTTTTTCAAAAATTTTTTTTTCCATAGTACTCAACAATGAATCCACGTCTAATTTCTTTTTGGGATGCTTCGCTCTTGGACGATTTGCTTTCATGTAGCTTAAAGTTCTAATTAAAAATAACGGCTAAATAAAAGAAAAATATACATATATTAGGTATAGAAAAATAAATTGTAAACTTGTAAAATATTTATCCTGTTTCAGAACAAAGATAATTAAATTTATGAAGATATACATATTATATAATAAACACAAGGTTTTAATTATCCCATTTTATTAAAGTATAAACAACTATTATTTCCCACCTACATCTAACATATTGAGCATATATAAATATATAAATAGATCGAATATGATAATATCCTTATAAGGAAATAACTATAAAAAATTAATTTTGGCACTAAATATATTTTCGTACAAATATATAAAATAATAATATTATTTAAATATATTGTATTAATTAGTTTTAATTTATTCTTACTATTAATTTATTGTATTATATGTTAAGTTGTACATGTAATGTAATTAAACTAATGGTTGAATATAAAACTTGATACATAATATTATGCATCATGTTTATTTTAATTATTAATTTATAATTTGGTAAAATGTAAAAACTACAATTAGGTACTAGATTTTTTAATATCAACTTACCTATTATTAATATTGTAAAGCATAATATATAAAAAAAAATACTGAATTACTAATTTAAGTATAAATTAGATTTTATAAATAGTTTAAAAATACATATGCTATAACATGTAATATGTATAGTGTGAAAAAATGAGGTTTGATATATACTGCACAAATTTGGTCATTTTAAATTGATATTAAAATAAGTATAACTATTTATTTGCTGATTAAACTAATATAAAGTTAGTGTATTATTAATATTATATGAATATTTATTGAACATCGACCATATTTATTTTAACAATAACTTACTGAAAACAAACTACGATTCCTTAAATATTTGTAAATCTGGGTTGGCTCTGAAAAAGATTCAAATAATGTTTTACTTAGTTATGTTATAAATATAACTACAAAAGAAAAAAAATAGACAATACTTATCTAACTAGTGTAAAATTATTACAACTGTTTATACCCAAAAAAACAGTTTTTTTTTTTTTTAATTATAAATAAAAATGAATAGTTAAATTACTAATTAAATAATTCAAATTTATATTTTTTTTTATTAAACCAAAACTGGTCATAATAAAATAATTTTATAATGCTTATAGCTTTGCATTATTATACTACACAATACAATATATTGACAATATTATACAATAATATTTAAATGTACATAAGAAATTGACGGAAAATAAACCCAGTTGTAAATTAATACCAATTTGAAAAATATTAATATAACAGATTAAAAAAAAAAAAAAAGAATGATAAATAAAACAAAATATAATAGGTATTTATTATACATATTAATTTAAGTGGAAGAAAAAATGAACTGGTAATTTAAAAAATAATTATTTCAATTGCTATAACTTATTACTGCTATTCAAAATTAATTCAACAACACTTGTTTGGTTGTTGTTTACTTTTAAAACTACTAATTTTAAAGTAATCGAAAGCCTGGTATCGAGTTTTATATTTTTCATTCTATTGTTACCTACTCAAGATGATTTTACATAATAAATCGAAGTTCATATTGTTTTTATAGTTTCATACCCGCACCACTGTAAATTCTACAATAATTAATTTCAAAAAATTAGTAAAAACAATAACAAACTTTTCAATCATTTTAGATGTGTGACTGTTTGAAAGTGATACAGTCATCTAACTGTGAATCGTTCAATACAGTTTTTAATTGAAATTGTTTGTTTTTATTGTTTAGAAGACATGTCATTAATTAAGGAGTTTTAACATCTAAAAATTAAGCCCAAAAAAAACTATGTTATCGAAAACTAGGTAGATAGAAATAATTAAAAAAAAATAAATACTAAACATGTTAATTTTTGGACATTTATCTATACAGTGTCCCACAAAGATATAGTTACTGCAATATCTCCTAATATAACAAAAATAATTAAATTCTATTTTTTATATTAATCACAGAAATAAGGAAAACAAATATTTATATTTTAATTAAATTTGTATGTTTTGATAAAAAAAACTAAAATTTTTCAAAATGAATTAACATTTATTATACAATTATTGGATTTCAATTACAATAAGCATATAAGCATATGAGCATATTAAGAATATTATGGAAATGAAAACACTAGACGAAATTATCTGCCCTAAAGTAACCCTTGACTAGTAACAATTAATCAGTTAACACACAGTATGTAGATATGTTCAAAATTCAAATACCTATAATTAAATATATTATGTAGGTAGTATAATAATTTACAACAAAGTTTTATTTTAACTATTTAATTTTTATAGTAATTTAAACCTACTTTCAAAGGCTTGTAAGAAAAGCTCATGATCTGTTTCGTCGATTCTGTTTTTGTCCAGTTCTTTTTCTCTCTTTTTAGGAGCCATTCTAAAAGACCGGGAATTATTTGCAATTAATAAATAAATGATGAAACACAAAAATTAAATGGTCGAAATTTAAATTCCAAAAATTAAATAAGTTTATCAATAATAAAAAAAAAGGCAAAAACTAAAACTAAAAAAAAAAAATACGTAAATCTAAAAACCGAGGAGGGTAAACAATGGAAGCAATCCATTGGCAAAGGGCGAGGCGAAGGCAACGGGAAGCCTACAGCCGTTCCGGGGGACAACGACCGATAACGAGCAACACAGCGTAGCCAGATATTCGAAAATAACTTACCGCTTTAAAATTTCCCTAGAAAAAGTTCGAATCATGAACAATTTGCAAGTTCGATTGAAAAATTATCAAACTATAGTAATAACGGTACATTTATTTTACGTAAATATTTTTTTTAATAGCGAAATTTGTAGTTTCTTCTAAAATTATGATTTTATAATCAAAAATTGTTGGTCACACCATTCACTTCAAGATTCCAATGATTATTTTCCGTTAGTGTTCAAAAAAACGTTAATTGTGCAATGATTAATGGATTGTTATTTGTTAGGTTAGGTTAACACTTAGCACCGATCCACCGCCGTAATAATTATAGAGAACAGATAAGATAAAATCAACATTTTTTTTTTGTGAACAAAATATCATAGTTTGTTAGTCTACTAAGGTATTATGGACTCCTTCACGAAAATGTTTACCTATTTTTCATTGAACTTCATGGTCTATATTTGAATGTTTGCTCATTTAATGGAACCATGACTAAATAGACTTAGTCATGGATAAGACCATCTTCATTATCCTCCATCAAAGATAATAAAAAATGATAATAATTATTATTTTGAAGACTACAATAAAGAGATCAAACTCTGCTTCTGATAACGTCCTGAAAAGAGTCGCACGATCAAATGGCCACAGGCTGCCTTCCGTACAATGATAGTGTTGCTAATTTAACCCGCAAAGTGTAGAGGTTATTCATGTTTTTTGGAAAATATGTGCATTATTTCAAATAATGACGCATCATAAATTGTATTGCTCGTAAAATTAAGCATTCATACATGTGCGTATGTATATATTTCGTAAATATTTTTTTCATGCTAGAATGATCTAGTCTTAGTGAATCATTGCTATATTTAACATATTAATATCTACGTTAAACTTATAATAATTACGTAAAAATATTAATTCATTTAGTATTTATTAAAAAGAATATTAAGTAATAACCCTACAATACATGATTTTTTTTTAATAATATTAAATTTTTTATTTTATTTTTTTTACTATTAATTACCATTATGAGGTACTATGAAAATAGTAATATTGTAAATGCAAAGACACGGCATTAGGTACGTCAATGAATACTCGCGTAGTCGCATGTGGTGCTAAATGCATACTGTTGTGTGAGCAACAACCGTATTTTATAATTTTACAAATAAAATAATTGAATTATTTCTTTGCTACCTATCTCAAACACACGCAGTTTAAAGGTATATCAATTCAATGTAATTTTTTTATGTACATAATAGACGTAAATTTATAGTCATTAATTGTGGGGACTAGGGAAATTCCATGCCTAATTTCTGTACAGTACACACTGATCAATTGATAAATTATTTAATAATTTAAATTAGGTATCTGCTAAAATCTACTGGTTTAAATGAAAACCATACAGGTACCTAATATTATTATATCTTATCATATTTATTTTCAATTATATTTGATTAATACTGTCCCACGTAGATCGATATCCCAAACAACACAGAGTTCCCGCGCCGTAAATGGGAAGTCTCCATATTGAGTCCTTTAAGAGTCCCATGCCAGGACCTCCTATGGAAGTAGGCTGGACCATACATTATTTTCGTATTACCGCCAACGAACGTCCTAATTAGGTGCGTAAATAAGCAATACAGATTATAATTTGGAAGTTTATTAGAAGGCCTTTGGACATCCGTAAAGTATTATTCATATTTCATATCCGTAAGAAACATAATTGAATATATTTATGTTGACACAATATTATAATAAAGTTAATGTAATTATTATTAGTATTCATACTTCATCCATCTGACAATCTATCATTAAAAAATTATATTTACCTTAATTTAAATACAATTATACTAAATAACTGAATATTTGTTAATTGTTATCAATTATCACAATTATCAGTATTATCATTCCCGCCTTAAACTAGTATCACAGAATAATATTGTGCTATAAACAATATTATTTATCATCTCGATGATATGTAGATACCTAATAATATAGTGTATCTCCAATGTATAAGTGATTTTAAAGCAACAGAATTCTGCCAAATATCAATTTACACAGAAATAGGTGTACTTAAAAAAGTGATGTCACCTGAAATGTATCATAATTTCTTATGTCTCAATAATATATCTATAATAATACTATATTCTCCTTAGTTTAGTTCAATTAATTGTTAACTACGCTGAAAAACTTCCACAATATTTTGTCTTACATATTTAATAAATTTATAGTGAACACTATATATCACATAAAGTGTACAAATTGCTCCATATTGTAGATGATGTTAGACATTTTGGGCTTCTGGATCGTTTTAGTTGTATTTAGGTATAGAACCTAGGTAATAATTTATTTTAACAATTTGTGTCGGTTGTTGCTGTGAAGCTACACCATGCATTGTAGGGTGTGTTTATGAAATATATACATATGCACATATATGAATGCATAACTTTACGAGCTATACAATTTATAATGAGACATAGTTCGAAATAATGAAAATATTTTTCAAAAAACATTAAGAATAGGTAATCGATTAATCATGCGACCCATTTTGCGACGTGTTTTTATGCAGGTGGCTATACAGCTAAATATCCTTATTCCAGTTTTAATGATTTTGTATTTTTGTTTATATGTTATACTATTTTAAACAATTTTTTTCTTAAATATTACAATGGTATTTCTTCTATGTCTACGGCCTTCAAGACCAAATTGTCAAACACATGCCATACCATCCGATTCAACATTCAACCAGCTCTACATTCGACACCTGGTCCTCCCATCATAGCCTTGATCTACTAAGTGGTCTTGCGTCTTCTGGAGAGCCTCATAATACCTTATGTACAAGGGCTCTTTCCTTTCAACAGTAGCGGCGCTAGAACTTTTACTTCAAGTGGGCCAAACTGAGGCCAACATTTTATAAGGAGGGCCAATATTTTTCTTGATACTTATTTATCAATCTATGAAGACTGTTATGGTAAAAAAATTTAATAGGCATTATATATTTTCTTTAATAATAATTGTTTAAAATTGTACCAATTTTTCCGTTTTTCTCTGTTTTCCCATGTTATTTCCGGTTTTTCATATTTGCTAGGAAAACTCCTGAAAAAATCAAAAAACTACTTTCTCAGTCAGATTTAATTTCACAAAAAGTGCTATCATTGTAAATCGGAGCAAAATTACTAATTGAAAATAAGAAAAAAACAGAAAAAAAATCGTAATATTTTACTAATTTATTTCATACATTTTCTCGTTTTCCTCCGTTTTTTTCGTTTTTTCACATTCGATGAGAAAACTCCTGGAAAAATCGAAAAATTACTTATTTTAAGTACCACCCCAAGAAAATTTTCTTTCAGTAAAAGGTTTACATCGCATACATCGGACTCGTCAGAATAAGCTTTATTGTAGAAAGAGTGTTCACATAAAAAAAAAAAAACAATTAAAAAATTAACATCTTTATAAAATCAATACATTCGTTACACTCAGAATCTAAAATATAACTATGATCTCTACATTTCTTTGTATTTTTATGTATCTAAAAATATGATATATAATTTAAAACATAATTTCTTTGTAATCATACAGGACGGGCTGGTCGGGGGCCAGGAAGATTTTAGAGTGAGCCGTGGCGACACCACTGTTTTTCGCCATGCGCAGCTAGCCCAAAAGTTTCTGATGTAGTTCCTTAATCTCTACATTAAGTATGTCTGATTCTCCACTTTTCTGTATTCCTATCCATACAAGGGCCAAAAATCAACCTCAGAATTTTTCGTTCAAATACTAAGGGGTTATTCTATTGTATCTTATGAATCGTCCAAGTTTCGCACCCATACTTCAGTACGGGTTAAATAAGAGTTCTATACAGTTGTACCTTTAGGCTCCTAGACAATATTCTTGACAAGCAAACAGCTTGTTCAATCTAAATATTCCAAAATAGCATCTATTGCCCGCTTGTATTCTTACTTTTATTTCCTCTTGTATTTGACTATTCTGGGTTATAAGTGTACCTCGGTACTTGAACTTCTAAACATTGATAAAATTTACATGCCCTCCACTTTCAGAAGAGTATATACATCCTCCGGTAAAAATGCCTTTTGAGCTGTTATGTATTCTGTTTTTTCCACGTTTATTTCTAATACAACTCTTTTTATTGCTTCAAGTAATTCTTAAGTTTGTTCACGAGCTCTTCTTTATTTTCCTCTAATAGCACTAAATCATCCACGTACGTCAATAGTCCAAACTTTGTCTCATCTACTTGTTCTCCTCTATTCAAAGCTATTCATTATAATGGTTCATCATAGCGTTATTTGCAACTTTGCAAGTCATTAATGGGTGACATGACTTTGTCATTCCATTTTTTTTCATCGTGGATAAATAAAGACATCTTAGGACAGCGTTTTCTGGAAGGGAATGTGTAATACGCACAATTAGTTTTTACGTCATGCACTTAGCCTATCCATTCTTTATTATCTATGTCTTCTTATCACCATTAGAAAAAAAAGGAATATCTATTATCCACACCATAGGGCAAATTACTCTATCAGCACAGATATAGAAAATAATTATCTTAATCCATGCTACAGAATTTTGAATTATAAGCTGCTTGGAATCATATTGCAGTGATGTACTAATTTTACAATAACACGCTAAATCAAATTATTGTACGCTCACTGTACACGTATTACATAATAAAAACTAATTACAATTTGCAAAAAGACAAGAAAAAAGCTAAAGGCAATGTTTTTAATTTTAAGATTCGAAATTTCTGCTAGCGCGTTTTTTAAAAATCGCTGTTGGCTACACAAACATCTTATAGGTAATATAACATTTATTTCTTATCACACGTTAAGGTATTTAGAGGAAGTGACCCCATCCCGTATTTAATAATAATAATTTAAATATACAGTCATTTGACATTCGAGTTCGGAAATTAAAATAAAAATATTCAGAGTATAGGTAATGGATTATTTGTATTGTGCTTTTATGGTATGCAGTATGCACAGATAATTTACAATCACTCAGTCAACGAAAAGCGTTCTCTATCAATCCATGTCTGGTGTGTAACTGTTTCGTATAAGGTCTATGTCTGTCAGATATATCAGATATGTCTTATTCACGGCTATTGATAATATTATCAATAGCCGTGGTCTGTACTATAGTACTGTTGATTATACTATCTAAAATCGTGCCTTACAGTAAGTTGTAAAGTACCGTATTTTTTTTTTTAAATATCAAATTCACAAACCTTTGTTAATATTCCAGAAAAGTTACCACCACGATTTAACATATACCTTAAATATATATATATATGTATGTCTTAAACCGTGGTTACCAAAAATACACCAAAGTTCAAAATTGGAAATTTCAAAATTGTGAATTGTGATAAATGATAATAGTTGTAAATTATCACTTTTTATTTATTCCACGATATATCCGCTTATCATTTTATGTTTTTGAAGAATGATAATGCTTTCCACGTGCTTTTCTGTTGTAGCGTACTAGAGTAGTTGTGTACTTGTGTTTGCAGTATTATTGTTCAGGGTAAAATTAATTTACCAGAATATTATAGTTAATCTCGTTTAAATTTTTTTCTGTTAACAATTTTGTTTTCATATTTGATTTTTTATTTTTCTAATGATTCATCATGATAAAACTAGAAACATCTTATAGTTTAGGTTCCATCATTGAATCTAATTTCTTAGGAATATCGAATGATGCTGAACCCGATAATGTTATTGTTACATTATCAAAGAATATGGTTACTTGTTTTCATGTTTGTTCATATATTTCATTTAATAATTTTTTTAATTTATTTGATAATCACATTTTTTTATGCATACTATTTAGATGCCAAGTCAAAATCAAGTTCACTGTTGGAGCAGTTCTGATAAATTGTCTTCTGAAGTAATCTTTGATCCATTAACCAATTGTTATTATGGTGTTTTTAACTATACAAGAATTGGAAAATGGTTACAAAATTCTTTAGACATGAAAGATATGAAAAAATATAATGTGAGTTTTTTTCTATAATTTATATGTTTTTGTAGTTAACAATAATAGATTGTGTAAATAACTAATATAATATCATACATTTAAGAAAATATTGAACATGAATTGTTAATACAAAAAATAACCAAGTTACTTTATATCACTATTATAATCAGTATGATTTTTTCATTTTAATAATGATGGAGCTACTATAATTTTATTCAAAAAATATATACATATAATAATTAAATCTTGAGGTAATTCAAATGATGCAAGTTTTCATCTACAAATAATGAAAATGAAAAATGAAATATCTATATGATTTAATTTTAATTCTCTTTAATTTGCTCAATTTAGTTTTTAAAATACAGTGATTATTTTTCACTTATAAACACCAAAGTAAACTAATTAAAACAAGTTTTAAGCCACTAATATGTATCTAATCTATAGTTCTTAGAAGATTAATAAAACTGTTACTTACAGAATGTTTACTTTCTTATTCTTAAGATGCAATTTTGAATTTTCGAACATCATCCAATACATTCATAAATGAGCAAGAACCCTTTAGAACAATAGTACAGTGGTGATAAAAAATAATTTTATAACAAATAATATAAAGAATGGATACCATACATTAAATAGCAAAAAATACTGATTTCAAACAGTTTGAAAATAAACTATTGAATTAGAATCAACTGGTTTCAATTAAAATATTTAATAGAGACCTATACTGCTCTGCTAAGCAAAAGTGCTGTAAAAACAAATATATTAGTTTTGAGAAAAATGTATTCTTGTATTTTTCGTTTTCTTACCTTTGTTTATTTTCCATTCTATTTGATTTTGTGTAAAATAAATAAAACAAATTTAAACCATATCAGCATGTATAGTATGCATACAATTATAAGTTATAAGTCACAAAATAATGCTAAGCAATTGCGCCGTAACTTGAATAGAACATAGAAATATTAAGACAAATTACAGTATCTATAAAAATATTTACGGTGTTTATGCTTAGTAAATGTAAGATGCGGCTTTCTTACTTAGTGCAATTAATATTGTTGGTCACTTAAATCATTTTCAATAAAATATGATTGTGTTTTTAGCTTATTCAATGTAATTTCTGGAGTTTTTTTTCCACAAAAATTATGTAGAATTGGTATACTTAACAAAAGCTATCATTTTTTTTTTCAAGTTGTCGTACTTTTGCTTAGCAGGACAATATATAAATTGCTAGTTGGAATTTCCTGGTAATTTTGTTGTGAATAGAGTTGTATCATACTATAGTCAGTATTTCCTTAAATAGAAGGGACGACAATTTATTCACGTTTAGTATTTGATTGATCCTGTTAAATTATTTAATTTTTTATGTATTTATATATATATATAGTTCACTGTCAAAATAAAACATCTTTTAACAAGATTGGACTATAAAGGAGCAGTAGCAGTTTTTGAAAATGGATATTGTGAATGTTTAAAAGAAGCAATTAGTAACAGAAAAAAAAACAGAGTTTCTATTATTAATGATGGCGAAATAATTGAGTTTTCAAAATTATGCTTCTTCAAAAAAAAAGCTATATGTATTATTGTATCTGTTGATAACAATGTAAATTGTATTTTTTATTTATGATCCACAGACATTTTATTGTAATAATGATCTCATCAAATTTTTAATATTATAATTTCAGAATATAAAAACTTTACGATCTGTGCCATTGGAAGATTCATTTTTACCAATTAATTTACAAATATCTTTCAAAAACAAAACTGTCAAATTGCTTGGTTATTGTATAAAAGAAAATTCCACTTCACTTAATGTTATAACATTTTGTAAGTATTTAACTATAAAACATTTATTTGTTTATAGTATTAACTATACTTATGGTGATTATGATTTAAAAATAATTGCCTTTCAAAATTTTAGAAACTTGATTGTCTAAAAAAGATTCTATAAGTAGGTGTAGTATTTGTTTAAAATTTTAAATATATATTGGTATCGACATTTTTGATTCCCGTAAACCCATTGACGATATATTCCGCTGTTTAGTATAGGCTGGAGAGATTAGCACAGTGATATTTAAATGTCCCACATGGTGCCACCATATAAATAATGCTTCACTACTCTCCCCTACTCGAACTTAACAGTGAAAAATCACGTCAAAGAGCGACTATAATCAAAAATAAAAAATATCCAGGGCGATTCATTAAGGGTGCTTACCTCATTTGTTTGGTTACATTTTGTATGTATACAAATTCTAATCTTAAACAATTTTTAGTGTAGTTAATTCCAATATTTTCAACATATTTAGATTTTTCATGACATTTAAGGAGTATCCTGTGGTGATACCAACTTTGGTTTTTCAAATGAGAACCTATATTAAGAAAGTTTTTCTAGGATAATGGGGATGGATATTCGGTTGATAGTTGCTTTGTCAATAATTATTATGTGTGTCACATTATGGTAAGTTAATTACATATGCATTATATATTTCCTTTAATAATATTTATTTAATATTGTACCTATTTTTCTGGGATTTCCAATATATTGAGAAAAATTCTGGCAAAATCAAAAAATGACCACCCTAAAGGATCTCCCCTGTCAGATTTCCTACAGAAAAAAGAAGAAAACATTGTAAAACCAATACATTCCTCGCTCCTCTTAAAATATAAAGTATACGGTCCTTTTTTTTTTTTTGTGAACAAATTTTCGGGAGGTAATTTTTCGAATTCCAGAACTAAATGGAAAAACAGGAAAATAGGTACTATACTAAAGAAAATATATAATGCACATGTAATAATTTTACCATAATATGGCTTATATGTTAACAAAGTAACACTATCAACTGAACTCCGCTCAGAAGTACCTCCCCAGTCAGATTTTCTTTTAGAAAAAGTACTATCATTGTAAATTTGAACAAAATTGCTAGTAGAAAAATTAGTTTTCCACGAAGAAAAAATAAACATTGTAAATCCATAAGCTTCTTTGCTTCACTCAGAATCTAAAATACATAATCAGATAGAATATTAGTTTAGTAAATTTTGGTGTGAACATTTTTGATTTCCGCCAACCTATTGACAAAATACTCCACTGATTCACTAGTTTAGGTAAGAGGAGAGTAGTAGAGTATCATATGTGTGGTGGTTTTAGTACTTTATATCTCGTCAACAGGTTGACGCTAATCAAAGATGTTGATTTAACATCTAAATTTATTTAAAGTTAGTGATTCGTTTTTTTTTTTCATGAACCAGAAATTTCCTTGGAGAATTTTAAATTAATTTGATTTTGTTTTTTTAGTCATTCTGGAATGGTATAAGCTTTATTTTAAATTTGTTATCCCTGCTGTTTGTACCTGAAATATGTATCCTCTTTTGATTTTTAAATAGCAAACCTCCCTCCTCCCTTTTCAATCACAAATTCAAATTAAGAATAATTTTAGAAATTTGATTTACATATAATGCTAATATCAGATTTGCTGTTTATGAGGTATAACACTTTAAAGTTTAAACCAGAGGGGTATAGAAGAGTTAGCAGTTTATCATTTAAAAATAGATATGTAATTTATAAGTTGAAAATAGTGTTAAAATAAAGCTTAAACATTTCCATAATCATTAAAAAAAAAATCAAATTCATTTAAAAATTTCCTCAGAGAACATATCCGGTTTTCGATAACAGAAACCCCTTGTATACCATTTAATTCATCAATAATTGTAATAATTGCTATTCAATTTTCACAGGGTCTGATGGCTTTTTATACTCTAGTGAATTATATGCTGAGTCTAATTGCAATGACTTTCCAGGAAAACTACTAACAGAAATTGCTTTTGTTAATTCAAAAAAGCAAGTAACAATAATTCAACTCAGTTCAGATTGTATTGGTATTTATGGAGCAGAATTACAAGGAGATGGTAAGTAATTTACCAAAATATTATAATTTATATATTTATAAAAAAAAAAAAGGATAATTAACTTTAAATATAAAATTAAAAACTTCCCTTATATGATTTTCAAAGTAATAAAAATAGTTTGGTTAAAATAGTGGTGCACTAATAAAACATTGTTTGCCCTGCCACCATATAAACCACATACACCACCACTACTCTACCTCTTACTAAAACTAAAAAGTGGAATTTAACGGGTTGACGGAAATCAAACATTTTGACACCAAAATTTATTTATTGTAATACTCTTTATTAAATTTTAGATTCCGAACGTAGCGAGGTATCTATTGGTTTTACAATACTGTTTATTCTTCTTTATTCTAGTCTGTGGACATGTTTTTTCTTAGTAAACTTGTTCCTATCTTTACAAACCTTTTTTGAAAGTTCAAGTTGTCTATATGGTACTTTAGACAGGTAATTTTTTAAATAAAAGCACCAAAGTAGGAAAACGTACAATTACACAATTTCGTTATTTTATAAAAAAAAATCACAAGATACCTTTTTTGTTGCCTTTTTGATATACTTTTTTACGGTATTATTCCCAAAACTTTTGAGCCGCTTCTGAACTTTTAAGGAATTTTAATTTTCGGGAGTTTTTTTGCTGTAATTCAGTTATAAATTCATTTGGATACTTGAAACTTGATAATAATACTTATATTGGATTTACCTAAATGTTGGTAAAATTTACGAAAATCATCAGACGACTTTTTTTAACAAACATTTTGAAATCAAATTTAAACAAAAATCGCAAAAAAATATTACGGCACTTCAATGAATTATGTATTATCGAACTGCACTCGGAATTGTCTTTCGTTAACTATGGTTTATCGTTGCTTACAGATATAAATGAAAGAACCTTATGTATCCTACCTTCCCAACTTTCCACCTACAACAGTGGCTGTACCCATCCCTAGTTTCACCTCTTTAATATAGGTTCTCATTTGAAAAAACCAAAGTTAGTATCACCACAGGATTGAATATTAAATATTTTGAAAAATCTGAGTTTTCAAAAATATCGGCTTTTTTTTCTTTCTTTTTTTACGGCCTTTTAGACCACACATCCAAACATAATTGCCTCCATCCTTCACGATTTGGTGCTAGTATATGCCAATCTTCCTCCGGGTAGAAAACTGTTACATCTTTTTTGACGTAGTCCTCCATCGTATTCTGGGTCTTCCTAATGGTCTTTTCCCTCTTAGATTCTCTTGTAAGACCGTCTTTGTCATAGCATCAAGTTTCCTCCACACATGACCTGCCCATTCCAATTTTTTTCTTTTTATCTCCTTTACTATATCCGGTCTGTTATATAAGTCATATAACTCCTCATTGTGTCTTTTACGCCATTCATCTGTTTGCGGGTCATGATATGGTCCATAAATCCTTCTTAATATTTTCCTTTCAAAGACCCTCAGTGTTTTGATTCATCATTTTTCCTTACAGTCCAACATTGTGCTCCATAAAGTACTATTGATCTTATTAGTGTGACATACGGCTGAATTTTAAGTGTCTTTGAGAGTATTCTTGACTTGAGTAAGTTCCCCATTGCGTAATAACACTTGTTACCCATNTTGCTATTATTCGACCCTTTGGGGTCACGGGGAGGAAGTGATTAGTCACGACCAAAATTAACTAAAATTCTTTTCTTATAACACTGAAAAAAGTGAGGGGAATCTACATCAAACATTTTCAAAGTTCATAAATAAGGACATTCCTAGTAAAAGATACAAATAAAATAAATTATTATCAAATAAATGTAAAATAAATATAATTAATACATGGAATATGCATTCCTTATGTCTTCCTAGTGGTCTATTCCCTCTTGGATTCTCTTGTAAGACCGTCTATGTCATCGCATCAGGTTTCCTCCACATATGACCTGTCCATTCTAATCTTTTTCTTTTTATCTCCTTTACTATATCCGGTCTGTTATATAAGTCATATGACTCCTCATTGTGTCTTTTACGCCATTCAACTGTTTGCGGTCATGATATGGTCCAAAATATTATATATAATACATTCTGTTTTCTCTTCATTAATTTGCAATCCAACTTTTATCGCTGCTGTTATAAGTCGTTCACACAGACTTTTTACTGTATTTATATTATTTCTTAAAAACACTATATCATCTGCGTATCCTAAAATACTTATTGATGTCCCATTGAGTTTCACCCCTTCATCTGGTGAGATATTCATCTTTCTAATTACTTTTTCCAGAACTAGATTAAAAATAATTGGGGATAGTGCATCACCTTGCCGTAGTCCTGTATTCACCTGAACTTCTCTTGATAGTACATTACCAACTTTCAATTTTACTATATATATATAAGCATATGGCTTCGGCATAATTAAATAAATAAATAAACAAAACAGGATAAATAAATAGATAAATAGATAAATAAATAAATAATGATAGCAATAATAAATANGGGGATAGTGCATCATCTTGCCGTAGTCCTGTATTCACCTGAACTTCTTGATAGTACATTACCTTGATAGTACATTACCAACTTTCACTTTTACCATGGTGCCATTTAAAGTGGCTTTAATTAATCCTATAAGCTTTTGTGGGATGCGGAAATGTTTTAAAATTTTGTATATACTTTCTCTGTTGATACTATCATACGCCTTTTTGAAATCTACAAAAAGTGTATGTAGATCTTGATCGAATTCCCAGGTTTTTTGATATAGTTGTCTTATANTGCGGAAATGTTCTAAAATTTTGTATATACTTTCTCTGTTTATACTATCATACGCCTTTTTGAAATATACAAAGGTGTATGTAGTTCTTGATCGAATTCCCAGGTTTTTTGAGCTAGTTGTCTTATAATAAATATTTGATCTATTGTAGTTTTATTTTCTCTACAACCACCTCGATAGTAATTTATGATATTTTCCGCCAAAGGTTTAATTCTATCTAGAATGCAATACGATAAGATTTTATAGGTTATATTCACTAAGGTTATACCTCTATAGTTGCTGCATTCTTTTTTATCATCCTTTTTGTGTAAAGGGCAAATTAATGCCATATTCCAATCTTTAGGTAACTCTTCAGTATTCCATATTTTCTCAATTAGTTAATGAATCATCTCAATCATTGTTTCATCGACACATTTTAGGATTTCGCATTGTATACCATCTTCGTCAAGTGATTTATGGTTTTTTAATCTCTTAATTTGTGTTTAAATTTCTTGTACCGTAGGTGTTTCATATTAGCAATTATTTGGTTGTTCTTATATATAATCAAAATATTCCCGCACGCCCATCGGGCGATGGGCGCGCCACATTCCCTATGCCATAATTCCTTATACATAAAATGTTTATTTGTACGTAGTCACCGTAATTTTATTTAATTATTGAATATGAAGTATACAACCTTTAGAAATATCCTAAATATTATTACATATTGTATACATTTATTTTGAAAATTACCCATGTTTGCTATTATTCGACCCTTTGGGGTCACGGGGAGGAAGTGAGTAGTCACGACCAAAATTAACTAAAATTCTTTTCTTATAACACTGAAAAAAGTGAAGGGAACCTACATCAATCATTTTCAAAGTTCATAAATAAGAACATTCCTAGTAAAAGATACAAATAAAATAAATTTTTATAAAATAAATGTAAAATTTTTTAAGCTAGTTGTCTTATAATAAATATTTGATCTATCGGCTTTAACTATACTTTTTAAAAATCAGATTTTGAATAAATGCAATATAAAGGGGTTGAGCACGCTTAGTGAATCACCCTGTATGTTAAAATGGTGGGTATTTTTTTCATATAATCTATAACAATTTATTAAAATTAATAAGAAACAATTTTATATAGGTACAGTTGTATATATATATATATACAATATTTACATTCTTTTTTAATTAATTTTTTTAGGAGCTGTTTTAGTAATATACAATTTTCATTACAATATGGTGATTGCTGTACAACATTTTAAAAACTATGCTGACCCTCCAAATTTGTGGTGTTTTGGAAATTATTTACTTTTAATAACAGGCCAAAACTTAGCAGTGCTTCCTTTTACATCTGAAAGAAATAATTTGTCTCTGTTAATGGATAATAATTTAATTAAAAAAAATGATAAATATGAAGAAATTGAATGGGATGTTAATGCAAAACAAAATTGTAATGATACAAACATTTCATCTTCAGCATTATCACAATCAAAGTAAGAACCGTATACATTTCTTAAAACATCAATGCTAATTTTTTTTTTTTTTTTTTTCAGGCTAAATGAAATAATTATCAGGGACTATATTAAAAACAAAAATGATGAATATTTGATTCAGTTATTGATGGAAAATAATGATATCAATGATATATCTTTAGTTGAAATATTGTCATACTGCAGTTTAAACACAGTAAAACATTCAAAGCTTTTGGTAAAATTATTTGCATATCCACCATTAAATAAACCAGCTCGTTTACGAGGTCAAATACCATTTGAAAATATGTTAAACCTTTTAAGTACTTTATATTCATGTATGAAAGAAAAACTAATTGAAGAAAGATTGATTGATTGGATGACATTATTGATTGACTGTTCATATCAGCAAATATTATTATCAAACGATCCTAATGTACTTGAATTTATCATTAAAGTGAAAGAAGATATCAATAATAAATGTGACTATGTGGACACAGTAAATAATAGAAACAATACAAAACATATTATAAAAAGTAAAAATGTTAATAGAAAAAAACGAGATGAACCTATTAACAATTTATATAAAATTGAAAAAATTAATTTATATTAAGTAAATTTGTGCTTTAAAATAAACAATTTTTTTTTTAAATCTCATGACATGGTTACTTATTATTTCTGAAGATATAAAATTAGTATATTTATTGCTAACCAGTAACAATTTTAAGATTTAATAATTGTAACAAAATATTTTATTTTATAGCAGTTTTGAAGTTTAAAAACTGATACTCTAGTTTTCTATTGCCTACCTTTCAATTTTGTATGTAATTTGACACAGATATTTTTTTAATTTCATAAGAATTTATAGATCAAAATTTAAAAAAGAAATCTAACATTTTAATAACCTGTTATACTATTAATGTTTCCCAAAGTAGTTTTCAATAATGTTGGCCATTTTTATGTTTTAAAAAATTGTAAATTATTAATATTAGTTACAAGCCGTAGTTAGCAGTCTCACATTCAAATTATTATGATTATAATTCACTGTTTAAGCACACTAATGTGCTTATCTCTAATATTTATTATGTGATCCAAAAAATCATATTACACTAACAGAAATAATAAAAATTACCGCTAACGTACAAACCTTATAATACTCCAAGAAAGTTACATGTCCTAAGTGTAAATCTAAAACACATGACTTGGTAGATTAAAAGCTAATTAACATAAAATAGAGGGGAAATAGAAAAACTATGAAAAGATACTGTTCACAATGATAATTCAATATATTTATTATTTATAATGAATTATCATAATTTATATGTATTAATATTCTTAGTGTATGAAATTTCATCAAGTGCAATAAAATTTTATTATAATTTCTTAACAATTTAAAATTCAAGCACATAATCAGACATTATCAATTTGTTCGAATTGCCAATCATTGTGTGTGATCTATAGACCTAATATCATTTCTCATACCAGAACTGTTTCCGTTTCAAATAAAATGTATCACTCTTGAACTAAGATATGTCTTAGATCATTATATACTATAAATAGAATGATGTCAACCACTAACTGTCATATGTAACCCTCTCCCTTCAGTTATGCAATTTACAAAGACATTTTGCCAAGTATAATTGTAAGTCTTCATCTCCTTCACCTTCCTCCCAACTATTTGGGGTCAACCACCCAGTGTTGCCAAAGTAGTTTAAAACTACTCTAGCAAAATACCCGATTATTATATAATATATTATTCATAGAGCATAGAACTATATAGTACAGTTTTGCTTTTTTGTTTTTGCCTAAACATCTTTTTGAACAGTAGTATGGCTCCGATGTATAAAGTACAGTATAATTTTTGAAAGAAAATGTTGTCTAGTTGGTTCACTAGGTTTTTTGATTTGCCATGGGGTTTTCGAAATAGTTGGAAAAACCCCCAAAAAAAATCATAATAGGTAAAACAAAATTATGTACAGTGCACCAACGTGTGTTAACTTTTTAATTTTTTTTTTACTATGTTTACTACGAGAAATATTGCTCCAATCCATAAATATCAAGCGATCAATTTTGTTCCTATTATTATATAGCTACCAACAAAGTAAATCGTTTGTTTGATACCCACAGTTGTTTTCTAAAAAAATTAGAAAAAACCAAGAAATATAAAATATAAGATTTTTCAAATTGGCGCACATTTTTATAACTTAAGTTTGTACAGCTTATTTACCAGCATAAGTATTGTTTCAATAGAAAAATATTGTTTTTGTATTTTTCAACTAGATGGTTAGCAAGAAACTTGTTTTTTGATTTCCTTTGTAGTTTTTTTAATAATTGAGCAAAAAGGAAAAATTTACAAAAATAATTGTCTTATTATTTTAAATTTTATTTTTTGAATGTAATTCAGTCTAAATATGCAGACCAAAAATGTTAATGTTAAAGCTATTTAATTTTACTGGACTTCGTAAAATATTCAGAAAATATTAGACACTAATTTTTATTTGGTAGGTAGTATCAATTATAGGAACTCTGTGGATAAATTGTTAGACTTAGCAGAAATCCTTAAAAATTTGATAGGAGGTTCATTATAAGTAGTAGTTAAAAATTTAATTTATTAATAATACAAAAATTTAAAATTGGTGATACCTATAAGTAATATTTGTAGTTATAATTTGTTTATGAATATAGATGAAATCTATGCTCTAGAGCAGCTGATAATGAAATATCAGTGGAAGAATTTTTAATTAATATTCTTCATTGTATTTGTAAACAAAATAAATATTAACAAATTATTAGTTATTAATAATAACTAATAATTTGAAAAAAATATAATAACTTATTATTCATTGTATATATTATTAAGAAATTAACTTTTCTTTTTTTTGAAAAATAGAATAGGTGGGGAATTTATTACATATCCTACTCCTGTAGTCTAAAATTTAAATTGGTTTTAGTTGAATTGTATACCAATTTTGCTTTAAAGCGCTAGCTGTCATGCCAAACTGAGAATCGAGCTGATTCGCAAAAACATAACATTGATAAGACCTTTCCGTTCGATATCCTCTATATCTTAATTCGTGTCTATGACAATACTACAGATTAAATAATCTGTGTGAATACTAGTCTAACGTGATAAAAGAATATCATGTTCTCATAGATATGTAAACTTAGGAATTGAATGTTTGTGTCTCCGTAGTCTGTGTTTAATTTTAATAAATTGTGAACTGTGATGTGTGTTTAATCGTTAAACTTTAATGTATGTTTTAATTTGTTATAAGATATAAATATAATATACATTTCCTAACGTTTATAAATCGTTAATTTAAGAAATATGTTAAATAATGTTGATACAAAATATGGTCTTTTCCATTTACAATTTGTTTCGTTTAAAAAAATATTTTAACTACATTTTAATCATTATTTTATGGTTAGTTTATTATTTTGGTATTTTTACTCATTTATTTGAGTTGGATTATTATACTCGTTTTGAGTACCCACTGAACACTAATATTTCAAAATGTGTAATTAACATACACTCCGGTAAATCGGATCAACTTCCTTGTTATAATATTAATACATTCAAATATGAACTTATATTATCAAACAACACAAAATGCAATAAGAAAGTATATTTATTAATATTGGTTAAATCATCATTAAAGCATTTTGAAAGAAGAAACATAATTCGCAAAACATGGGGTAAAGAGAATCGATTTTCTGATGTACCAACTAGAACAGTTTTCATATTAGGCATGTCATATGATATCGATTTACAAAAACGCATAAATGATGAACATGCAATATATGGAGATATTGTGCAGTATGATTTTGTTGATGAATACTATAATAACACTATCAAGACTATGAGCGCAATTAAATGGGCTTCAAACCATTGTAACCATACTAATTTCTTTTTTTTCTCAGACGACGATATGTATGTTTCTATTAAAAATCTTCTACGTTATTTAAGAAATCCATTTGAATACCCATACTACTTAAGTAAAGATGTTAAAGGAAAGCAATCTAACTATAGTTTACCATCAGATATAATATTATTTACTGGATTTGTTTTTCATACTTCACCACTAAGACATCAAATTAGTAAATGGTATACAATTTTAATTATAGTTACCTAATGGTAATTAAAGTTTCATTTTTTTTTTGACAGGTATGTCTCTCTATCAGAATATCCATATCATATGTGGCCTCCATATGTTACAGCTGGAGCTTATATGTTATCCCATACTGCATTAACCAGATTTTATTATGGAAGTTTTTATACAAAACTGTTTCGTTTTGATGATATATACTTAGGAATATTAGCTAAAAAATTAAATATTATGCCACTTCATTGTGAACATATATATTTTTATAAAAAACAATATTCTATAAGTAATTATAAATATGTTATAGCTAGTCATGGATATGATAACAGCGAGGAGCTACTTGATGTTTGGTTGGAACAATATAGTTATAATAATGCATAAGACTTGTAATGCTGCTCAAAATATTTTTATTTTAAATAAATTATTTTTGTTGTTAATTTAAATAATTATATGTATTGTTCTTCCACTTAAAAATGTGATTTTCCATTTTATCATGGCATACTTTAAGTAAATATCATAATTTTATTGTACAAAAAATTAAAAGTCTATTACTAATTTTTGACCAACTGATGACACAAATGTTACATTTTACTACCAGCGTTTAGAGACTAGAACCAAATAGAATTAGAATGGATCATTGTCATTAATTTATATTTAGTTAAGAAAATACACAGTTACCACGGTAGTAGATATATCTACAACTGCGATTTATAATTAAAATAATTAGTGGAACGTCTTTTCGTCGGAAATATTATATAAAATTATAATAATATTTTGATTTTTAACCTACCCGAAGAAATGAAGTTACTGCCATTTTCGTAGAGATACAGAAAAAAAATACCGTTATCAGATTTCATCAAAAGTGAAAAATGATAAAATTTGAGTTATTTCCCTATTTATTGAGGAGTCGATGTATATCAAAATATCAGATTATAATAAAACAATGACTTAAAGTACTAATGAATTATGTACATATAAATAATTAAAATAAATTATTTAAAGGAGCTATGAGTAAAATAAAAATATAATTTTATAATTAATTGTGTAAACTCACAATTAAACATTGGTAATATTTGTATTAAATTATTTTTTTATACTAATTGAATTTCGAAACTTAAATAGGCAATAAACAGACAAGTTGAACAATTTTAGGAGCTGGACAGACAATATAGATACAAAATTGAACGTTAGAAAGTTATAATATGATAAAAAACCAAGCAAAATAATTTTTAAAAATTAATTTATGGATGTTGGGTAGTCAACTTAGTTATTAAACTAATAGCAGTATAACTACAAGAGTTGAATTGACAAAATTGTATACAAATTTGGGAACTATTGGGATTTCTTATCAAATATTACTAACGGATCATCCGTCTATGGTAACAGGTGTCATATTATGATAACGATCGACGCATTACATTTATCATTTTGTTTATACTTGTGATAAAATTTGTTGGATAAGAATACACTACTCTAGACCGATAAATTTAATTTAATTTGAAAACTAATGAGCTAATGAATAATGAATATGTTCGCAATTTATTTTGTTATTAATGAAGTAAAACAAAAACGTTTTTTTTGCAAATATTAGTCAACCAAACAGTTTTATTAATGTTTATATATTTATATTAATTATCTACTTAAGTACTTAATATTCTGGTATAACAAATTTTTTTCATGTCCTTGTTTTTGATTAATATTTTGTGCCTTGTAAACATTAAAACCAATTAAAGCTAATAAATATAACTAATATGATACGATGCTCAATTTTTGGAAAAAAATTCAATCTCAAAAGATTCAAACATTATCGACCCACACCAATAACATTGGATTGAATTTTACTAGTAATGGGTTAATGCCTCTCAAAGATTTTCAATTTATTGAGAGTGGTACGTATATTTTATATTCTGTTTATAGAAACATTCATGTAATTACTTTTATTTTTCAACAGATCTTTATGTTCTTGAAAAATGTAGATTATCACTAGATTTCGGTGAAGCATTGACATTGGATAATAATACACTTTTATCATTGTTCAAACAATATTTAGACCACAGAAATTCTTTATCACTATATCATTTATACATAGCATTAGTGGGCCGCACAGAGATTGAAAATGAGCTACTACGTCAAAATTTATTAAAAAATATCTCAATTCATCGAATCCATTTTTCTGATAGATTAATAACTAGAATCAATACCAATGGTAAATTTATGGATATTGATGATTTAAAAGAAGTCAGAGATAAAGTGTATATCATATTACAAGAGTATGTATTATCTGTACCATGATATTAAATATTTTAATATTTTTAGATGTTTACCACATAAACTATAGTATAGTTACCTTTTACAATGTTATTTTAACTTTTAAGGTATTGGAATAATTTTGTTCAAACTGATATGTTTTGTAAATATCAAGTAGATGTCTTGACTGGTGGACAAGTTACACTTGGTGATATATTGCTTTGTGGTGGACTTCTTTCATATTTTATGGAGGTATTTTAATTAAAAATATAATGCAATCATTTTAATATCTACTATTATTTGTATAATTCTAAGTGATTTAAATATTTTATTTTTAAATCTTAAAAAGTTAAAGACATTTCATCTTTTGATATAATTTCAGAATTTGGATTATTCTTCATTTTCTAAAGTAGGTTGTATATAATTTGTATTTCCTAATAAAATAAATAATAGTTATATTATTAGTCTAATTTTTCGAATATATAATTTGTAAAATGATTAAACTATTTTTTAAAAAGGACTTAATCCTATATAATGTTTTACACAGTGTTCCTCTTGGAAAACAAATAGGGTTCCCAATTGTGACGATATATATAGTATTCTAACTGGTATGTGTTAGCTGAGATGCTAGCTAATTTTAGACAGCCCACATACTAAAAATTCTCTAAAAGATACCATTTACTATTTAGTATTATATTAAATACCAGTTGAGACTTAACAATGGCTCAAGAGCGCCTTACACTTCTGGTTGTTATGATACTTGATGTATAACATTTGTGTTCTTTAGCTCAATATAGTCATTTTAACATCTCTTAAAAATATTATCATAAACCAACTTAATAAGCCTATTTTGTTTTATTTCAAATTAATAAAAGTGAACATTTTTTAATCTACATTAATGATTTTAATTTTCAGTTCCTTGACAGCGAGGGCTGTAGATCTGTTGTTGAGTTCTGGCTAGCAGCTACAAATTTTGAACGCTGTGTAGAACAACTAAAAAATAATTCAGAGAACTATGATCAAGCTCAAAGCGATGCTATTTGTATTTATGAAAAGTAACTGAATCTTTTTATTATTAAATATTAAATAATTTATGTACAATAATGATCAAAAATATTTTATAGGTATTTATCCTTGCAAGCAACATGCTCACTTGGTTTCACAGACCAAGTAAGAATTTCAGTTGAAGAGTCTATTTGTCCTGCTGACATACATGGCCAAACTGTTTCCACAATAGGCCAGTGTTTTAGATCTGCTGTTTTAGTAGTATTGGCATTTTTACGTCACAGATGTTTAATGCCATTCCTATCATCTCAACATTATGTACGTTATTTATCTGAATTAATTAAAGCAGGAAATTCTTACCAATCTATGTCTCAAGATAACGAATCATCTAGTTCATCAGTTTCTGAGTATAGTACTAATTCAAAACGATCAATGTCTTCTCTATTACCATATTCAGCCAGTACAGATTCATTATGGAGAAAAAGACAGCAAAGGTACACCTATAAAGTTTACTAAAATTTATAATTATGATTTATAAAATTAATTATAATTGCTTATTCAAGAATTAGATTATATTTATATATATACCTTAGTAAATCACATGATAAGTACTAAAATGTCAAATTATATATTTAGGTACAGTTGGGTTATTGTGAAAATTTTTTAAATATTTCTTTTACTTTCTTAAATGTACGTTATAAGTAATTTATAATACATTATAGTCTTTATGATTGATAATTAAATAATATCTTCATAAAGAATAAAAGGTATCATTTTTAGAACAATTACTCGGATTATTAAACTTTAGTTTTCAATATATAAATAATATAATATATATTATATACTTCAATAATATATGTTTGTATGAAAAATACACGTGTTAATAAATTTTATTTTGTATATTAAAGATAAGAAGAAATATGTATACACTTTTATGGCATTTGTAAACAAGGAATAGTCAAGATATTTTAATGAAATTCTAGAATTTTAATTTCAAACTTCAATCTCTATTTTCATAAATATTAATTATTCAAAATTTGAAAAATATCATTTATTATTATTCTCATCTATATTATTGTGTTATGTATTTAATACTATAAATATTGTAACTTTTAGAGCATGTTACATAAAAAAAAAAGAAAGGAAGTAACATATTTTTAATACATATTATTTGTTTACTCTGGTAAAATGGAAAAAATATTCAAAATAGAAATTATGACTATGATTTACATATTTATCGTATTTATATTACATCAGGGTTTGGGACTTTATTCATTTAAAATCCACAGAAAGGCGCTTAAAAACATGCATAAAAATGAGCCTAGAAAAAATATTTTAAAAAGTAATCATGACAGAGCTCAGAGGGGTTTAAAATGTCCACCTAGATCCCCCCCCCCCCAAACAGTTCTAACCATTAAATGTAATTATCTAACAATATTAATTGTGATTTGTTATTACTCTTTTGAAGATTTTAAGTACATTAAGGCCCAAGCATTGTAGGGAATAATCATTAACACTAATTAGTGTTATTTAATAACTAGTTAATAATTTTGTTATGAAGCTCATTTTGTTTTAACTATAAATTATGTAAAAAACATTGACATAAAGTGTATAATAAGTTTTATTTACACAACTACTTAATTTTCGCCATCATCAGGTTGCTGATAAACAACGTAATTTAATGGTTTATACAATATAATTTAAAAAAATAACATAATATTTAAAACAAAAATAAACATAGTCGTTATAATATCATACAAGTATCATACTTGTATGTATTATTATACGCTTTATGTCAATTTTTTATATAATTAAATAAAAGTGTTAAAATCTCAATTTTAAATATAAATTATGTTTTTAGTGGATTGAGCTTTGGTCGAGTTGATGAATATGGACGTTTTGAAAGAAATATAGAACCAGATCCTGATAAGAACAAAGGTATTATGTATTTTATTGATTAACTAGATAATTTTTAATTCATCAGTATATCAGTTTAACTGGTCTGTTAAGGTCTATTGCTTTTACCATTATTAAATTTCTCCACTATATTAAGTTGAATTAAGTGATACATTGTGATCAATTAATTTTAGATCTTTGGCATTTGAATCAATCTACAAAGATTTTCCCAAGGGTTTTATCCATTTTTTCCGTCATCATTATCTTCTCTGTTAATTGGTAGTTTGCTTTCCAGGTGTAACTAAACCATTTTAGTAGTTTAGTTCTGATAAATGATAGAATTTTTGGTTTATTGTTGAATCATTGTAGTTTCTGGTATTTCTGTTTCTCAAATGTATTTCCTAATTGAAACATGTTCATCAAAGACTCCAACCCTACAAAGTACTTTTAATTTTAATTTTTTTTCATAATTTTTTAGAACCATGTCTTACTTCCATACTAATCATACTTGACAAAATGTTTTCTCATTACACATTTTTAATAGATTTATAAACTTCCTAGATAGTGCCAAGAATTTCTAATCCTTTTTATAGTTTATTTCAGTTATCAGTTTATAATATAAAAATAATAAGTGTATGTTTCTGCCAAATTTATTACTTATCTTAGGGCAAACATTTGGTTGGTATTTAATTTGCCATTATGGAAACCACATTGTTAAGGTAACTATGTCCTTTAAATATCTGTTGATTCTTTCTAATAGTACTATTGTAAAAACATTATCACACACATACGCCTGATAACAAAATTCCTCTGTAGTTTTTTATTTGCTGAATTTCCCTTTTAAATATCCATCTTCACCTGTTGCTTTATTATTTTTAAATTACAAATAATTTCCTCCTAAAAATGTCCAGTTCCAGTTCTGCTATGTGGTATTTTCCTCCTCATTTCCAGTATTATGGAATAGCCTGTTGTGTTGTTTTCAAAGAAATCTTTGAATTAATTTATTATTTGTTTGTCATTTGTTATAAGAGCTTTATTTTTATTCATTTTTGGTTTGATATTTATAGTCACTTTTAATGATAACATTAATATAAAATTATTTATTTGTTTTAGTTCAACAATATTTTCATTTTTGTATCAGTGTTTTACTTTTCTTAAAACCTTATTAGTAATTCTTCTTTATTCTACATATTTATCTGTGGTACGTGTAAAGCTGTCTTTCTTAGTTCATCATTCTTATTTCTATATACTATACTCAAAACTTTATTTGCATTACTTATTGCCTCCTTTATTTATCTCTACAATAAATCTACAACCTGCAATTCTTTTACTTTCTCTGGTTTATTAAGTTATATATATATTCACATAGCTTTCCAACATATCCAATGATTCAGGGTCATCTAATCTCTGTAAATTATAATTTTCTCTTACTGTATTCTTAACTATTTCCCATTTTGTTGACAATCTGAGATTGAATTGTGTAAATGTTAAGTAATGGTTGGAATCAGTATCCACTCTGTAAGTTCTCCCATTCTTGATACAGCTGGTGTGTCATTTGCTTACTAATTACATAGCCATTAGCAGGTATCCATTTGTATTTGTGAGTATCCTTTCTTGGGAAAAAGATGCTTCCAATTATAAGTTCTTTTGACACAGCAAAGTTAATTAACATGATACCAATGTCGTTAGTATCAATTACTTATTGGACAAATTGCAGTCCTATATATCGATCTGTCCTCTCTGCCCACTTTAACATTCAGATTGCTAACTATAATTTTCATGCATTGTGTGAGTAAGTTGTTCGCAATTCTTGAACTGTTTTAAGTTCATCATCAGTAGTTCTCAACCTTTTTATATCCGTGTACCATTTACATATTTTGACATTTTTTACGTACCATGTGAAATTTGACTATAGAATATTATGCGATCAGACGATCAACTACCATTGAGAAAGTCTTAATTTTGTAAAGCACTTTTTCATTAATTGTAGATCCTTATTCACCCACCCTCGTGTTTACCATTTTAAGTTCTACTGTAAAATAGTGTTGCACTATCTTTTTTTAAATTTCCACTATCAAGCTATCATGTTTCTTGCAGTACTACAGATCCAATTTTTAAGGATAACTTATTTAAATGCTCCTGGTTTATTTAGTGTACTCCCAATGCAAAAGCTATTTTTTGAGTACAATCGTTTGCCATGATTTTAATTTAATTTTAATTACATTTGCATTTTTATTATTTTTAGAATCTGGCATTAGACGAATGATGAGAAAATTTGTGAACAAAAATGGAGTTAAGATGCAAGAAGATATGGCGTGGCAAGTAGCCGAAATGATTGTAAAAGATGTGACCAGTGTTACAATGGCCAATAATGATGAAGAATATGGTGCAGAATAATATAGAATTACAATATAAAATTTTTTTTATTTTAAATATTCAATGAAAAGAGTAAATTTATAGATAATTTATTATAAATGATTTCTATATAAGGTGCACATATATTTATATAAATATATAATATTTTTATATTCATTACAAATATTTACTATAATTTGTTAAATTATTAATCGTTAAATTATTAAATGTTTAATTTACAAGATATCGCATACTAGAATCAATTTTTTCCCAAAGTATTATTGTTACTGTTTTCTATTTTATTTATACTTTAAATTTATAACAAAAATACTAATACTTTCTTCGCATTGTATAACTTACAATAATAGTTGTACAGATAATATTGAAAATGTGAACTCAAAATGTATTGAATAAATTTTTAATTTTTAATTGAAATTTCAAGTTATGATGTACTGATGTCTAATTATATATATATAAACAATGGATTTGAATTAAAAATTAAAACATTTTTCTTTTTCATAAGTTTCTAAATGACACTATCATAGAAACATAACCTAAACCAGAAAACACCAGAAAGTCATCTATTTATAATTTTTTGGATGAATCCGGGAAAGTGTAAAGAATATTATTTAGGAAACATTTAAAAAAAATTGTCAAATGTTGAAATATCTACATTCAAATTGAATTATCATTATTGTAGTTAATGAGCAGTTATTATTATGATATCTTCATTGATTGAATATTTATAATTTTATATTTATTTTCTAAAACGAATGTTTAAATCACAGTTTTATATAATATATTTGTTTATATTAATCATTAGCTTTATTTTTCATCGATAAAACAGTACAGCTGCTTAATATACAATTTTATTTTGTAAAAAGTATTTAAATTTTAAATGTAATAATAATTAGATATTGTATTGCAGACAAATGATATCATATATTTATTTAATACAATATAATCGGTGTGGTGAGGTAATTTTTCGATTTTCTCAAGTTTTCTCAACAAATGTAAAAAACCGAAAAAAAAAAGAAGGGAAATATGTAAAAAATGTAGGTATTAGTTAAACATATTATGGCCTTTTTTAATGCTGAAGTTAAACATTTAAGTTCAATAACGTACAATACTATAATTTATTCAAACTATCAAATACTATTCAATAGTCCTAGCCAATCACTAATTGTAATATTAATATGATAGACGGTATTATTTGTTATTCTAATAATTACTAATGTGCTCACGCCCCGTCGTACTGCATTGGTGGGCGACGGGTCTTAAATCGCCAAATCAGTTTATTCAACAAATAGTTAGCTGGCGAATTAATGCATTATTGACAATCTGGGCCTTAATCAACTATCAAACTTATATAAATAAAGAAAAATTAAAAGGTAACCCTAACAATAAATATTATTTGTATATGTATATAGATACCTACTTAATGTGTAATAAAAAAAAAGAGTGGGTAGTTGAGAAGGTGGGATACATAAAGTTAATTAATTAATACCTGTAACCAACGATAAACCATTGATAACAAAAAACGATTTGGGACAAAGTTCGGTTAAACGTGTTTTTAAAGTCCGTAATATTGTAACGATTATCGTCAACATTTGTTTTAAAACTTATAAAAAAACTACATTAGGTACTTACACTTAATTTAATTTTTTTTTTTCTCGATAACCTACCCATTGTGGAAAAACAAATTTTCCGTTATTTCTGGGTAATCGAACCGTAGGTCCGAAATAACAATGTAAAGGACTGGTGTTGCAAGTAAATATGTATGTAGCATAATTGATTCATTAACTAGGACCATAATTTTGTATGAGACCGCTTAGAACGACCGTTCAGTCGTGAGTCCCCCTACCACGTTTTCAATGTAAAAAAATAAAATACACGTCTAAATAAATATGGTGTGCCCCACTCGTGTACCGGTTAAAAAAAGTCGGGATCCAATTCATGCTGTTTAGACTAAACTTTTCAGGGTCAGCCAATTTTAACGCATCAATTATTTTTTTAATTATTTTCTTTTAATTGATATGACTCACTTACTTTTTGAAAATATTTTTGAAGATTATGTCATTTATTATATTAATTATTTAATTTATCAATGTAATGTTAAGGCACGGGTTAATTTATCTGATTGACCTAAAACTTGTATACTTAAGTCATTTGTATACATATTATAAACACTCATTTATGGGACGAATAAAAATATTTTGAATTTTATTTTTCATCATATTATACAGAGTGATTCTTTAAACTTAATCGCCCCATTTTTTTTTTTGGTTGAATTTTGCATGTATTCAAATTCTGATTATTGGAATTTTTAAGTGTAGTTAAAGCTGATGTATTTTCGAAAAGGTACTATTTTTCACAACATTAAAGTAGTATCCTGTGATACCAACTTTGGTTTTTCAAAAAGAAGACCTATGTTAAAAATTCCATAAATAGATGAAGTATTATTTTTAATATATTTTGGGGTCAACATATTTGATTATCGTCAACCCGTTGACGAGATATTTTATTTTTAAGTTTAGGTAGGAGAAAAGTAGTGGAGCACTAATAAAACTCGTCGTACAGCGACACAAATAATACTTCACTACTCGCTTCCTACTTTAATTTAATAGTGGAATATCTCGTTAAAGGGTTGACGAAAATCAAAAATATTGACATAAAAATGTATTTAAAGTAGGTATTTAATGTAGTTCTCATTTGAAAAACAGCTAAGTTGGTATCACCACAGGATATTCCTCAAATGTTGTAAATAATCTAAGTATTCAAAAATATCGGCTTTAATAAGTACACATAAAAATTCCAAAAATCAGAATTTGAATAAATTATGCAAAATTTAACGAAAAAAGGGGTGAAAATGCTTAGTGAATCATCCTGTATAGTTAAGCAACACTCTAATGATCATAGATATTAAATATATAGATAAAGCATACCATAATACTTAATACCTTGAATATATACTATTAATTACCTGCTTAATATTTAATATGTTTAATATCTATGAATAAAATCAATGATACCACAAACCACAGCCTTTGATAGGATATGAGGATTTATTATACAATATGTTCTACATACTAGTAGCGTTACCGTGTTCGACGGATTTTTCTAACGCTCTTCATATTAAATTTTTTTTTCAATCAGTTTGTCTTCAATCCGGACATCGATTTGGAGAACATTTTTATTTTCATCCCCTTAACACGGAAAAAAAACTTTGTTTATTCACTTGAAAAAAATTTCCAAAATGGCCATGTTGTAAAAATATTATTCTAAAGATTGTAATATATGATAACATTCATATCCGATAAATAGTTTTTAACTATAGACGTTTTAATGTCTAGAAAATAGGCGTGAAAAATATTAATATTCAATAGAAGGTAAAGAACTACTAGACTGATTGTAATTTATAATTGCATAACGTGTTATTTTATTGAATATTAATTGTTTTCATGTCTAATTAAAATGGCTATAACTAAGAAATTATTCATTGGATATGAATGTGTAATACATTAAAAGTTTTTGAATAATAATTTTTACAAAATGTATATTTTGAACATTTTCTAAAGGGAATAAATAAAAAAAAATTTTTTTGTGTTTAGGGATGAAAATAAAAATTAAATTTTTCTCCAAATCGATGTCCCCCTCCAAGACAAGACTATTAAAAAAAAATTCTAAAAAAAATTTAATATTAACCGTGCAAGAAAATCCACCGAACATGGTGGGAAACACTGTATTATAATAGGCCGTTTATCAACTAAAGTTATTATAGTTGTTTGGTCCGAATCAGTCTAAAAACACAAAAGTGACTGGGTTAGGCTCAAATCACTACCACAAAGGTGATCGCTGGGCCTGGTTTATATAGGGCTCTAGTAGATACAAACTTAAACAAATATTAAATGTTTTGTTTATTTGATGTATTCTGTGGACAATTGTTGGAACTATAATAGACATGATTTATGATTGTAATATTGCTATTAGTTAATTTGAAAATCAAAAAAAACTAAAATCTTAATTATATTGTATTTGTAGCTTGTATCACAAAAATATAGAAGACAAAAAGTATTTTCTTTCTACTTTATACCAAGGTTATGAGATATCAATTATTAATAATAATAACTCATAAAATATTACTATATTAAATACCTTTAGTTTTTATCATACTTTCACATAGGCAAAAATTAAAATATTAAAAATACATATGTATATATTAGGTAGTTTTAAAAATGATCTCAATAAAAACAAAATAATAGATAGATAATCTTTACAAATTATATAAAATCAATAATAATTAGTATAAATATATGAACAATAATAGCACTAATAATAACTCTGGTACTATCCTACAATAAATAATAGAAAAACAGTACTCAAGATTGAAAAATATAACATGTTGTAGAATGGAGTTTCTGTAGTAGCAATGGAAATTGCTTGCATATAATTGGATGAAATGTTGTTTGTACTTTCATAAGCATAAATTGTACTATCGATATTTGAATTATTATCCCTTAGTTGTTTATTTCCTTGAACTGTTTTTGATTTAACAACTACAGATGTTAACTTCCAATCCATTTTAATTTCAAAGTGTACTAATTTTAATAGCACTTCAGAGGTTTGAAAATCTAATAAATTAGAATGAATTTCCATGAGGGTTTGTGAAGATTTGGGTGTTAAATGTTTCATGTGGGAATCATTCATCAACTGTGATTATAAAATAAAATCCATGCAAATTAAATAATTACAATTTAAAATATTTATTATAAAATTACTAACCATGATTTGCTGATTATTAAGACATTTTATAGTATTTGGAGAAAGTCCTTCTAGTGCTTTTGAATTAAACTGTAATAAAACTTGCCATTGAGTAATGTTAATTCCTATATAAAATATTAACATTAATTATATATTCTTATAACTTATATTAGTTATATTTATAATTTAGATACTGAGCAAAGCGTTAAATGTATTGGTTATATAATGATGTTAATTTATTTTTTTTCATCTGTGAACAACTTTTCTACCAGAAATCTCGCTCTGATTTTTAAGTGTAGTGCCTCTTTTGAAGTCAATTTTTTGATTTTCCTAGTGGTTTTCACAATGATTGGAAAAAAATGGTAAAATTTATAAAAATAATGCTTTTATTATTTTCAATTTAGTTTATTTATTGTAATTCAGTTCAAACTGTTAGTAGAAACTTGAAATTTGGACAGCACACTTATATAATATGCCTTATTTAGATATAGTAACATTTTTAAAATATTGAAGCCATTTTTGAGCTATTTAAAGACATATTAATTTTATGAGTTAATTTCCTAATTTTTATTCTGTAGGTACTCTGTGAATAAAATTGTCAGACCAAATAGAAACGCAAAAAAATTTAACAGGTTTATTATAATTTGTATTTGTTTTTTCTAAAAAAAAAATTAATATGAAGTAGAATTTTATTTTTATAAGGACCATTCTCACAAAAAGCATTTATCTGATTCTTAAACTGAGTTTATGACTGATAACCGACCATAATTGGTCAATTTTTTTTTATAAACTGTTTAAAAACCAATGTTTTGTTGGTAAAAACAGGTCTAAAAATTTTAACATCAAATTTTGATGGATATCGTAAATATTATGGCCTTTCAAAATATGTATAACCAAATTCCACTCAGAATACTTTTGGTTAGCAATAATGTTATTGCGTACAGGCATACATTAAATTTCCCTATGGGTATATCTTACCCTCCCAACTTCTCACTTACAACAGTGGTCTACCCATTATATAAAGTATGTCCGTAGTTTTTAACTTAATCCTTATAGATTTATTTATTAAACATTAAATAATAATTTATGAGGTACCACAAATAATAATTCCCATATGTTCCACTTCAGTTGTTGTCCATAAATTTGGCTGTCCAATGACGGACACTGCTATTGATGCTAAATTTCTTATGCATGGCTTGTCATAAGTTTTTATGTTATTAAATGCTGAGCATGTTTTCCAAAATAATTCTTTATTTGGCATAATTATTTTATACATTCGAGGTTCTAATTGACATATTAATGAACCAAAGGAGCTCCACAAATGCAAGGGCATATCTGCTCTAGATTTTCTCATAAATTGGTTAGTTATCTCTTTACGCTAAAAATGTATACATTAAACCATGTTATTACATGCAATTTAAATAATAAATACGCATACAAACAATTTTATTCATTTTGATGTGTTTCGAAAGTAAATCAATGAGCTCTAATGACCAAGGGCTGTTAACATCTAGTTCTATTGTTTTTATGTCATCAATATTTAATCCCGATAAAACAGAACCAAATGTATGTAAAGCAATCTGTAAATTAATTTAATTACATTAGCTCAATATTATAAATATTTGTTGACACAGTAATCAATATAACGTAAGACATTCATTATTTTGGAAAGTACAACATTTTTCGGAATTTGTATTTTAGAACATTTAAGAAATAAATAACTTTAAAATGTTAGATTTTAGATTCTGAGCGAAGCGAGGACTATATTATTTTTAAAATGAAGTTTATTTTTTTTCTGTCAACTTTTTTACTAGAAATTTTGCTTAGATTTTCAATTATAACACTTTTTCTAAAAGGAGATTTTACTGGACTGGTACTTTAAGGAGGTTATTTTTATTATCCAAGGGGTTTTCATAATAAATGGGAAAAATCGTAAATATTACAGCCTTTCAAAACATGTATAGCTGAGTCTGCTCAGAATCGTTTTTTGTTAGCAATGACTTATTTTGCGAATAGATAAACATTAAATATCCCATCTACCTTCTAAAATTTTCACCTACAACAGTAACCACCCATTGCCATTGTCGTATTATAGTAAAATAATTACATAGGCATTATATATATTTTTTTAATAATTTTCGTTTAATATTTTATCTAGTTTCCTATTTATTAGGAAAACTCCTGGGAAAATCAAAAAGTTACCTTATAGTAACCTTATAGTACCTTCCTAGTCAAATTTCTTTTTAAAAAAAGTGTTATCATCGTGAATCAAAACAAAATTACTGATAGAAAAGTTGTCCACAAAAAAAAAAAAAAATCTTCGTAAAAACAATAAACTTCTTCACTCCATCCAGAATATAAAATTTCAACACCAACATTGATTTAAATAAATTAATATTTCATCTTTTTATGGAATAAATGTTATGAATATAAGTTGCCATTTGAAAATTAAAAGTATGTAGGGGTTCACACCCTGAAATAATGCAGAAAAAAAAAGTAATGTAACATTATAAAGCTACTAATTTTTTAAATTTTCTAAAAAGCAAGTTCTGAAAATAGTTAATATTTCTCAATATAATGAATGTTTTACATTACGTTGATCACCCTATACCTTGTTTTTTATTTTGGACCATATGTATCTAGATAACTCAGAATCAATATCAAATGAACCCAACAGATCAATGCAATTTTCTAATTCTTCATTACTCATAGAATGTACAATTGAATTGAATCGAGTGGAGATAACTGATGCAGGTCCTAATATTTTTAATGCTTCACAACCAATCTGAAAAATTACTAATATGCTGTAGAATAACTTTATAATTATTTAAGTTAAATTTTTTTATGTAGAGGCAAACTTACTTGCAAGGTAGAATTAAAAAATAATTCAAATGATCTTTTTTTTCTTTCACTTTGATTATCATTTAACGTTATATTTTCTTTTTTTTTAGATAAAAGTGAATTATTAGATGAAATACTATAATACGTGTAATTTTGAATATCATGCATTATTTTCTCATTTTTAAGGTTTAACAATGAATAAGTCAAGTTATGCTTAATATATTCAAATTTTTTAGTAATTTGTGGTATAGGAGTAGTTATTTCTTGATTATAAGTAGGTACATTAGTATTAAATTTATCATTTTCATTTAGTAACATTTTATAATTACCATTGTTTTTAGTATTTAAAATTGTGTTATAATTATTAATAGTACCAGCTAATGGTATGAATGTGACATCAAGTGAATTTTCAGTGTATTGATCATTTTCTAAACTAGTTGTTGAGCTTTCATTATATTTAGATGAAATCAAAATTGGTGTTGTAAAACTTGAATTGGTAGAATTTTTAACTTCTAAAATTGATATAGATTCAGTAGTAATTGAAGTTGTCTGTGTGGTTAGAACCTCAATATTTTTCTTAGTATTCACAGAATTATTTTTATCTTCTTTCTCTTTACCAGCAAAAAATTTGTTTAACAATTTGTTTGGTGATGCTAGTATGTTTAGTACATAATTAAATTCTGGTACTGGAATTAATACAGATGGTTTGAACATTTTAGGTTTGGCTTCTGAAGACTTTATAATTTCTTTATATAAGTGATTATTATTTATTGGACTAATCATTTGTAATTGATTTTGTATAGAAGTCAAGTGGAAATTAATTAAAACTGATAAAGAATTAGTAAAATCGACAAATCTATCACCCAAAAATAATTCACAACCCTAAAAAAATATAATAAAAGAATACATTTTGTTTATTTGGGTATATATTTTAGTGTTGACACTAACCTTGTAAAAAGGAATATTATTAGATAACCATTCAATTTCATCAGCGTATCGTGTTTGAATAATATCAGCAGAATTCAAACGTGAGATTTTTGGTATAGAATCTAATTGACCTTGGTTTAATACAATAAGAAGATCTGACAATGTTACCAAAGTATCACTTGACCAGTTTTCCAGATTTCTAAAATTATAAATAGTTATATATAAAATATATTGAAAAGTTTAAATATTAATTTCAAATATATTTGTAAATTAATGATGCAGAATTATTTATAAGATATTGGTTAAAAAAAAAAATTCAAATCCAGGGGAAAAAACCAATTTTAAATAAAAAATAAAAATTATCTTTTCTTCTTATTTAATACAAATTATTATCAATATAAAAAACTTAATAAATAAAATAAATTTCAGGAAATTTTTTTAAAGGTAACTGATACAGGCAGGTTCTCACAAACTCCAAGGAAGTAGGAGTGAAAATATTTTTATTATTATTTATATACATCCCATAAGAAATAACTACTAAAGTGAATAATACTTATTAATAATTGACTAACTATTCAATTCTGGTAAATATCATATGATTTTTATCCAATAACTACAGCAAAAAGTTAATTTTTATTTGTATAGTTTGTGATTGTTATATTACAGAAACATTGGGTAGTAGATTTATTGTAGGTTAAAAAAAATTTAAATATTATTGTTTATGAAGATAATAGAATATTTATTAAAAATAAATACATACACTTAGTATTTAATATGTTATAGTTATTAACAAATAAAACTCAAATAAATAATAAATAATCTAAAACATGTTCTTCATGTTCATATAATAGATTGATATTATATTACCCAAAGGCTTTGATTATTAAATTAGCCCATTTGTCCTTTGATAATGAATCGACACAAATCCTAGTGTCAAATAAACTAGATTCTATCAAGAATTTAAATGATTGTTCGTCTATTACACTTAAATACATTGTTGGAATAAAATGAATTAAATTTCCAAGTGTATATAAGTGTTCATAACTTAAACTGGATTCATTTTTTAACTAAGATAAAACAGAAACAAGATATATAATAATACATTTTTATTGTTTTTAGTTTAAAACTTACAATACAGGTGATATATTGGTCAACCATCGATGACAATTTATTTGGTTCAGATGCAATCATGAGTTCAGGGAAACTTAACCGTCCAATAGTATACAATATATTATCTCTCAAAATTGAATTTAATATAACATCCAGAGGAAGAGTTGTTAAAATAAATCCTAGAAAATTAGTATTACATAAATAATGATAATAAAATAAACTAATTTACCTTGCACTGCTTCAATTTCCCATCCTTCCAAGTATAATGGTGTGGAATAATTTATTGTAAATCTTGATTTTAACTTTAAATAATCAATAAATGCTTTAGCCACACAAACTTGTAAGTTTTTCGGGAATACCTAAAAAATTAGTACAGTTAACACTACATTGAATAATTGAATAGTCAATATATTAATCTTCATTTCATTAATCATATTTTTCTTCTGAATAGTATTTAAAAGTTAGAAAAAAAGTTTGATTATTCACTGTGTTCAGAATTTGTGCATTCCATACATTTTGAGACAACCATTTTAAAATTAATACTAGAATAGAGATTGTTATTAAATTCTAAGAAGTAATTACTATAACCATCACAATCATTCGCACTATAAAATTTCACATGTATCAGATCATTTTTAGAAGTATCATCAAATTTAGAAAAAGTTTAATGCAGTTATAATTTAAATATGGAAAAAATCTTTAACAATGAATTATGATCAAATTTTGTTTTAAGTTATGAGAAAGTTCTATAGAAACATTCCATGAATCAAACTTATAGTGAGTTAGTTATGTCTCGTATTACTATATCTATTCAGTATGGTCAATTGCCATGATCAAAGTTTTTTTTTCATTCACAAGGGATTGTGTACAAAAAATATATGCCCCCAGGAAATACTATTAATGCCACATTCAATAAAAATGGATCACCTCAGATCACCCAAAGAATTACACTTGTTTTTATTTAACTATTTTCTAGTTGAACTGATATTTTTAAAAATAGTAAATACATTAATATTAATACAGAATTAAAAAAAATAAGAATACAATATTATGCATATATTACAAAAAAAAGTTATAAACAAAGTTGATGGATATTAACTAAAATCAATATAGAGAATATTAAATAATAAAAAAAAAATGTATTCATATATTTTAGTTGTTATATAGTTGTATACGCTTTATATGTGGAGTATTATACATCAAACATATAAAACAATTTTACATGCACATTACCAATCTTGATTATTGTGCATAAAATAAATGAAATTTGCAAATAAAATTAATTACAAATTTTATTATAATATTCAAAATTGTTGAAATGTAAATAATCATAACTCATTATAAATCTTCATATTTACAATTTGATCTCAACAAAACAATTTATTTTTTTTTAACATGATAAATGACATATTCAAATTTATGATAATAATGTTCTATTCTGTACCAAGATGCATGTAAATTGTACAATATACCAATATCTTCTATACTATTTACTGAATATTAACATTTTTAACTTTGTAAATTGAATTTTGTTTAAATTCTAGATAAACCATTACTTTTTTATTAAGTTTGAGGTATGCGTTGTAGTTGGAAATGAAGACCATAAAATCCACACTATTTATTTTTTGTATGAAATTACATGTATACCCATTATAGAGACCTTTAATAAATGTTGATCCATTACCAGTCCATTTGAATAATAATTCATCATTTTCTATTATTACATTAAGCTAAATCAATAAAAAAAATAATTAAATAACTACAAAGTATATTAAGTAGGTAAATTAGTATGTCTATGAATATTTACTAAATATTTAGGTAAGTTGTCTATTCGATTAGTATAATTAGAATATAACTGTTTAAGAACATCAACTATAGGATCAGATATATCCGAAGGTGCTAACTGTTCAAAAAGAATATTATGTTTATTTTTAAGCATTTCTTCAATGAAATAGGTTCTTTTTACTGAAAAAAATATATGATATTAATATTCTCATTACTTGAAGCTAATATTGTACGAGTTCAAAATTCAATGCTAATTGTTAAATTACTAATGGCTTTTTACTTATTCTATTAACACCAAAGAATTATAGCTTTTATTATTAAGTTAGGAATATTTCTATAATTTAAAATAACAATTATAAATAATATTTAAAACTCACAATGCAAAATTACATAAAAATAATACATACCTGGATTTGTTATGTTAAAAATATGAAAAGCCATCGGCAAGTTATGATCATTAACTGAAGAAACCAAGTGGGATAGAACTTGATGATTGATATATCCAATATCAACATTTAAAAAACTAGAAACTGGAATTGCTTTTATAAAATATTTCAAACCAAGCAATAATTTTGGATCATTTTTATGAAAAGAAAACATACTGCTACAACCACTCAAATAAAAGGCCTGCAAATAAATTTCAATAATTTATTATTTACATTTTGTTATTAACAAATAAATTTGTTTACTTGTCTATCAGTAAGCATGTATGAATCAACAGCAATAAGTGATTGGATGCTTGGTGGAGTACTACAAAATTTCAAAAACGAAGTAGCTGGTTGAGTGTATAACAGAGGTAAATGACGTAAATCTTCAGATGTCCACTCATTAACAAAATTTAATTTTGAAGAAAGCCAATAACTAGCAATTTTATTAAATATCTAAAAAAAAAAAAAACATATATTTTTATTATTTAGTGAAATAGATCTACAAATAATTATGTGTACAGGATAACTCATCCATCATGATCCAGTATTTTCTGGGAGGATTTGAGTGAATTTTCATTTTTTTTGAATCATTTAAAATTGTTTAAGCTTCAATTTAACATTATTTTCAAATGTTGATCATACTACTTATACCTTAAAAGAGTATACACCACATTTTCAAGTTGCAACCCCCACTTTTTAAATACTAATTCAAATTGAGAATATTTTCTAAAAATGTTGATATGGAAAATGTCACTAAAATCAAATTTATTGTTAATGACTTGTAAAGGGTTATCAAATTATCATCTTCACGTGGATAGTTAGTTTATTACCCTTTCCTACTGTTATGGGTACTTATAAGTCAAAAATGGTAAATCCAATATTGTTATGTGTGTCCATCCAATTTATTTAAGCAAATATTCCCTATTTAAATCTGTGTTTGAAATGGGGGGGAGAACTATTTGAAATTCAAAAATGTTTACTAATTAAAGGAATAGGGGTAAATAATGGAAAATAATGTTAAAATAAAACTTAAATAATTCCAGTGGTTAAAAAAAAAAAATCAAATTCATTTAAAATACTTCAAGAAAATTGATAGATTATAATATAATGGATAATTAATAATGGATAATTATAATTCTATATTTATTTGATAAATGAAAAAATTAAATTAAATAAACGATTAAATGATTAAAATGTTAAATAATGATTTATTAATTTAGAATAAAAAAGTACAGAAGTAATATTTCAGAAATATTTTTATCTAGTTTTTCTGTATTTAAATCAGCTAAATCAACTAGTACTGACAACTGAGCAAATGTTAAAATTACAAAATATTTCTAAAAATCAGTATAAAGCCAGAATATTACTATTATTATAAATAATTTTAATATTTATCAACTTATTAAACTATATACTTGTTTTGCTGCTGCATAACTTAAATAGTTATTTTTCAATGATGAAATTGATACTTTTTCAGCAGCCCATTCTTCTGGTTCAAATTCATTGATTTGCAATGGTGATAACTTAAAGAAAAATGTTGGATACAGTAATTTCAGATCTTTCAATGTACTATTTTCCATTAACCAGGAAAATAAAAATCTAGCCTAAAAAATTTGTTCAAAAAACCATTTTTCACTAAAAAAATATTTGTTAATAATTATTGCTACATTATACTTCAAAAACATAATTTTTTCTGATGATGGAATTATTTTATTAATTAAATATATTTATCCAAAACAAAATTAGAAATAAATATTTGTGTGGAATATTTTAATGCCTAATGAAATTTTTGTTTTAAATTAATATAATAACAAATCAATATTTATAATCCTTAATATGATGTTGGCATATGATGCCACAGGTTTAGTAAGCCCAAGGCCTGAGCTCTTACTGATGGAAAGCCCAGGTGGGTGATTCCAATAGGCATATGGTATTGTTTCTGTAGGGTGGAGGAATTAACTTCATAGTAGAAAATACCATTTTCCCTGTGGAAGAGGATCATAATACTCCCATGGTACCTCGACCTATAGTAAGAGGTGTATGGGCGTCGGCTCATTCCTTTTTATATATAATACTATAAAACGTATTCGCCTCAGCCACGGCTGATCTCAAGTACACCAGATGGCCCGAACAATTATCTACCAAGGTTCCGGAGCAATGCGAACAACCACCAACAAATGATTATAATCAATTAGTTTATATAACAAAATACATATGCACACATTTTCTGGGGACCGGACACCGGGTCAGTACGCGGGCTATTGTTCAGTTACGCAATAACATGTTGTTACCAAAAATAGCGGACTAAGCAAATCTAGCAGGGGGATAAAGGGTATACATACGGGTCGCCAAGAACACCTTTTCAGACGAGTCTGAGTACTATCATCTGCAGGTATATTCACGCCGCAGACTTGTAAGTAAATTAAAAAGTGTTTGAATATTTCTCAACTTTAAATAAAAATACTTATAAATATTGTGTCTACTCATTCGTCTTAAACCTAACTTTGAGTTTAAAAATATGCCCACAACAGAGGCAAAAAAATAAGAGTAGCGGCTGGTCAATAACGGGTGTAAATACTTTTTGAAATAGCATAAGGAATTCTAAATAAGATTTTGGTGGATTGTTTTATCTCAGATGTGCGTGGAAAAACAGGTGAGAAAAGGTACCATATGGTATAACTTTAATAGGAGAAAATCTGAAAGTTAACAATAGGCTTGAGGAATGGAGAGTAGCACTTCAAGAAATGGACTAAGGATAAGTAGAAGTAAAATAAAGTATGATTTTGAAAGAATATAGACAAGACAGCTAATGAAAATAAACGTTGACATAAAAGATGAAGTTGAGTTTTAAGCAGGTACTTACAATACTTTGTACTTAACACAATTTGGCTTTGACGAGGATATAAACATATGAGGAAAGATGGGGAGAAGAAGATCAAAAAAGGGGTGGTTTGATGCAATTGAGTATATTAGAGCTATCATCATATGAAAGGTAAGAGATAAAGTCAAGTGGAAATTTAAAATGAGGGTGGCCGACCCTAAATAGTTGGGATGAAAACAAAGGAAAAGAAGATAAATTTATAATGTCAATGTATTACAAACATGGTTTACCATCATTTATAATATTAAATAAGTAAACGATAATTTATATTTATATGTTATAAATTATATCATACCTGAGGATAATCAAATTCGATATTACTTAATATCATTTTAGACAATTCATTATATGGTATAAGACGTATTAGTTCATTGTTATTAAAATCTGGTAACAAAAATTTGTATCTAAAAAATAATAATAGGAAATACAAGAAATTGGTTTATAATAAATAAGTAGGTAGTTAAATTTTAAAACAAACTGAGCTATTTGTTCAACTGTCCATTTGTTTAATGCAGAAGGATAAGATTGATTGATTAACAACATAGACCATGATCTTCTAACACTCTTAGGCAAATTTTTCCAATTAGACTGTTTATATATATTACAAAATGCTCTATGATTTTGTTTTTGTTCTGCTTCAGTTAACAAAGTCAATCTATAAAATATATCTGGTATTAAAAATAATGTAAATTGCATTAAATAGGTACCATATTTTTACTTAAAAATTGTATAAAGAAATCTAATTACAAATAAAGTCATTAAAAATAATACCGTAGTTCTGTATTAAAAAATTAATTTTAAACTTCATATATATCATTAACTACTCTTAAAATACAATGTTTGGTTGCAAAACTTTAATTATCTATTTGATAATATTATGGAAATTCACTGTTGTGATATGTTATATGAATTACTCATAGATAAATTATAAATCTATTTTACAAGCCTCATGAAATATTGTTATAAATTACTTATGATTAGATACTCACAATCGGATTTTAATAGGTTTACTACTGGTAAGAATATATGGTGCCCAAAGTCTAGCTAAAGCATAACCACATATATTAGATAACTTTTGAAATTTACCATCTTTAACATTAAAGTTCCATTTATATACTGTTTCACTGATAAATTCTAATATTTTATCATTTTTAATAATCTTTGTAACCAACTAAACAAAAAAATATATGTACATATATAAATAACTATGAAGATAAATAAATATGAAAAATGTATTATTTTCATACAAAATTTAGGAACTGTATGCGTTGCTGATTTGTTACAACAGATTGAAGAATTTTTTTTGCTATTATCGAATCATCTTCATTTGCAATTAATAAAGACGCTAAGTGAGTACCAGATAATATGTCTAATTTGTTTTTCTGAAATCATGTCTTTATTATAAAATATAAGTACCTATTTATTTTAAATTACTTACAGGTAAAAAATATATTAGATTCGTTGGCAGTTTAATGATGTCTTCAATACTAAAATTAGCTAAAGATCCAATTAACAATTTATCACAAAGTTCTGGCGAACAATCATTGAAAATTAAATTGAGATCGGCTGGATATCCTATAATTTCCAAACAAACAAGTGTTATTTATATATTTATCGTTATTACTTAATTAATCATAAACAAGTTATAATATAACTTACCAAATAATCTATCACAATTTACCAATTCATTTTCTCTGAGTAAACAAACTAATGAGGTTGATGAAGTTTCATTAAAATAACAACAACTAGCTTGCCGTTCTATGCATAAAAATAAAAATAGTCACATTAATAAATTTTCTTATTTAAGTAGGAATTACAGTAAAGAGTAATTTGTTACCTGAAAAAAATAAAATAATTAAAATAATAAAATAAAATTGATTTTGTAAAAACCACATGTTTAAAATATTAAGTTCTAACACAGCAAGAAAAAATATTCATGAAGAAAACTCGAAAAACAGAAATTTAAACTAAAGAAGAGTATATACTAATCAATGGCTATAGACAAGGACACTAACTATAAAATCATAATGTAATAAATATAATAAAGCAACTTTAAAATATAAATTTACTTTAAGGGAGGGATCTCCCCAGATAACTAATCTAATCGAATTTGTATTAATAAACTACAAACCAAGATAACTTCATGCCTAATGCAATATAAAATACTATACAATTATGAATAAAGTAAATTATATTTATAATCTATGGTCAGTAGAATACTTAAAGGGGGGTTTTCGGTTTCAAACTACTCCACCTCCCCCCCGAGAGCCAAGAAAAATACAAACATTTGTGAGTATTAAACGTTATAGGTATTTATTGTTTAATTGGAACAATGTTTCTATCTGAAGTCATTCAGAATTTGAAGTAAATATAATAAATAATAATTTATTAATTATATGTGAGTTATTAAGTGTTTAGTGTTTTGTAAACTGTAAAATGCTCAAACGCATACACATTCTGATCGTAAAACTACCAATTTAGATTTAAAAATGATGTCCAAATAACTATAACAATTATTATTTTTGGGTGTATACAATTGTATATGGATATTCTATTAACCTTGGATATAGAGATTAGATCATATACATGTATATATAATGTTTATGATCTAATGTATATAGTACCTATCAATAAGGTGCCATCTTGGTTAGACAAAACATCGTACTAAATATTTTTTTTCCCAAAAGTAATGGTACTGTAAAATAGAAATCTTTTGCACATCCACTTGTTGTAAAGAACGATGTAGGGAACGGTCCCACTATACTACCACCACAATTTAAGATTTAATTCTTTATAAATAATTGAAAGATTTGTCTTAAATCGTGATTACCACAAATATGAAATCTGATGGCGCATTTCTCAATTTACTGATAACACTAACCTACTTCAAAGAAGTAGAGCCACATAAGAGAAATACATTAATGTACAACATCTACTACCATAATTTTTAATTATTGTTTATATGCATAAACCTATAAGGTCTATGTTTATAAGTTAGGGGGAGAGGTCTTCAACTCGCCGTGTCGTTTCATTTCGTTTGTTTTGAACTCAATACGTTACTTTTGGATTGTACTAAAAATTTGTACTTGTCGTTCTAACTAACGTTATCACTTACTATCATTATTAATTTACCGTTCACCAAAAATGCGTTGTAATTATTATCCCACATTTTTCTTAATTTAAAATTATTATTATATCATATTATTTATGAATATTTATTATTATTTTGTCATAAATATTTCACCTTCTATATTTTCTTCAGTTTTTTATTATTTATACTATTTTTTGTTAAAAAGGTCGATGCCATTGAATTATTACCTAAACAATATACACTTTATTAATATAATTTACTTGTATTATACGATTAACTAATAATAATAATAAAAACACCAAAATCATTTATTTAATTTTAGTTACTAATTTATTGCTATTTTTAATAGTTGCATTGTATTAGTAGGTACTGACTGCTGGTTCTACTGGTATTTATTTTAAAATCAATGGTACAATCTATATTAAAATTACTTAGTATTATACTTACTAGTACTAGTTTGTGATTTTATATCATAAAAAAGTACAGTGTGAAGTGTTTAAACAACAAACTTTTTGCATAAAGTGTATATCTGTCCCTAAATAAAATGTACATTTTACAATTAAATAACATAAGTTATTATTTACCTTTACAAAGTTCATATTGAATTTAAACTAGTAATAAAATTGAATATTATTATAATATTTATATTTAATTTTAAATTAAATTATTAAAATGAAAACAAGAAAATGACGTAACCAGCTATAACCAGCAAGTCCAAAAGTTGAATTCAATTCTACGGTATCCACGATCAAAATTTATCTACCATGATAATATGAGCCAATCAGAAAATAGTATTTCACACAAAACAACACAGTGAGTTAAGGACTCCCCTTTAAAACTTTAAAGTTTAGACCAGAGGTTGGGAAGGACAATAAATTGCCCATCTATAACCAATAATTTCTTATACTTATTTTCCTTATTCGTGGTGACACTTAAGAAATTTGTTAGTACTATAAACCTGATATTATATAATATATGCTTATACGTCTATAAATGCGTTGTGCACTTAAACAATTCCGAACATGTTTTATTTAATTATAATTATGTACCTTATGTCCATCCTACAAATTGATCTAATAATGCAATATTTCAGAAAACTATTATTGGTTCGTTATAATGTTTACTTAAGATAGGCCTGTCCACATTTTAAGATATATCATTTTAATTCCGGATAATTAATGTTTAAAAATTCCTAAATTTTAAAATATTCAAACCAACTTTATAAGATTTGGGGTTGTAAAATTGGGAAAAGTGGACTGACTGAACTCAAGTAGACATAATTACAAATTCAAATTAGTTTTTAAAAGTATCATCACATTACTAGGTTGATCCATATGCTAGACAAGACTGCTGTTTTATCTAAAAAAAAGCTGATTGCCACCACCCATGTTGGGTTTTTGGCCCTTAACTTAAGTTTTTTTTTTTTTTAAATCAATTTAAGATTACCAAGCTATTAAAAATGTTTTTATTAATAAATTTTACAACTGAAAGTATAAAATATTGTGTGAACATAAAATAATAATATAAATACTAGAATGTAAAATGTACACACATTCGAGTACTAACTTAAAAGAAGTTATATAGCGAACAAATATTTTACAAGACTTTTTTACGTTTATTTATATTATTTTAAGTAGTGATTATTACATTAGTAACTTAAAACAAAAATAATCTAAAATCTTAGTTGCTAGTAAATAAATATAACCCTTATCACAAAATACATGATTATTGAATTCAGTCTTAAATAGGTCTACTTGTAAATAACAATAAGTCTTAAAATGATTTGGATCAATAATACTTTATTTAACAAAAATTGACATAATATGCATTTCCACATTTAAGGCTGTAAAAAAAATAAAAAAAAAACAATTAATATTAAGACATCTTTCATTAACACCAACTTAATTTAATACACTTTAAAATGACCGACAATATCAAGTATGGTGGCTTCGATAAGTGTTTAATTTATAATTGTTTTTAAATCCACTTATTTTACAAAATAAAGTTTAATTAGGTAGTTATCAAATTTATTATAAATTAAAATGTTAACATAAAATTAATTTAACAGTAAAAAAGATGTTAATCTTATCATCAGTAATTTATAATATACATAAACAACATTTTTCTATGCATTTTAGATTTTGAGTGGGGCTAAGAATGCATTTGTTATATTGTTTTAGATTCTGAGTGGAGCGAAAAAGCTTATGGTTTTACAGAGATGTTTATTTATTCATAATACATAATTTGTAAGTCATCCATTCCGAGTTATCCCTAAAAAAATAATTTGCTGAACTAAAATTGAAAAGCTGAATGAACTATGGCTAACTTCTGTTTTTAAGTAAGCCATGAAATAAATTTTAGTGAATAGTTAAAAATGGCTGGACTTACAAATTTTTTTTCAAAAATATTGAAGTTATAGTACTAATTTTACAGACCTCAGTTTAGGGTATATAAATGTACCGGGAAAAAGATTAATTATATATTTTTTAACAGATACAATAACAGTGCAATAGTCTTTATTTTAGAGGAAATCAAATTTTCATCTAAAAATGGATTATTCAATAGAACTTTTATTTTATTCATATTATTAATTCTGCAATATTACTAAAAGTATTAATTTTATAGTAGATTGAAATGTGAAAATTGATTTATATGTACCTTATTTTGGGCAATTAAAAATCAAAAATCTCATCCAACATTCTATATTGATTTTAAAACCACATGCCAATGTCCTAAAAATGAATAAAAATGAACAAACACCTTAATACATCTTTTAAATTGATATTATAATTTACCTTATGTAATACTTTGTACAACGGTACAAGGTTTTATGTGATTGATCATAATAATGACAAAAATGTGGACAGAGATGACCACAATCCATTTTAATATTACATATTTTTGAACACTGGTTTTTAGAAAAATCACTACTATCACAAACGGTTGAAGTCCAATCCTTATGAATTTCGCAACATAAAGTCAATTTATTTCCTGAAAATTAATTTTAATTAGACGTTTAAAAATAAAAAAATAATTTTTCTTCAAACCAAGGCATTTTTGATTAATAAGTATTTGACTCATTTCTTTCCATACAGTTGAATGTATAAGATTATCCATATTTCCCATGATATATAGTCCATTCTTAGCTCTAGATAAGGCAACGCAAATTCGGTTTTGGATGTTTAAAAAGCCTATATTATTATCAATGTTACTGCGTACTAAAGACAACAGAATAATGTCATTTTCTTCACCTTGGTAGCCATCTACACATTCAATTCGGAAATCTTCTAAAACACAACTTGTATCTCGTATCTAAAAGTAATTTACAAAATGTAAGTAAACATTTACAAATTACATTTCCTGAATAGTAAACACTTTTAATGGAACACATTATTTAAACAGGTTTAAAAGCTCATTTTTTTAATTTTTAAAAAAAAGATTGAATGTTAAATGTATAATTAATGTCTATTAATTATCTTTTCTTTTATTTTACTGAATCTGCGGTCGATAACAGTAGGTAGTATTCATATCCACTTAGAAATAATCAGGCACATCATACATACAAAAAGTATGTAGTACTCACTTTTAACTTATCAATCTCTACTCTGTCATTCTTCTGAAAACATTTTCATCTATATTCATGTGTTTTTATCCTTATAAAATATAAACTTATTAGAATTTTAAAGAAAAAAAAAAAATTGAAATTTTATAAATACTTGATAATATGATTTACAGATATTTTGAAATAAATGATTTTACTTTTAGGTGTACCGTAAGAAATAATACACATAATTATTTCATTTAATAAGTATAAATTGATTTATTAATTTTAGTGAAATAATAAAAAGGATAAATATAATTAATAAAAAGACTCATACTTTGCCACTTTAGTAGGTGAGAAGTTGAGAAGGTAGAGAGAAAATGTAATATATATTTATACGCTATGATTTATTATTGCTAACGAAAAAACGATTCTGAGCGGAGTTCAGATAATAGTGTTGTTTTGTGAATAATATATGTATAACATGTCATATTATGGTAAAATAATTACAGATGCATTATATATTCTTTTTAATAATATTTGTTTAATATTGTACCTATTTTCCTGCTTTTCCAATTTATTAAGAATATAGCTTATTTGGATTCTTTGATTTTCCCAGGAGTTTTCCCAACAAATGGGAAGAACCTGGAAAAAAATGGGACAATTTACGAAATGTAGGTATTAATAAAAAAAATATTACAGACTTTTTTTCCTGTGAACAACTTTTCTACAAGCAATTTTGCTCCAATTTACAATGATAGCACTTTTTCTGAAATCTAACAGGGATGGTATATTAGGGAGAAAGCCTAATACGTAGGAAAAACAAGAAAACAGGTACAATATTAAATAAATATCATTTAAGAAAATCTTTAATGCATTTATAATTATTTTACCATAATCTTTTTCTTCTTCTTCTTTAGGTAAATGGCCACTAGGACATTCCCTTAAAACACCCCTTCCTCCTGTCATCTTTGTCAGATACTCGTTCCTTCCAATCTGATCCTCCACCTAAGGCACTTACATCTTTTCTAACTAGGTCGTCTTACCACATATGAGATATTTCTCTAATTCCTTATTATTTCCAATATATTTGGCTTATGGAAAAGTAATTCTAGCTCATTATTCTTATCCTCCACTGATTGCTATTGCTATCCTTTAATGTTCCATAAATTCACCTTAAAATTTTTCTCTCCCAGACTATCAGCTTTTTTTCATCTTCTTTTCGTAGTGGCCATGTTTTCACTTCATAAGTTCTAACTGGACGCAGTAATGTCATATATAGCTGTATCTTAAGTTTCCTTGATATGACATATTTTGTCATATAATATTGTTGACAAAGCAACACTATCAACCAAACTCTGCTCAAAATCATTTTTTGTCCCCTTTATTTTCTTTCCAACTTCTAAACAGTGGCCTACCAATATGTGAGGTATATCCGTCTTTCTTTACTTATATCTGCATTTCTTACATTTTTCTCAGTTATCTCATGTTTTTTTACGGGAAAACATCTAGGAAAACCAAGAAATTACCTCTTTAAGCCTTAAGGTATCACCCCAGTTAGATTTTCTTCCAGAAAAAGTGCTATAATTGTAAATTGGAGCAAAAGCGCTGATAAAAAGTTGTTCAGATTAAAAAAAATAAACCATTACACTCCTTGCTCCGCTCAGAATCTAAAATATATTTCTGTTATAAAATGTTGGTATTACTTTCTGTAGTTCTAATAATTGTGCTTGATAAGTAACTAGTATAGTTATTTGGTCTTGGCGATAGCCTTGATTAAACAAATATCTGGCAAATTCCATAAAAAATTTTACTTCGTGAATATTTTTGTAACTATTAGAACCAATTACCTAAATTAATAAAATAATATTTTAGAAAATTCATTAAGAATTAAAATTATTGTACTCTAATTAATATAGTAGATATTATAATAAAAATAGATGAAATATAACAATAATCTTACACAATATAATCATCACATGTGTGATGTGTAATTAATTACTGTTTTAATTACTAAAATTAATATGTATACTACTTACTTTCTCTTCTTGCATTTCATGGTGAATAAAATATACATTTTTAGTAACACCACGAATATCACCTCTATTAATAACTGATTCGTGATTTTTTAAGTTAGGATAAATAGGTTTCATCAAAGCAGATATCTCAGGACACATTCGGTATTGTGTAACTAAAGTATGATATGGAAATCCATTTTGTACCATTCTTTCAAATAATGAAACATCAAAATCAAACTGTTTTGAAAGAGTAAATGATGCGGTTCTGGGGCGGAGTTGTTTGTGATCACCTAAAAATCATAATTAATAATTGTGTGATAATATTTTTAATAAATACATTTTTCTATGGAACAATAGGCATTATTATAAGAACACTAAATCTTTAAATATTATTATAATATTAAAATATTAAGCAAATTATAATTAAATTTTACATTACTTTATCATTTAAAGTCTTAGTAGACCAAAAATTAATACATAATATTAATCAAATTAAATAAAAATTCTTATAATTTTTTAATGAAATAATAAGTAAAACAAAATTATTAAATGGTTAATACTCATAAATAAATATATCAATAAATAATTTATATGTGGAAATAAAAAATAAATAAATGAACACACATATCATAATACTCCTACTTTACTTATTTATACATTTAAAATTTTTTCTTGAACAAAAGTATTTTTACCTGAAAAGACTCAAAACTCCCCCTGTAAATACATACTTAACAGGCCACTCTCAAACATAAATAACTTTCTTTAGATAATATTTTAAATATTAACATTTAAAAACAAAAACTGAAAAATTGTTGAGAAAAATATTTATCTTCATTATTTATTTTAATAAAAGTTGTTAGTATTATTTTAATAAATTATTACTTGCCAATTAAAATAACATGTTGACAAAATTTTGTTAAAGATGTAACTACATATGATTCTAAAACTTCAGCAGCTTCTTCCACAATAACTGTGAATTTTCAAACAATTATTATTCATTGGCATTAAAAACACATTAGTACAAAAATATCAATATTAATATAAGTATAACAAGTTATCAATTTCAAAAAACTATGGCTTCCCACTGTGTTCAACGGATTTTTCTAGAGTTGATAATATTAAATATTTTGATTTACAATTATTTTTTTTTTTTTTTTATGGAGGGCATCTGTTTAAAGAACAATTATATTTTTATATTTATCCCTTTACAAAAATTAAGTATATTTGCTTTTTCTAAATGTAATAAAATGTTTAAAACATTTGAGCTATTTTTGAGCAATTTATAAGACATTTTAATTTTATGAATTTTTTTACCTAATTTTTATTCAGTAGGTACTCTACAGATGAAATTGTTTAGACTAAACAGATATGGTAATACATTTAACAGGAGGTTCATTATAAGTTGCATTTAGTGGTCAATAAGAAAACATGTTGAGTTTAATGTAGTATTTTTTTTTAATGAACATTTTAATACTACATTTTTGACAAAAATTGTAAATATTACAGACTTTTAAAACATGTATAACCAAATTCCGCTCAGAATTGTTTTTTGTAAGCAATGATTAATCATTGCGCACAAGTATACATAAAATTTTCCTTTAAAAGAATAAAGAAGTGCTTTCCTATCTACCAAACTTCTCATTTAAAACAGTGGCCCATCCAGATTCCCTTAATTTTATTTTATTTCAACAAAAAATAAAAAAATTTTTTTTTTTTTTGAAAAATACAAAAGAGCAATTTGTATAAATATATTTTAAACAAAATGTTGGTGTTACAAATATGTATAAGGGTGAATCATTAAGTTTCTATATTTTTTTGAGGTTTACAAAAACCATTAATAAAATTATTTCTCAAAAAAAATTTGTCTATTAGTTAATATTATTTTTTGCCACTAGTAAATAACATCAATTGATACACCAATTTTTTTATGAAAAATAATTGCATTAATGATTTTTGTAAACTTCATAATATTTTAAAAACTTAATGATTTATCATAAATATTTATAACACCAAAATGTTGTATTAAAAAATATTTAAAAAAAAGTTCTATTAAATAAAAATAAAATTACATTTTTGAATTTAAACAAAATATAATAGAAGAATCATAATGTAATGCTTATAATAAGTTACCACTTACAAAAAAAAAAAAAAAAAAAAATCAAAATATTGAACAAGTTATTGCATTTTTACATTCTGTATATCTTGTTCTTTAGTACCTACCTAATTTTGAAACTATACATTTTATTTAAATAATTATTAATAATTTAATATAATATTTTATATCAGTCACATTTTTAAAATAACTCTACTCTAATTTTTTACATACAATAAACTAAATTATAGACTAATAATATATTTACCAATAGGAGGTTTTATGTTGACTAATAGAGAATATCGCATTGAAGCTCCAGTAGTAGTAAGACCAACCACATGTGAATGCATTATGTGTTGTTTTGCTGAAGGACTTTGAATATTTCCAACTACATTTGCTTTTAAAATATCAGATTTACATCCACCACCAATTCTTACAATTTTTTTAGTGATATTAAGTAAACCTACGAGAAACTGATCTAAAGCATGATTGGTATAACAAATAACTACAATTGGGCTTCTAAGGATATTTGTTTCATACATATTCTCTATTATACTTCTTGCTATACGAAGGCCAATATATGTTTTACCAGTACCTGGTGGACCTTGAATAACAGTAAATTCTTCTGTTAATGCCGCTTTAAATGCCATACTTTGTGCATTGTCAAGTCCTAAAAACGTGTTATCTGGCCAACACTTATCATTTAAAATATCAAACTGTAGACCATTAATATTGTACATTTTTGAATTATATGTTAAGTATGCTGGAACCTTAGGTTTAGTATTTCCATACACAATATATGATTTCATAGGAAAATTACAAATATTAAATGTTTTCAAAACTTTCATGGAATACATGTAAGGTAAAAAGTATGCATCAGATTCAGCCATAGTATAAAGAGAATTCAATTTTATTGTTTCATTACCCAAAGGTTCAATTACCAGTGTTTTAAATAATGCATCTCGCTTAATTTTAATAACTTTAGCAAAAAACATAGAATTAAAATAATCATCACTAAATACTAACAGTGATTCAAACATAAATCTTTTTGAATCAACTGAACAATTTTTTTCTGTATAAAAATTAACTATATATAACGATTTTTGATTTTTAACTTTTTTTTCTATTTTTGCTCTAAAATAAATATGCATATTAGGCATTGACAGTACATCATGATTAAGTTTATACATAGTTGTATAAAACTGAATACCTTCTCGTATTGGAGCAATAATATCTTCACGAAGTAAACGGAATTGTACATCTAAATAGTGTTCAACATTTTCATAAATTCCATTGATTATATTTGTACTTAAAATCACAATTTTTGAGGTGATATCTGTAGTTGTAGGATAAATAGATAGGTTTTTATAATATTCTGGCCACCTTTTAACTTTATATTTAATACAATTAGTAGCTTTTAAATTTTTGAACACTTGTAACATTTGTTCAGTCTTTAAATTATCATTTGTTAATTCTAATTGTTTAAAATCCATTGAATTAGATTTAATAAATTGTATAATCTCATTTAACAGGGTTGTAGAATTTGGATTAGTCATAATTTCTAATAAAGAATTACAATTAGTGAAGAATTCTAGCAATCTAGTTTTGCTAATTAAACCTCCAGCTTTGATAAAATCTCTGAGAGAACAATAAAAACGTTCTAAATAACTTGAATTATCTATCATATCTAAAATAATAGTTTTTGCTTGATTTAATTTCAAAAATTTTAGTTTTGAAAATATATTCATCAATTGCATTTGCATATTAACATCTACACAATTATTTAAAGTATATTTAAAATTGTTGTTACTTATTACCAATGAAAACACTTGATCAGGTTCCAATTCAGATAATAATTCTAACGTTTCATAATTCAAAATTGCTTCTAGATTATTAGTTGTAATGTTTATATCATTTAATTGATGACATATTATATCCATAATTGATGGTATTTTACAATTTGACTGTCCAATTTAATGTTTACATACATTAGTCATAAGTGTAATTTGTTTGCTAGTTATTATTACTTCAACATTTTTATAATTTTCATTCATTGCTGCAACACATTTTAAATTTGACGTTAATTCATCAAAAAACTTGAATACTATTAATAATATATAAATATTAAACTTAATAATTATAAGTCTGATAAATCAGACTAATTTAACTAGGTGTTTAAACATCTTATGAAATAAATAAGTATTTAATAAACATACCCATCAGAGGAAATCTGGTTGAATTAAAAAGTTTTTTATTATAAAATAACTAAAATAATATATTATAACAAAATTAATAGAAGTGAAGGCAAGGTATTCCATTTTTTAACAAGGCTCAGTTTAACCTTTGATCATATAGATACAGATACTATACAATATACTTAATAAAAGAGTAATAAAAATATTATAGGAATGGCCTCAGTACTTACTAAGTAGGTACTAAACAAGAAAATAATATTTGTATATTTCATTATATCAAATGGTGGCCAATAATGCTATAAAATTACAAAATTACAAAAAATCCTAATAAAAGGGTTAATTGAATTAATAATGACCACTGATCACATTGAACAAATTCACCATAACTATTTGAAATTACTAAAATTAAATAATATTTAGTCAATTATAAAATACTTATTTATAGAACTTACCGAAATATCTATTAAACAATAAGTACTTACTTGTAGCACGATATAGAATGAAGCGTACTAAATCGTAATACTTAATGAAATATTAACTAATATAATACCAGTTATTCACTATAGCTAAACTGAATTTAAATTTAAATATCACGAAAAATACATATTATTTAAATTAAAATGAATAATGTTTAAATGAAAGTACGAAATGTTATAAATTATAAACTACTGAATATAAAACAAACTATTAACCATTGGTCTTTAAATATTAGTACTTTTAAAAATTTTAAACAAATAACAAATTAAAAATTGTAGTTATTTGTTTCCTAAGTTTCTAAAAATAAGTTGTAAATATATATCAAAAAGGTATCAGGGAAGCCATATTCTCAAACAGATATTCTCGTATTGTAGCTATTAAATTCTTGTATTTACATTAAAATTCTAGTACTATCACAGATTATGTTAATATAATCTCAAATCTATGGCGTATCACTAAAAGAAAAAATCGATAGCTTTGCTCGAGTTTCATTATCAGTTATCTTAACTATTTTTTTTCAGTTCAATAGTGAAAAAATAATAATTTAGCATAATATTAAACTTAATACCATAGACATATTATTATCTTAATATGTCTATGCTTAATACTGACACGGGCAATACCAGGCGGGATACCTAGTATATTAAAAATTTAAATATTATTTTGGGACAAATAGAACAAATAAAACAAAAACATAACTATCATGTATATAAAACTAAAAATCCTTCATTCATTGAATTAAAACATTATTTTAATACTTCTTATTTATGAATAACAACAAAAGTATTTAAAAGGTAATTACCTACAGTAATGTTGCTATCGTAGAATGAGGGTTATCACTACTCGGTTCTGCAGTTACCTTACATCATATACTATGGATAGAGCTATTGACTAAATGTTTGAAGCAAACATACCTAAGGGGAATTGGGACAAATGCGCATGCGCATAATTTATATCACATGTATTTGGTCGAATTTATGTAATCACGTGTTTTGTACTTACCATTACTGTCTGGTGATATTATAATGATTATATAACAAATGCGCAACAGAATTCAGTATTTTTATCATTCGTTAATAATGTCTTCGTAGTTGTAGATCATTGAGTAATATAGAGATGTTGTGTCGTGTTTCGGCAATACTGTTGTGAAGACAAATGTTAGGTCATACACCCCAGTTGTGTGTCACTTTAAAATTCAGATCTCTACTAGATGGCGATATTAAGACCAACACCTGATTGATAATCAAAATGATATACTAGTGTAAAATTATAAACAATGAATTAATTATCAACTTAATAAGCTTAATAACTTAATATTGCTAGTGGAACATCCGTAATTATTAATTATTAATTGAATAAATTAAATTTACAAAGCCAAGTTGTATTTTGTTTGTGGAAGAACCATATACATATTGATAAATGGTCTGCGTTTTTCTCACCACTCGTCAATGGTATTCGTGAGGTAACGCGTAATAGTAAATCTAAAGAAAAAAATATTACGCTTCATAGGTCGGTCGGTGTATAAATGTACCTTTTTTTTTCTTAAATCATCATAAATTTACAAAATATATTCAACAAATACTTTGTACCTTAAATGTTTGTTATTTGGAAAAAGACTAAATGAATCAATAGTTTTGTTCTGTGTTATCTGGTTACACTGGAAGTAGATCTCTTTCGCCTCAATTCAAAATCGAACGGCATCTGCATTCGCGATAGAAAGCGAAGCGGCTGACATCTGGTGGTAGTGGAATGAATCATTGTAACGGGGCCGACATGAAAACTGAATTATTGGTGAAACACAAAATATTGAGAATTGGTTTAGCCGATTTGTCATAATTTATTAATCACACTTTGTGTTTTAATTTTGATTGCACTTTCGCATTTGGTATCTGTCAACCCATAATTGTGGATTATGCTTATTGTACCACAACACCAAAAACTCGCAAAAAACATAAATATTATCATGTTTCACAATGTAAGATATTTCTAACTTATTAACTTATTTCTACTAAATACACAAATTATATCTCTGTGTATATTCAAAATAATTATTTGTTTTTCATTCAACATTCAATACCAAGAAGATATGACCCCACAATTTTCCCAAAAATGTTAACCTATAAAGAAATGGGAGAATCTCCAGTTCGAATTAAAAAGTACATAAAAAATGTTATTATACATTAATATAATAATGTTTTTCAAAGCTAGGTGTCTTAGGATAAAAATTGGTTCCATTTTTTATTTAGTATAATTTATTAGTTTTTGTAATTATTAATTAGTAATAGTATAGTTCATACACTTACTATACCCAGCTACCTAGGAAACTTTTTTAAAAAAATTAAATCAAATCAGACGTTAACAATAAATAGTTAAAATACACCTCATTATTTGATAAACGTAATAGTAGATCAAAATTATATCAAATAGTTAGCGCAAAGTAAGAAGTAGTTTAAACTATACGTATCACTGTCATTTCACGGCCTACAGAAGTGCGTTAAAGGAGGCGAACTATCCGGTGAACCAACCTGGTTTCTGAACGCAAAAGAGGAGTGTGAATTCCCCGACACACCCCAAATACTTTCTGAATGAGTCTGTCGACAGACTGTATTTTATTATTTCACTTTTATTAAAAATGATACCCTATAAACTAAAATTTTAAATACAATTGCTAAAAATATTAGTTCGGACACGGTTTCGGTAGCACTAATTCTGAGTCGGTGACTATCACGATTAAAGATATACTGGTTGCCCAACAGGCTATATTCAAATACACTTATTTTCTTTGATTAATTTACTTGAAAATTAATTTTAACTAATAAAATATCTATTTAAAATGTTACTTAATATTACTTATTTAAAAAAACGAAATATGTCCATTTTCCATTAGCTATAATCAGAGGTGTTCCCATAAAGTATAATACATAGACGCCGTATACTCCCAAGATTTCTTTTAAATATTATGGGTATAGTGTGTACATACTCTCAAGTCTCAATCGATTTGCGATTTTACGGCTCAAGATTATTATTGACACGTTCTTTACCCATCTAAACCATAGGAAAAATATTTTTATTGTATCAAATGTTTTGGTATTATTTTACGACTTTGTAAACTTTAAAAAAAATTAATGAGAATACAACTGACTATAATTATAAGCATTGTGTTAACATTTAATAGATAATTAGTAATTAGTAATTACTAGTTATCAAATATTTATAAAAACAAAAACTAATATATTATTAGCAATGATTAGATAAAGTAAATCAACAATTTCGATTTGAAAAATATATAGTTGACAATATTTTTAATTTTCGATTTCTGTCCTTTTAACTGTTTTATTTATTTAATCACACTGTTTTTTTATTGTTCTATGTTTATGACCAAAATTGGTAGATTTTTTGGTTAGAGCTTTGAAAATTACAAATATAGTATCCACTAACTTGGATATTTTTGATACACCTCATGAAAATTTTAGGTTTTAACACGTAAGAAATTATTCTAATACAGAATAATCTTACGGACCAGATTTCATGCAACATAATCTTATGAGTGCTCATTTATTATTTTTGAAATATTTATTATTAATATTTCGGAACAAATGCAGTTTAGCTTTCAAGCAATTCTTTCCAAAGTGTGTGTTTTTGCTTATTTAATTTGATAGTACTTTCAAAAGTGTCGTTCAAATTTCATTGTTCAAAATCATGGTCAAAAAACTTCAAAATGACCGATTTTTCTAAAAATCGTGTTTTTTAGTTCAAAACACTAAAAAGACGTCCTAGAATAATGGAGACGGGTGCAGCCACTGTTATAAGTAATTTAATGTATATTCGTAAGCAACGATAAACCATAGCTAAAACGATTCTGAGCGCAGTTCAGTTGATAGTGATGCCTTGTCATCAATATATGTCATATTATGGTAACATAATGAAATAGGCATTATATATTTTCTTTAATAATATTTGTTTAATATTGTACCGATTTTCCAAAGTTTTTCCCACTTATTGGAAAAAGTTGTACACAGAAAAAAAAAATCATATTTTTTTTATTAATACCTACATTTCGTACATTTTCAGTTTTTCCGACAATTTATTGCGGTTTTTCCCAGATATTATAAAAACCACATGAAAAATCAAAAATAGACTTCTCTTAATTACCATAGTTAAAATTTCCTTTCAAAAAATACACTTGATATATTGAAACAAAATTTCTGTCAGAAAAGTGTATACAACAAATTGAGGGGAATTTTCAATTAAAATAGTCAGAGGGAGCGATGGCTTGGATCTCTAGGTACATCCAAAATGCAACTATCTTTTTCTTAGTTTAGATAAAAGAGAAAAAAAATATAAATAATTTTTTTTCGTCACATTGGTTTGAACTCGGAACCTTAGGGTAATAATGAACATAAAAAACTATTAGATCACAACAAATATGCTTTAAAAAAGAAAATAGTTATTTATCATAACTATTCATATTATGAACTCCGCTTGGAAAATCAAATTAATTATTGAAGCCAAGTACAACAGTTGAATTTTGATTTCACCAAAATGTTAAGAATATTATTACTACCATTTCTAAAAAAATTCCAAAAATGTACATCTTTGGTATTTTGAACTCAAAAACATGATTTTTAGAAATACCGAGAAAATATCAGAAATATTAGAACTTCCAAATGAAGTTTGAACAACTGTTTTTGAAAGCACCATTAAATTAAGCATGAAAAAACACACATTCTGCTTCAGAGCTAAACTGCATTTATGCTATTATTTCACTTATTATTCAGTTTTTGTTTCTTTTCATTTTGTATTAGCTTAGCTATACCATATTCTTACTGTAAAAGAGTTCCATTGAATTTATAAAATAAAAATAAAACATTGCACTTTTAAATATTACATAGGTAATATATTGTAACACGGTAATAATTCATATACACATTTTTCTTAATTCAGGTTATAATTAATTTTTTTTTTAAGGGTATATTTTAATAAACACAATAAATTATAAATTATACACAATAACTAAACTAAAATACTAAATTATTCAATCAACTTTAATAGAAAAAGATGCACCACAAGAACAGCCATCTTGTGCTTTTGGATTTCCTATTAGTTTAAAAGCAGCTCTGATTAACTGTTGTTCATAGTCTATGGTTGATCCTTTGACATAATTTAAAGAAGTTGTATCTACAACTATTTTAATACCTTTTTTTTCAAATATACAATCATCTTTAGAAATAGTTTTGTCTAATTCAAACTTGTACTGAAATCCTGAGCAGCCACCACTTTCAACACTAAGACGAAGAAATTCATCTTTGTCACATATTACTTGAAGGCGTTCAACACATCCTTCAGTTACCTTTAAATCATTTTCAGCAAATTCCGTTGAAAATTTTCTGACAGATTCTGAAACTGTTATTGATTTATAACATTTTTGTAAGTTTCTGACCACTGCAAAAATCATTTTAAGCTTTATCTAAGTTAATAATTATTAATTATCATATGTAATGAAGTTAAATACTTTATGCACACGTACATTTACATAGAGAGAACCGCTTTCGATTTTTGAACTGAATAAACTGAGGTAACAAACAGACTATGATTTTGAATAGATCTAATGATAAAGATATCAGATAACATCTATATTTTAATCTCCAACCATGGATAATAACCAGATAATAAAAAAAAAAAAATGGTTTATATCACTAATAAAATAAACGGTTCTTGTCAATACCTGCCTATTTGAAACGTCATATTTACCTTGTCTTATAGATTAATAATTGATTTTTAGCAGTTGTTACTACTAACCACGAATTAAGATATACTAAACACAATAAGATATCTTAATTTGTGCTTCTAGTTGCAGATACCAATTATTAAGTGTATTTAATAAATGTTGCTATTAACTGTGGCTGGTGACTACTATCAATTTGAGAAAATGCTGAAATATAATGTATTACATTATTATGTCCACATTTAATCATTAAAACCTAGGTATATATTTTAAAATAGCCATCTCTAATAATAAGGTAACTGTATCGTTTATTCCAGATAGACAAATACTGATAAGAACCGTTTATTTTATTAGTGATAAAACCGTTTTTTTTTGGTGTTTGGTTGGATATTAAAAAATGTCTACTACTCATAATATGAATAGTTATACAAACAGTTTACCATCATGTTGTGTTCATGTACTTGTTACGTGCCCACATACGCCTTCCGCAAGGGACGCATGCAAGCTGTATACGGTAATACTTACCATATATGAAACCGAATACCTACCTGATGCAGTAGGCTTGTAAAGTATAAACACACTAATCGACCAAATTCGGGCCGTTAGTTCTTAATCGTGATAACATAACGGTTACGTTTTCCCGTTATACCTATTTGTTGAGAAAACTCCTGGGAAAATCGAAAAATGACCTCTAATGTACCTGCTCAATCAGATTTACTTTCAGAAAATGCCTTCATCAAGTGGGTGCTTAAATATAATCCAGAGGGGGTGGGCTATGATAGTTTTAAGCTGATATAAGTACTCACCGGATATACCACCAGAACCTACGGACCAATTATCATGTAAGTCAGTTAAATATTTAAGAACATTTTCAACAGTTAAGTCAATGTTATCGAGTAAGTCAAAATAAAATATATTTAACGAGGGAGTATGAAGATCAAAATGAGCATCTTAGAAAACCCAAGAGAAGTATATAGAAAACAAATTTGCAGCTTCCTGCTCATAAGTAAAGGTTGATCAATTAAAGAAAACCTTTGAAATCTTACTCAAAGATGACCTATTATTTTTAACGAACTTCTGGTTATCAGTAGGGTTACTAGCTAATAACCATTCAATATGCTCAACATAACTATGAAAACATTTCTTAGATTCATACTTAAAACTAACACAAAGCAATGAAAATTCCCTGTAGTTATGAGCATTGGAGAATGACTTGAATATAATGTGCCTTTTTCTTTAAAAATACGATTTGTTTAAGTTTCTTATTAAACCATAACGGGAATATTGAATCAGTAAATGTATACTTCGGAACAAAATCGAGAAGCGATTCGATAATAAATGCTCCATCCCTATTATATAATTGGAATGTTGGGTACCAGTCAAAAGACGATAAGAATAAACGGACTTTTTCAAAATTTGCTTTACGAAAATTGTAGAATGTGTTACTACAATTACAATAAATAGTAAACTGATTTATTGGGAGAGAGATGTTTAACGCAGGGTGATGAAGGTCTGCCGGAATAACAGGTTTATACGACTTTTCAACCGATAACAGTTTATTATTAGAAAACACTAGGTCAAATATTGAATTTAAATGATTATTTAGTTTATATTGTTTTTCTGAAAAAAGCAGTATGTAGCGAATGCTTCAGGAATGCACGCAGCCCTTGGAGGTGATAAGGAGGAATAAATGAGACTATAATCGTCATTGTCCCAAGATATCTCAAGCGAATTATAGTCGCCACATACAATAAAGGTGTGTGAAAAGAAGTTTATTCGTATGTGCTCAATAGAGTTAATATGCGACTCATAAAAGAGAAGAATTAGGGGGAAAATAGACACCACCTAGATTGACCAACAGTAAAGCGAACAAAAATGTGTTCAACATTAAGGTTAGGATCAGAAATAAGAAAAGTTGGAAAATTGTTATAAATACCAATGAGAACGCTCCAATTCCGAGATAATACACTAGTATTAGTACATCTAGTGTACCTAAAAATATTAGTTTTATACACCAGGTTGGCTTTAGTAAAGTTATTATTTAACCGGGTTTCTGTTAATACATTAAATAAATGGTTGAAAGCCAATACATTACATATTGAATTATTTAATTTTGTTAAGACAATTTTGATAAAACCCCAAGATTTTATCAGATTGAGGCAAAAAAGTTGATTGGCCAGCATTAAAGTGGAATCAATCTTCCCCTGTTTTTGACAGCTGAAACAACTGTAGGCAATCCGTATTCATGAAGTAAGAACACTACACATAAATCAGTTCCACCACTATTGACTCTCCTATCTCTCTACAGTTACATTCGAAAACCTACAGAAAAAATGTTCTCAGAACGTTAAGTGGAATTAGATGCAGAGTAATAGAGTATAGGTTGAAAGCAGCATATATAGATTCACAAAAAAATTTTACTGGACGTGTGAAATCAGTATGAGATCCACCAAGACAAATTAGTTAGTAGGAACAACATTCTCAAGTGAGCTAAGAACTTACCCTTAAATATTTTAAAACCAATCTAAAAACATCTTCTAAATTAAGAAATGTTCAAGTGAAAAATTGTGAAGGTAGCTGCAAACCTAACCTTGGAGAGGATTCATACTTGCATTAAGCAGTCATTGGAAGGTTTACATTATTGTATCAAAAAAGAAGAGGGTGAGATTTTGAATGATTTATATAATATAGTTAGAAATGTAATTGATTATAATATTGAAAAATAACAACTACAACAATTTTATGTTTTTAAACAAAAATTAAATAAATAAGTGTAAATGAAGGAACATTTTATTAATACATTTAGTGTCCAATACAGGATATGACTAGGTATATTTATTAGGCACCATGTAATTACTTGATTTTCACTTTAGCTAAAAACATTAAACTAATAATCTAATAGTTATAAATATATAAAATTTATAATTATAAACCAATGTCATGATGAAATGGTTAAACAACCATTTCAAATAGGTTGATTAATTACTTCATAAATAATATTTTTAGTGTATTCCCAAAACAGAAGAAATATGTCCCTTAATGGAAAACGGATTAGTGATTTAGATGATCTGAAAAAAAAAAATCATGAAATTGTTAATATACTTTTTTTTTTTTATAGTTGGTCAGAACATGAATATTTATTTTAAATCTTTTGAAAAATTCTATTAGTTCACATCATAAACATTTAAATGACTCTTTATTTAAACTATCTTTTAATGTTTTGATTACACTTTTAATAACAATATAAAATATAAAATCATAGATTTGTTCTGAACAGTTTTACTTCAAACATAAATGTTTATGAACTCTTCATACCTTATACCTAATACAATATAAATAGAGAAATTTTTGATTGAGGGGGGGGGGGTAAATTTAGTCTAGGGGGTCTAATAACCATACCCCAACCTTTAAATACACCCCTAATATCATTGCTTATAATTTATATAGTAAAGCAAAATATTATGAGAGCCGTCTTTTTCATAAATACAATATTATTATTAATTGAAGAAGAATATTTTTGTTGTATAAAAAATATCTATATACAATATGAATATGTTTTACGGATTAAATTTGATTAAAAATTCAATAAATTACTGAAAATACATTATCAATAAAAATGTCTACAAAAATATGCAAAATTAAATTTTGTAATAATTAACAATACCAACTGATAAAATAAATAAATAATTATTATTATTATTATTCAGATTCATATTATATAATGATTTATCACAGATAAAATCAATAAGTTTCGAGTTTCAGCTCTAACATTTTAGTATTAACATGAAATAAATTGTATTTTAACTTAACTTACACCAATGTATACAATTTAAAATTTAAATTTTTAACTTAAGTTAAATTATGGTTAAAAGTTTTGAAGATTTAAATTGTGTACAAAATAAAAATAGTAATATTGCATTTAAATATTCAAAATTAGATAATTAATTTAACTAGATGTATTATAACTAGAGATGTTACTAACCCTGATTTTTAAGTTCGAACAGAACTAAACTTAAGAATATCCTTTCCTTAAAATTAATGAACCCGAATCTAACTGAGCTTACACATTTTTATTCAAACCCGAACCGAACCAAACTTTTAAAATACTTTATCTAACTCGAACATTAAAAAAGTAAAAAGGTTAAGTTAGGTCAAAAAGTTCTCAAACTGCTCAGCTCCGTGATTTACTATTATGAGATCCACTAATACGAAAAAAATAGAATTTTTCTTTTTTGTAACAAGGCCACTGTCCCACCACAAAACATCATATTGGTGATGGCACAGAATCGGCATTAAATGATTTTCTAATCAAATTATTGGGTATTTGGTTTAGTTCTATTATTAACAATTTTCAATTTAAAAATTGAACAGTTTGTTAAATTTTGAATTATAACACTATACCATTAACATCATAAATATAAATTTTAAATCTTTTTCTATATATAAATAAATCACTAGGACATAATTATAATAATATGAACTATTAAAAATAGAAAATTCTGTGGAATAACATACTATGTTTGAATTAAAGTTAAGGGAAAGATAAATAAAAATGTATTTGGCAGTAATCATTTTTAAATTATTAAAGTGTTGGAATGAAATACATCAATTTAAGTTTTTATAAAACAAACCTGCAGTTTATATTTCGGCATTTAAACATATAAATATGTTCACGATCACGTGTATGACAAATACTTTGACAATAATGATTGCATTTTAATTGCTGCAAACATGGCCGAGGACATTTTCGATTTATAAAATCTTCGGCTTTTGAAACTTTGGATAATGTTCCTTTATGAATAGAACATTCTAAAGTTAATTCACTTCCTAAAATAAATATATATTTATTTAATATTTGTTAGATTAGTATAGTAGAGATGATTACAAAAGAAAGGTTGCGCTGGGCAGGACATGCAATGAGAAGCCAGAACTATCTGTTAAGAATGTTATTAGAACAGATTCTAATAGGAAAAAGACCCTTGGGAAGACCAAAATTGAGATGGGAAGATATATTTAAGAAGGATGTTGTAGAAAAATTAGGAGGCGGAGTAAATTGAAAGGATTTGCCAATGAATGGTCGGCTGGAGAATTGGTTGTGAGACAGGATGGTCCTAGCAACTGGATAACCCAAAAGAAAGAAAAAATAATATTTGTGGATTAAAAATAATATAAAACAAAATTAAATAGAGCTTATACTACTAATGGGTGTTCCTATGTTGTAGGTGGAAAGATGTAAAGGTTATTTAATTTATATCTGTAAGTAACGATAAATCATGCTACTGAAACAAAATAGTGAAAAATGAACTAAGTTCGATTATATATTTTGAAATGCTATAATATTTATGATGTTCATCAACATTTGATCTTAAACTAATTAAAAAAAAAACTATTACATTATGCTCAATTTTTTTTTTTTTTTTTGATCACTAAGTTAAATTTTTAATGAATCTCAAATTAAATTTGCAATGCTTTTTTTAATCAAAACATTCTATCTACAGAATACCTATAAAATAAAAACTATGTAAAAATCTCTCAACATAGTAAATCAATAGATCCCCTGCTACGCTCAGAATCTAAAATATTGGCTATACCTATGGACTGTAGACTCTGAAGAGAAGTTTTAACATTATTCCATAATTCACATTGATTAATAAGATTGTCCATATTTCCAATAATGTATAATCCAATTTTTGCTTTTGTTAAAGCAGAACAAATTCGATTTTCGTGTTTCCAAAATCCTGAGTCTTCTTTATTACTGTGTACAGTAGACAGCAATACAATTTCACATTCAGGTAATGAGCAGTTGTCCACAGATGATACATATATATTTTTAATAAGCAAAGATTCTTGTTTATGCTAAAATTAATAATTACAATAAACATTTAAAAGTAGAATAATACTTAAAATTATCAGTAAATTTTTAAACCAAGTATACCTTTATTAATTCATGAACTTGATCTTTATGTGAAGTTAAAATCATTATTTCTTCAGGCTTATAATTTTGTAAACAAAGATAACGGGCAAGTTCTATTATAAATTTTAATTCATGTAAATTTGTATGATTCTTATTATTGCATTCCTAATTAAAATGTTTAAATATAATATTCTTAAATAAAACTAAAAATTTCTATTTACCTCTATTACATTGTGATCGATAAAATATACATTTTTTGTTATTCCTGCAACATTTAACAAATTACATGTATGATCACTGCTTTCTAATTGATCAGTAATAAATGGTAAAACTAATGACATTATTTCTGGTCGCATTCTAAATTGTTTAGTAAGTCTATTTAAAGGTAAACCATTATTTAATGTGCGTTCCATAAGTGTTTGATTAAAGTTATACATTTTTGCTAAATTGTAAGTGGTTTTTGGGCGTTCTACTTTTTGATCACCTATATTGAAAAAAAAAAAAAATGATTTAATTTATAACTTAATGCACATAATATAAGTAATATAATATAATATAGTTAATTGAGTACAATAAGCAAATTGGTAATTTTAAACTAATTCATGATACTAATTTTATAAATGATCAAAATATCAATAACATAATAAAATATTGTAATAACAACAAGATCTCTTCAATATATTTGTTCACTATAAAATGATTTCCACTAAACACAATTCAACTTAATAGGTATTTAAATATATATATGTAATTATACATTTTTTTAAAAATATAAAATTAGATATTATTTATCAATAAATAAAAATGTAAACATACCAATGAGAATCAAATGTTGAACATGTTCAGTCAATGAAGAAACTATATAAGGTTCTAGAGCTTCAGTACCTTCTTCAACAATGACTATACAAAATAAACAATTATAGGTAAATTCAAACTAATTATGAGGATAATAGTATACACATAAACATATATATTTACTAATCAAATTCAGCAGGATAATTTAACTTAAAACTATCTTTCAATACATAAGCTAAAATAATTATTAATTAGTTTAGTGATTAATTCACAATTTGAACAATTATTAGTAACCATTCAGTTTTCTTCAGGTTTTTGGTTTTATAGTTTAACTATAATTTTTAGACCAAATAAAATCGGTGATACAACAATATTATTCCATTATTATTGGAAATTTCAAAATTGGATATATATATACTTTAATTAAAATGTATATTTAATACACATTGATAAAGAAAAGTTTATAAAAATAGGCGTATTAGTACATGGTAACAATCAATGATATATATTTGGTTTTATTTTATCACTTATTAGATTCTTGAGCAGAGAGAAGATAGTCATTAGTATTTCTTGAAAAACATATTTCATTTCATGATAATAAAAATTAAATGTTTAGTTGATATATGAGATAGGATCAAAAAGTTCCTGTTTGAACTGCGTGCAAGAGCATCTAAGAGCAGTGATATCACTGGCTTTTATAATTTCTCCTCAGCACATCTGTAATTGTAGATACTCAATAACCTTCTTTGTTTTGATGTTTTTATAAAATAAGTTTTTCATATTTGTCGATTTTTTTAAATTTGTTTAAAAGAGGAAATTTTTATTTTATTTTGATAATTACACAATGATACAGGTAATGTTTTATTAAAATAAATATTAAAAAGTTTTTATTTTCATTTACTATACCAAAAAGTTTCGTACAAACATGAACTTGTTTTTGATTCTTGACATTTCCTCCATATTATTAAGACAAACTTTGCTGTCACTCTGCACGCCATTTACAGTTGGTCAGTTACAATTTGTTGGCATAAGTTATGTGAAACCTCACATTTTTTACCAACCAACCCTCTAAAACTCTTTTTTGGATTCATTAAAAAAAAAATGTCTGAATACAAAAAACATCAAAACAAAGAAGGTTATTGAAAACCTATAAATATAGATGTGCCCAGGAGAAGTCACAAGCGCCACAAGTTATATCAATTGTACTGTTTTAAGATGCTCGAATACAAACACACATATAAATACATATATGCATTCGCACTACCCTGACATAGAAGTTGGTAGTGATCATAAACTAGTTATGACAAAGCGCTGTTGAAAGTATAAGAAATACAAAATAAAACTGAAAAATCATTAAAATAAGATTTTCAGTATAGATGAAAAAATAAAGAAATTACTGGCCATACTCAATACTATATGAAATGCATCCAATGCAACTCTGTAAAAGCTTAGAAACTAAAAAACTGTGGATAATGGCCAGTCAAAAATGTCCTAGACCCCTCTTTATTTTATTATTATCGTTTGAGTTGGGACATTTTGGCGTGTAAATTGATATATTAAAACTGTTTTGATTATAATTATTAATTTATTTAATTACAGTTAATTAAAAATACAATGGAAAATTTATGCTGGAAAACTTGTAAGAAAAAACAAAATTATTAAATGAAACATTATGAGCTTAAACATGTTAAAATGTCTAATTCTTGAATTATTTTTGGTAATGTTTTGTATGTCAAAATTTTTTTTAATTTTTTACCAAAAAAAAATCTTCCCGATTCCAATTGGTATATATATGTATCCCTTCTAGTTTGGATCTTTTTTAAGCATATTATGTATGACTATAATGTAGGATAGACCATTTCTATTTCAACATTTAGTCTTGAATTGGTAGACTCTGAATGATTATTCGTTCTATGTATACCATTTAGAACTCATTCATGTAAATTCCAAATCGATACAGAAAATTTAGCAGTCTTTGCCAACGTTCATTTAATTGTAATCTTCCAAAATAATTACCATTTAAGTAAGGGCTGAAGGAATACATTTAATTTAAAATAATTTAAAGGTATATATTATTGTGTTTACACCAAAACGGCTTCATGCCAAAATGTCCCATTTCGTACTTATAAACATAGATTACATAAGCGAAAGATGGAAACAATAATTGGAAGAATAAAATAAAGAATGTATAACAGATGATGTTGAATACATTGAAAAATAATATGAAGAAGAAACAGTTTCTAGGACTGCTGGACCAAATTGAAAATAATACATTTTGTAAATTTTCCATTTATTATGAAAATTCCTAAGAAAACCAAAAAATGATCCGGTAAAAAAACCAAATTTCATTGTAAAACCAATTCATTCCTTGCTCTGCTCAGAATGATTCTAAAAGGGGGTAATGAGAAAACATTTTCCTGCTAGGCTATAGCTCACCCTTCCATTCTACACCCACGTATATAAATAATCTGTGGACATAGTATCATTGTTAAAATGTGTATACTTACCAATTGGTGGTTTTAAATGTTCTAATAAATCTTTGTTTTTTACTGCTCCAGTAGTAGTAAGCCCAATTATATGAATGTTCTTTAATAAATTTACTGTTTGTTCTAATCTATTTTGATCAAGTTTTTTACATAATTCATTATATTCTTTCCATATTGGAGTCAACATATTTTTATAATTGTTAACAATTCTCTGCACCCAATTATAGTATAGAACCCATCTTTGGTCTGCTGGTATTAAATGTATATCATTAACAATAAGGGAATTTATATTAGAGTCATCAAAAGCTAACATGTATTCAAAATATTCATAAAATTTCTTTAACATTTTTAATTCTTGTTTTATTTTTAATGAATGATATTCACTGCCTTCAGTTACTTGTTCTGTTAGTTTTAATAAACATTGTTTGATATCATCTAGTATTAAACAATGCTGATTGGATACCACATCATCTCGTTTATAATTTTTTATCATCTTGTCTACAGGATATGGATGAAATAACCAGTTAAGAAAATCCCAAGAATCTATAAAAGTATTAAATGACATTTCTGGTACTACAGATTTTAAAATACTCCAATCCAAAATACCTGTATATAATTTATCACATTCTTCATAACATTTTAAAATAGCTTGTTCTTTAACTTTTAATTCTTGTTCTAAAACATTATCTATTTTTAATTTATTAAGTTTCACTATTTCTTTTAAACTATATTTTTTTAAAGCTTCACATTTTGATTGACAACCAATCCTAACAAGTTTGTCAGTTATTTTTAAAACGCCTTCTAAAAAATGATCTAATGTGTGGTTGTTATTGCAGATTACAGCAATAGGATTTTTTAATCGTCCTGTAGTATATAAATTTTCAATCATTACTTTTACTATTTTTTGACCAATATACGTTTTTCCTGTTCCTGGAACTCCTTGAATTAAAACATACTTTTGAGTTAATGCTGCCTTAAATGCTTTATATTGATTATGCTCTTGTTGTAGATAAATTTCAGTAGGCCATTCATCATCTTTTAAAATATTAAATTTGTAATCATCAATATCATATTTCTGAGTGTTAGAGTCGTTTAAGTATTCAGGGGCACATGGTTTGTTTGAAGCAAACACTATATACTCTTTTAATGGAAATGTTTGAGAGTGCATCTGTTGTAAGGCTTTGAGTGTCCAATTGTAAGGTACATAAAATTGTTCACATTGTCCCATTGAAAGAATAGTATTTGGTCTAATATCTATATCACCAAGCATTTCTACCAATAAAATACCTTTTTTTAAATATTCTTTATCATCTTTCAATACAAGTCCAACAAAAAATGTGGTAAAATCATCTTTTGAAAATAGTAATAAGAAACCATTTATAAACAAATTTATATTATATAAATTTGGGTCAAATGTAATTACGAAACCCAATTTATTTCCAAAAAACTCTCTAGATCCATCAAATAATACCTTATTACATACTAGATTAGTACCACTCGTAATTCTATTTTTACGATAATATTGAATGGCTTTTCTTAGCGGATAAATAAAGTCTTCACGAAGAAGATGAAATTGCGTGTCTAAATAGTGATCTTCAGATTTATATGATCCTTTTTCAAGGTTGAGTGGTAAACATTGTACATAGTCAATATCGTTTATAGTTGGGTGAATCTGTTGTGTTCTAAATGTTTTCATGAACTCTTCTGGAAGTTCTCCCATTATAAAAGCAAAAAAAATCTAAAAAAAGAAAAATTAAATGTGCATAAAGAATATATAATGCACATTAAATCATTTTTGTTTAAAATAATTACTTACCTACTATGTAGGTATACGTAAGGATATATGTTGCAATACAATAATTTGAGGGTAAATTAAAAAAATATGAATAATATACATTCAATACATGATACAAGTAAAATTTACAAAACAATTTATTATGCCATATTTTCATAAAATTTAAATTAATAACACACTTGATAAAATTAATATCACGAATGAATGAAATAAATAAAATACCTAAATCACATTTTTTTATGAATAATACCCTCGGAATATAGTCCGTGATAACACCATAATAATTCATTCATTGTATTATGCATTATATTTCCATCTTGATAAGACAGGCATATATCAGCTGACTGATTTTAATGTTCTAAAAAGTAGATAGATAGTATACTCAATGATGTAGATAACGAATTTCCTCATCGTACACTATATCTATAAATTAAATACCTATTGAACCCAGAGTTAAATACTCAAATAAAGTATTAAATTAACATTCGTTTTTTTTGTTTAATTATTTATGTTTTGTTAGTTATATATAATATTAGAATTACAATTCAATTATAAAATCTGAAAATTTAAGAATTTAAATTAAATTTTATTATTTAAATAAAAAATGCTTAGAAATGTTATATTTATCAAAGTTCATGAATAACGTTTTAAAAAATAAATTCCTTCGTTTTGGTGCACCATTTATTTTATTAATCATTGGAGGATCATTTGGCCTGAGAGAATTTGCACAGATCCGTTATGATTATCGAAAGGTTCAGCTTATTAGTCCAGAAGAACTTCGGAAACAAGGAATTGAGATGAAGCCCCGAGGTAGTGTTACAATAGAAACTGAATATCAGAAACTTTTAGAACAAGTTAATTTAGAACACTATGAGAATAAAAGAATACCAAGACCACCAGGATATGAAGATTGAAATTAAAAATTGGTTTTAAATCTTTTTATGTAGAAAATAATTTATTAAATAAATACATTTTTAACAATGTTAATTTTGTTTTACATCAATCATCTGTTCAAGTAAAGTCATCAAAGTTGTAAATCTTTCTTGAATCTGTAAATTAAGGATGATTATTTTATTTAGTAATATTAAATAAAAATTGTAAAAAAATATTTTACTTCCGACACCGATCTTTGAGGTATTCGTCTATTGATTGTCTCCAATAAAACTTCAATGTCTTCAACTCTTTTACAGGTTTGAAGAATAATTTTATCTTCATCAATTGTCCATTTATTAACCAGCTGTTTTTCAGATGTAATATTTTCTGGTTTCTCTACTTCTAAATAACATTTGGATAAATTATCAATAGCTTTATTTTTTATTGTTGCACTTTCATCAAGTACAGATTTATTGATATCAGTTGTTAACTTAATATCAGTGTTATGACATAATTCCTTATTGATTATATTACTATTATTTGAGTATTCAATAAATTCTTTCTTAATTATATGTTTATATGATTCTTCTAAATTTTTCTGAGGCATGGAAAGAATACTATTTACAGACAAGTCATTATTAGTTATTAATGACTGACTAGTTAATTCTATATTAATATTATTTACTATTTGATGTTGCTCAGATTTAATGTCTTCTTTTTTTATATTTTCAATAGTAGATTGGGATGTGCAATTAATTTCGGTTTTTGTTTTATTCAGTATATTGTTCTTAGTATTTATACCTAAAGTGTCTTCAGTATTATTATCATTATTTTTTTTATATAAATCTGAATTATAATTATTGAAACTAAAAGGTTCTGAGTTAATCTGATTCATAGTTTCTAGTTCCTGTTTGATACAATTTTCTTTAATATCGACTTTTAATTTCTTTTTGGGTACAATTTTTGTGCTCGATTCTGCTTTTGGGATACAAAAAAATACCATCTCACTGCTATTCAATTCTTCATTATTAACATGAACTATAGACTTTATGGATTCATTATATGGGTCTTGATCATCTTTACATTTAGAATTTCCTTCCTTCTTAAATTTTAGTTTTAAAGACTGCACTACTTTAGACTTTTGTCGTTTTTTTGGTTTAACATCAATTAGATCTTCTTCGGACTCTAAAACAAATAGATAAATTCTTCAGAATTATGTATTAATAGTTTTTTCAGTACAAACCTGTTCCCGTGCTGCCTTTGATATCTTCTGCAGAACTGGGAGAATTATTTTTAATCAAACTCTTTCTATTTTTTTGCTTTGTTGTAATATTTTCTTTAGTTTTATCAATTTTAGATTGGACAATAGATGGATCAGCTCCTTCAAAATTAATTTTAGCTAATTTCAATCCTTCTGGCGTATCAAAGTAAATACGACCTTTAAAAAACTAAATATAAATGTGTATATTAATATTTTATACAAAATTATACCATTTTTAAATAAAAATACATAACATTTAAGGTAATACTAAAGGTAAACAAATGTATTTTGTATGTAATTACACATAGGGTGTTTAAAATAGAACAATACATGATGTTTACAAGCATTATGCTTTTGAAAAAGCAGCTGTGCAACTATGTATCTAACTTATTGTAATATTATTATATATATATATATATATATTATATTTATATTATAATGGTTGATAGCAAAAAATAAATATCAATATCAATATTTAATAAAAAATTTGGCATCTAAAAAACTTGTATATTTCTATTGTAAATGTTGATAACACGTTTGTCTTCAATTTATAAATATTAAGATACAAATTTATATAATGAAAAAAATAAACAGGTATACATGCTACTTTCAAAAAATAGCATGAGACTGTTTGAACTGGGCACTAACAATTCATCAAAGAGCAGTAGAATTAATATGACTAACTTATGAGCATTTCTATTTTTGTAGATTTTCAATAATCTATTTTGTTTTGATATAACCAATGTTTTTCATGATTGGGTATTTTTAGAGGGGTTAGAAAGGATGTTTGATTTTATTGTGTAGACAAAACCTCAGTTATCAAAGAAATGCAATATTTTACATGACTTATGCCAGAAAGTTTAACTAAAATGTAGAGATGAGCGAAATGGCAACATAGTTGATGCAGAATGTGGAGATTCAAAATCAAATCCAAGTTCAGGTTTGTCAGGAATTTGTTAATATGATAAGTTGACAATAAAAACTTTTTGAAATTGTATACTAGTAATAATCATTACTTAATCATTGCATAAATGATGAAAGAAAAATCCTTTCCAATTCCCTAAAAATCTCTTAAAGTTTTTGTTCTTTAGGTTTTATTGAAAACACATGATGTAATGGTGGAGAAATACAAAATGATAGATAACTGTTAAAATGCACTATATATGATACAAGATCAAAATGATCTGCATGATAAATTAACATATTGGGAGGTTGATTTCATAAAATACTGGTTGGAGATGGGAATATAGGGTTTGTCGGCCATACGACAAGAAAATTAAAAACATATTTTATATAAACACTAGTTAAATCAAAACTAAAAGTGGGCTCTAAAGAATTATCAAAAATAAATGTTTTCGGGGAGAAGTCACAGAAGCCTGTAATTAATCCTACTGCTTTTCGACTTTTTGAACAGTGATGTCATTTAGAACGTGCAACTAATCCAAAATTATAGTATTTGGTCAGCTTTACATATTGTTTTGTCTGAATAGTGGAATGGATTGTGTCTTATTGGTCTACATTTATTACATCTATTTTTAAATTAATATTTTATTTTCCTTTTGAATTAAAAATAAAAACATAATATATTAAATATTTGATAACAAATTTTGTGATAAAAATCAAAAACTGTTCAATATTTTCAACATTTTACATTCTTTATATCAAAATCAATATTAGCTGAAAATTTTCATTACACATACATATTTCTTTTAATATAAATAAAACTAAAATTCCAACTAGCAACATTTTTGTTAGAGCAATTCAATTATATTATTAAAACAATTATTTTATTTTATTAATTATTTTATAGAAACTTTCTTCAGCATTTTCCAAAAATTCTTTCAATATTTTTCACTTTACTTAACACAATAGCTTCTAATAAAAGATGATGTGAGTGATGCCAGATTAAGTGAACTAATGTTAATTTTATCTATGAGGAATCGGATAATGCACAAAATATAGATTTAGATGAAACTGTAAATAAGTTAACAAGCATAAGATGCGTCAATAACATCTCCAATAGTAATAAAAAAAAAATTTGCATACCTATTATATTAAATGGTATATTATAATATATTTCTTACTCTAGTGTTTTATATAGCTATATGATTACTAAATACTTTGATAAGAGAATTTCTATAAGATTTAGTGTAAGGTCACGTGAGAGTTTTATTGGCGGATGCTGTTTTTTCAGTCACATACAGTTAGGGACATTATCAGTTTTCATCGAAATGGATGACAAAGATGTTGCGATTTCACTTATACAATTTATCAGATGTGGCCCACAGTACTGGTAATTTTTCAACTTCAGTTATTAATTGTTAAATCTCCGTATTAGTATTACAAAAAATTAAAAATAATATATATATATATATATATATTACCTTATACGAGTGAAAATTATCTACTAAATGGTCTATGTATATTATTTTATTAGTTAATTTTTTAATGTTTTTATTTATTGCAAATAAATTTATAATACCTACTATTAGATGGTTAAATAGATTTAGTGAAAATATGTGTTTTATTTTATTTTTGTTATGCTGAAAATTCTAGACAGAATTTGTGAACTGTATTATAATACGTATATTTAAAAAAAAAATATTGAAATGACACATTTGTTTTTTAACACACCTTGAATTTTGAATTCAGTGATAAATAGTTTGTTAGAAAACTTAGAAAGAAATAAAAAATGAACAGGTGTATGGCAGAAATACATTTTGATAAAACTGAAATAATTAAATATAAATATTAAAACATATTACATTAAATATTTACCTTCAGGCCGCAGGATCTACAGTGTGCATTATCTCCAAGTCTGTGACATATACAGTGACATATATTTAATAGAGTATGATCTTCTGAATCTGATGGAATTATTTCTTCATAGTCTATTCCATAGTTAACACTTTGGTCAACGTCCAAGTCTTCCCAATTATCATCAGAAAAAAAACTAAAATAAATTTTACTAAATAACAATATTTACAAAATAAGGTAATATAACTTAATGGTTAGCACCTTTCAGGAGGATGTTCTGTAGGAATTAATTGAAAAAAACAATCGACTAAAATTGGATTACTTTTTAATAAAGGAAGCATAACTGAATGTACTTCTAATGGAGTAACATTTTCATTTTTTGATAAATGGAACAAATTATCTAATATTTTACGAACTTGAGTTTGTTGTTTTTTCATGCAAACCTAATTGAAACTAAACGTAAATTAAACTGATCAGTATTTGAAAAGATAAAATATATACTTGTAATTTTCTTATAAATTCTTTTATCCTAGTTAACTCTAAATAATCCGTAAATTTGCCAATTGATAATGCTTGTCCTGGTAGTAAAAATCCTAAAAATTCATATATCAAATCTTCATTTTTATCAGTAAAAACTTCTTTTATTTGTTGATATAATAGATTAATATTGCTATCATCTGCATCACCAAAAGATGCTAAGAGTTTGATGGCTTGATCAAATGATTCAGAATCTAACTTTTCTCGTAATTTTTTCATATATCCTTCAGCATAATCTATGAGAAAAAAATAAATTATATTATACAATATAATAATCCAATTAATAATAGAATTTTAATACCTTGAGCATATTGCAAGTATGATTGGTCATTTTCTGGAAAAACTGCAGCCAAAGCAGTCTCATATTTTTTTTTCTTCTTCAAAGTATTTAAATTAGAAATGTCATTTTTACGTTTTGGGGTACGATGATCTGCCTCAGTTAAATTCTACACAGTAAAAATATATAATGTTTATAGTCAATTTTATTAGTTATTAGAAAAATATTTAATTATTTAATTATTATTTCATCTTACCTTTTTAATACTTATGTGTTTGATTGACCTGAAAAATAATTTGAAAAGCTATATATGTATGTATAGACAATACAAATAGTTAATAATAGTAATAATTATAACATATAATATACATATTATATAAATAAACCAAGTACTCTTGTTATATGAGATCTATCAATAATTTATTTTTGGTGATAAGAAATTTAAAAAATAATAAATTTGACACACTTTAAAAATATAGCAAAATCAAAAAAATTATTTGTATTTAAGTGAACAGAATATATTTATCAATCTTCTAAAACTCATTCTCATTTATTAATTTTGTAGCACCATTAATTTTAATGTCACAAATATTTTGATCATATAGTAGAACGTCATTAATCTGGACTGATTGGAGCTCAGTCCAAATTGGTCCAAATTAACGAAAGCCCAGATTAAATAAAATAACGAAACACCATGTATTTTATTTTTTACTTTAAGTTTATTGGCTTCAACAACTAAAAAAAATTTTGTATGTGTTATAGAATATGTATTTTAATACATATAATTTATAAATAATAATCGCGATAACATGCATTTAAGAGAAATTTGTGGAACTTGTTTTCAAGTTTACTTTGGTCTACGACACAAACTGCGAATTCTAGTTAACTGGATTCCGGATTAATGAGGTTATAAGGTATTTATAGATGTCATCAAAAAAACAGTCTAAATATTTTAAAATACGCTGTATATAGATCAATTACCATTCATAAATACTATAACTGTTGCAAATCACACTTTTATATATATTGCATAAAACAATAGTAGGTATAAAAAGTAATTAATTAACATGTAACTTACTTCATATTAGTTTCATGATGACCATCATTAGGTATCTTGAGTTCATCATTACCATCAATTTGGCATTGGTCCATTTTCTTATTTTCAAACCTACACAATATTAAAATTTCTAATATTCAAATGAACTAAAAAGTAAAAATACATTAACTTTGAAGTATTCATAAAGTTCAACCTGTTATGTTTACAATTAAATGTATTCACTGTTATCAAAATCACAGTAGTATGATAAGGATAACCAAACAGCTGTTTTTCTTTACAATACTATCTTAAATCTTTCATCTAATTTAAAGAAATATACTTATCGAATTATCAAATTTTTATTCTGCTTCAAGTATACTTCTCTATGCTGACTGTGTTATACTTTCACGATCAATTTTAGACGATTTAGTATTTAATTATACAAATTAAAAAGTATTCAATAATCTTTACTCTTTTAAAATCTATCAGTATTAGGTAAGGTGTTATACTTTTTATCAATGTTTCCTTAATTTTAGAATTTTTTAATAGAAAGTGTACTTTTTCAAGACTTCATTATGGATCATTTTTATTTTTTTAATTAAATAAAAAGTGAGTATTTTTTTAATCACATAATTTCATTCTTGTAAATATTTTAGTATAATACAATACTTATTAAGTAAATAATTCATGTTATTTCAATTTACTATATCTAGTTTCTATTAATAATAATCATGGTTATAATTTAGTTATTTATTTTAAATTTGTATACCTAGATATGTATCTAAGTAGGCACATTAGTTTTAGTTTAACCCACCTATTCTTTTCAATATGACATATTAAGAAATATTTATATTATGCTTAAGTCCCTATACATAATGTGGTGATGTCCTAAAAATATAGTCAGGTAAAATTCATTTCAAGAGACCTAAATAATTAAGCACAGCCTACTTTATGTCCAAAATTGTAGTTAGTCTATGTTTTTATTTCTGTAATTAAGTATTCATTTGATTTGGCTAGCAAACTTTGCCTCAAAATGAAGCGGCCCTATACTTAATTTTTAAAAAAAAAATTCTGGCTAAGGCCCAACTATGAGTAGAGTTCGGTGCCATTGAGTATAGATGAATGGTATTCAATACTGAGTTCTGTACAAATCAAAGAAAAAAATGTACAGATTAGTAGCAAAGTAAATATTTTCAAAATACATGTTTTACTCTCATTTGATGGTGTCAAAATTGGTAATTATTTATAAAGCTTTTTGAGCTCATTGAATTCTTCAAATTGTATTTTTAATATTAAATCTGCCTAGGTAATCTTAATTGAATAATGAATTACTGTTTAAGTTTGTTATTAAACAATTTAATCAAAATATGTATACTCATCATATTCCATAGGTATATTAGGATGGTACTTATTTTGCTAATTTCAAAATTTTCTTCAGAACGCCCACAATTTTTTGTGTAAATTAAAAATAAAAAATCCCATTTGAGGCTATTTTCATAATATTTAGTAGTGGTGCACAACATTTTAATATTTAATAACATAAAAATTGAATGAAATCAAAACAAATAATGTAAAAATGATCACAGATCGTTTTTAGGGGTAGTCAAATAAGGGGGAGATATCCCTCCCTACATTCCACAAAGACATTTTTCTTAAACACTTATAATAATATACAGGATGGTTTTTTAAGCATGCTCATTGTTTATCCCATTTTTATGGTTAAATTATGTATAAATTCAAATCCTAATATTTGGAATTTTTAAGTGTAGTGAAAGATGATATTTTATAATTAGAATTTTTATAACACTTAAAGAATAACCTGTGACAATATCAAATTTAATTTTTCAAATGAGAACCTGCATGTCTTAATTTTAAATCGGACGATCTTTCTGAAAATGTTAACATATATTTAATCAAAATTTGAACGAAAAGTTTCTGAGTGTTTCTAAGTAATACTAAGGACTTTAACTGCACAATTCAAAATGAGAAATTACCTACACGATTATACATATGAAATATGAAAAAACATATGTGTTGCAGTCACTCTATTGTATTTATATGTTATGTTTATATTTATTTTATAGTCTTTTTCTTTTGTTTATAGTTTTATATATGTTTATTTAAAAGTTTCACCAATTAATAATAATATGCCATATGAATTAAAAAAATGAAACAATTGGTATCCAATCCCGAAAATGATATTTTCCTTTTTATATTTAAAAAACTGAGAAATTTGTTCAAATTTTGTTTATAATACTTGAACATTTTCAAAAAAAATTATCTGATAGTTAATTTGCCTCAAAACATGTAAGTTAATGAGAACCAAAGTTGATTAGTTTAAAGGTTTGTTGCTTTATACTTTCGTTTTACGAAGATTAGTTCGGGTTATATCCTCTCTTCAATTTGCCACAGTTGAAAGGGGCCCACATTTACTAAAATTACAACTCGTTTGCCACAAAGATTATTTCTAGTGTAACCACTCGTTTACACACACATTTTCCTTCTCACGTACACAGACTTAGGACTATCAGTGCATATAATAACTTCTCTGATCTGGTTAAAAATTATGTTTTTAATGAGCTATGTGTTATTAATTATTTAATATAATTTAATTACCTATTACAGTAAAAAAGGAAGAAAGCAGTCGTTTGATTTTGTTATTTTAAATTCCGAGCGTAGCGAGTTGGTTTTACAGTACTATTTATTATTATTTATTTTTTTTTCTAGTCTGTGGACACGTTTTTTCGGAGTAAACTTGCTCCGATGTATAAATGTAGTACCTTTTCTGAAAGTAAATTTCACTTCAAAGTCAAAAGTCACTTGGTAATTACCTAAGTCATTTTTTAATTTTCGAAATGCTATTTAAAATAAAAACGATGAACCAGAAAAAATATACGATTTTTTCACGATTACATTATTTTAAATTAGTACCTACCATGTTTTGTAGCACAAATATGGCTTCAATTGAAAAACGAAAAGAGACCTTTTTTGTTAAATTATTAATCTTGTTTTTAATGATGCAGGTCGTTTTGATTTTCAAATTAGTTTTCATAATAATCGGGAAAAAACGTAGAAAGGTTAATTTAGAGAAAATGACTGCACTTCAAATTATGTATCACTGAACTGCTCTCCAAATCGTCTTTCGTCAGCAATGGTTTATCGTTGCTTACAGATATAAATGAAATAACTTTATGTATCCTACCTTTCCAACTTTTTACCTATAACAGTGGCCGTACCCGTCCCCAGTATCTGCTTTTTTATTCAGTCGCTTTTTTTAAATTATTTTAATTACCTACTTCAAAGGTTTACCTTGGAAGCTGCTACCCATTTGTTCTTAGTAATTTAATTGATAAATTTTGTTATTTGAATATTTTGTCCATACATTTTTCATGTACTCGATTGTTTGTGACATCTCTTTCCGACAATAATTATTAACATTCATTTGTATTGAATTTAATTTAAGTTCAGTTTTTGATTGATTATTTGAATGTTTAAAATAACATCAATAACTTAGTACACATGTGAATGAGAATTGATTTTAAAAATGTTTATGGAAAGCTTCAGCTCTGTTCGTTGTTCTTGGTCATCTGGTTTGCCTGCCCACAGGGATGAGTTGAAGTTTGAATTAGGTAATATATATAATATAAAAACATAATTAGAGAAGTATAATCCATCAGGTGAATCAATAGCTATTAAATTTGAAAATACTATTTCTATTTCTTCAGGTGGTAAATACGGCAAACCAAAAGAATATTATAGGCATTTATTTACCTAACTCTGAATTATTATTTTTATACTCCCATAATAATTTACTACTACTTTGTATTCAATGGAACCAAGATTGAGCTCAATGAAATGTAATAATTTGTCATGTATTTTTATTTTATTTTAAAATCTTGGTTATCAATAAATAATTCATGTACCTATTCAATTATTTGTTATTATTTCATTCAGATGACATTCCTATATTATCAACATAATATCAAAAATATACGTGTTAACGAGTACTTGTTAATTTTATATTTTGTGTGCAAACAAGCGGTTCCTTAATTTGCGCTAACGAGTTTCAGGTATTGATTGCTTAAATTTGTAGTAGGTATCCTAAAAGATGAGAGGGGTCTTGCAGGGCATTTTTTAGATTGAAGTGACTGAACAATTCCTTAGTTCCTAATCATTGAACTGAGACAGATGTCTGTGTCAAACTGTTCCGTTCAGTTTAATGATATGATTTTTAAATCTGGTTTCACCAGTATAATACTACAATATTTCCTGTGTTATCTTCTAACTATAAATTGCATAACTTATTAATATTTAGTTTATTGTGGTTGGCTGCACAATAGTTTCCTGTATGCAAAGAATACCGCATGCTGTGAACTTACATAAAAAAAGCAAATATAAGTTTTGTCTACACTTCAAGTCTCCACAAATATTTTTAACTGAATCAAAACAAAAAATTAAAAATATAATACATTCATAAATGTGTTTAAATAAATTCATAAATTCATAAATGATTCAATAAAAATGGTTGGAAAAATCAATAAATTACTTTCCTAAAGTACCCCCCCCCCAATCAAATTTCCTTTAAGAAAAAGTGCTATACTTGTAAATTGGAGCATAATAACTATTGTCCGCACAACGAAAACTGACCAGTGACTGGCGCGACTCTAACAGCAATTTTCAATCAGTGGCCATCATAAATGTAAAACTAACTGCCCCGTTTTTTTTATATTTATTTATTCACACTGTATATTATATTAATTTTTTATTATATGAATCATGAGAGAAAATAGTTTAAAAAATGATGAGTATAAAACATTATTTCAATACATAATATATTAAATATACAATTTATTGATTGTTAATAATAATTTCAAATCAGTCAAAAAAAAATATTTTTACACATACAATAAAAATAACATATTATTGATACCTATGCTTAATATTAGATATTTATTAATAATTGTCAATAGTATTTACAAATACATGTATACATACAATTCTAATCAATATTAGTTATTCCAAATGCTCTATTTCTGATTCTTCATCACTGTAATCGCTATCATCGGGCAATATGGTCAAAACTACTGATTCCATTAAGGCGTTCCTAAGAATTTCCTAAGAATTTGCGTGGAGACTTGAATGTCATAACTGACATCGACTATTCATCAACTTTATCTTTTGCTTCGAAGCAAATACGTTTTACAGTGCGCTCCGACATTGTAGATTGTCAGCAGTACGTATTTGAGCATTTTTAAAGAAATCGGTTTTGTTAATAGTTGTTTTAAAAATATATAAACTTTATAAACAATTTGTTTAGTCTGGCTAAGAATATCACTATTGCTAAAAGACATTTTTAATAAATCTGAGTACATAAATTTATTCAAACACAAGAAAAAATACACAAATATTCACGAAACCGATTTCAAAAACATAGTGTACAACACATTGTCTGTTACAAATTACTGTAGCATAATGCACAAAATCAACAGCTGTATGCCTATATACACTATACACGTGTTATGATTCGTCCATATAATATATTCCAGTTGTCCAGCTGAAACTAAATACCAGTTTTAGATGAGTACCTAAATTATAAATTAAATAAGGGACCTCAACATCACATAAAAAACACGTACTGACTTTTTTTTCCAATAACACTCCATGTCACCTTAAAATAAACTGGTGCCAAGATTTCTAAAATTGGAATCTTTTAAATCAATAATTTGTATTGGGCCTTGAAAAGTTCATTAATGAATTTTGTTGTAATAATTTTTGTAATTTTTTTTTAATAAGATAGGTATATTATCTATAAACATAATTAGCTTATACCTATAGTTTAAAATTTAATAATTCTGAGATATTATTTGTGTGACAAAAGTTTTTTCATTTTCTTTTTATCTATAAAGTAATATAAGCTATGAAAATTAGCATATATTTAATACATTTTAGTTTTGTTCAGATAAATATAACAATAGGTAATTTTTTTAGATATACATATTATACCTATGGTATAGCTACATTCTAAGTTAGATAAAAATTAAATCCATGCTTATCTGTCTTTTTATTTGGCATAATTATTAAAAAAATAAAAATCAAAAAAGGTGTCCTATTACACAAAGAACAATGCTTATTTTTTCAGAATTTTTAACCTAAGCCATTACTTAAATTAATTTTGATTTTAATCAAGAGAATTATGTGTTAAACATTTAACAATGTTTCCTAAACTTTGTTCAATATATTAAAGGTACCTTACCGTATTATCAGTGCTAATAACTTTTAACTATCAGTATTCATTTTTTTTTTCAATCAAATTTTGTGTTGGGAAACATGAATGTAGAGAAAAATTAAATTTTTTTTTTCATTCCTCAATTATTGAAAAAAAAATTTATTTTTTCACTTTTTACAATTTTTCAAAATAACCATTTTGTAAAATATATTGTTTTATAAATTTGAATGTATCATACATTCATTTCTGATTTATAGTTTCTTATGTATAGCATCTGTAATTTCTAGAACATTTGTGAAAAAAATTAATTTCAATAAAATAGTACATTAACACAATAAGGAATCACAAACAGCACAGTGAAAAAAATGAAAAAAATAAAGTAATTTTTTTTAGTATTTTAAGGATGAAAAATAAAATTTATTTTTCTCTACATTTGTGTCTCCTAGAAACAAAACTCGATATAAAATAAAAAATATAAACATTGACATTATTAGTATTAGGATAAACCTGTAAGACACCCTGTATAAGAAGAAATTAATTAATACATGATTAAATATGTTAATCACTTTTTGAATGATGCTAATAACATATTTATCTGTATAAACATCACTGAAAAATAATAAAATATAAATGTATTTAAAGAAATAGATGAATTGATTATGTTTTTTAGTAGGCATTTAAACAATTTTTACACATTATATATTACTCTTATTATGTTCCTTCTAAAAAATAAAAAAAAATCTATCTATATCACAAAGTTCTTCTTATGTATGTTAAAATATATTATACTATAGTAATCAACTGATTTTATTATTAATTTTAACAAATGTTTGCATGCAAATAAGTATAAACTAATATATAAAACCGTGATTTATAGATTTATTTAATTAATATTTTAATGATAATTATTTAGGTTAAATTGTTGTAATTTTTTACTTAAATTAATTAGATATTGGTTATTTTATTAAATTATAATATTTTTAGTTATAGTTGTAATATATGATAGTTAAAAATATATTTGGGATGTTTATGCTATTATAATATAATATATATACACTTCTCATGCACTAAAAAATAGCCAAATAAGTAAGGAAAATGGACTAAATATGTATGAAAATAACAAAACTTGAATGCAAAATATAGCATGTCAAATAAATATAGAACCAAATTTATTTATAAATATATATTATGAAATATTATTATTTAATTAAAATTGTCAAATATATGCCTAAAAACAAAAAAGCCAAAATATGCATTTATAAATAAAAATCGAAAAATATGTAAAATAAAAGTGTTTGTAATGCAGACATTACAAAACAATTTTCTATTTATGAATACATTCAATAGAGAAATTTAAAAAAAAGAAAACCCTAGTTCTAACATCTGATTTTTTTTTTTTAATTTTCTATATAGTCTATATTGAAGTGTAAATGCACTTGACCTATATTTTACATTGAAAAAAAACTTTGAAACAGTGTAATGTATCAGTTTTTGTAAGTTAAATTTTGATTTGAATCATCTATAATATTTCACTAAATAAAAAATTGCCTATGTATTAAATAATAATTTGTCACAATAAATGTTTACGAATGAATCGCACTAATACAAATGTAAGTCTAAAATATTTATGTTGAACATTTCTTAAAATTATCTTTATTAGGTTCATGTTGACAATTTTAATGAATGCCTATTTATCTTTTGTTAAAATAAAAATGGTAAATTGTATTATTTATACTTTGTATCTATTAAATTACTATAGGTAATGTACATATTACTATCTATTAATAAAATAAGATTAAGTAGGTAGGTAAATTTGAATCATAAACAAACTTATCTAATTATACCCTAGTTATGTCAATTCATTAATGTGTATTTTAAAGAAATTTATCAATTTGGTTTTATAATTGAATTTTAAAATGTGATGTTCACATGTGACATAGTACACAACTTGCAGTCACTATGTTTGTAAAAAATGAAAGTGTATATCCTATAATTTTTAAATATTTAATTAGCATAAAAACTGTTCTAACTATTTATTAAGATGTACCTATTAAGTTGTTAGTGTTTGTTGGTATATGATAAAAAAAATGTATTATTTTTTAATGATATCATCATCATCTTTAGGTTACGTTATTTCAATTGCTAACTAGAATACTCAATTACTACATAGGTATTTTGATAAATATTAGGCACACCTCTTGAAAGATATGATAAAGGATTTTAATTGAAATATAAATATATTGTAAAATGTCATTCAGTGGGGGCATTCCAATGATCAATTGATTAGTTTTCATCCTATAAGTATTTCATACAACTGTATTCAAAAAACATAAAATACAATTTTATAATATCTTTTATTTTCTTATTTCTTATTTATAATTTATTACATTATTTAACCAACAAACTTTCTAATTTTATCTTCAAAAATAAAAGCATTTTTTTTCATTTTAATATCCTAAAATAGTTTTTTTTTGTCATGTATTTGATTTAATTATGCCTAAACTTCAGTGGAAATTTAGATCAAATCATAGTTCAGTAGAACTTTTACCATTGTCTCTGAGCTATAATGTGAGCAGAAGCTATGGAAGCATTTTGAGTTATTTTCATTTTTTGAAAAGACTCGATGGCAATACACAGGTAATATAACATCACACATTATATTAATATTAAGCTTATCATTAAAACAATTTTAAAATCAATAAACTAGGAATAATATCATATAATGTAAAAAAAATATATATAATCATAAAATATGCATTTATATAAATCGACATAAGTTGACTTTGTTGACTTGTCTATTGTAAATAAAAAAGTTGAGTGGTATGCTGATAAAATAACTCAGTTCGTTAAAGAGTGTAAATTAATTTCAAGATTATCTTATTTTGCAATTTTAACAACTATAAGTGCTTGGATTTAATTTATATATTAATTCATATATATTAATCTTAAAACATTTAATGCGGATTTTTAAAACTTAATTAAATACGTAAACTAAAAATAATATAATTATAGACATTGTAGTAGTTAATGTAATTAGTGACAACATTTAAAAAGGTTATTATTTCATTAGCTGTGAAAAAACCACATAATTAGTTCATAATTATCAATACTGGTGGTTTTTTTAGTTAACTATATTTAAAATTAGTAAGTATTTTATTTAAAAAAAAAGTATTTAAACTCATATTTGGTTAAAACTATATTCCATATTTAATTGACCAACATAAAAATGTTAATTTCACCTTTATGGCAATTTTATTTTAATTAATTATTTTGTTAAGAATACTAATATGCATAAAATAATTAAATATTTAAATTTTAAATTCAAAACACAAGGTTTAAAAAATATATAAAACATTAAACTATGTTGTATTGGTGGTAGTGTTTTGAATCAGATTCATTAACTTGTATTACCTACTGTTATTTTATTATGTATATATAAATAACGATTATATAAGTACTTAAATCAATATTTTATTTGTTGTATTCATAATGATTTATTAAAATTTGAATATGCGTTAGTATTAATATTTACTTGGTAACTAATTTAACGTTTTAATTAATATGTAATGATGGGTAAGTTTTTTTTTCAAATGAACTTATTCATGTTCATCAAATAGATCAATTGGGTATCGAGTAATAATTAATAAGTAAAACCTAACTAACAAATTATATTTTTATAATAAAAATTATAAACTAAAATATTTATATAGAGTATATAATTGTAAACAAACAGTAAATAAATATTAAATGTATAAAATATTATTAATAAACATAACTATGGTCTTTGAAAGTTAGCTTGCAACAAATGTACCTAAAACTTTCATGTTCAAGTTCATTTATTGAAAATGTGTTTATGTCTAGTTTATACTAAATTAATTCTCATTGTTTTCCATCACTGTTAATATATGCTTTGATTACTATTAACTTAATAATTTAAAGTACTGGATTTGATTTCCAATAAATTATTAACATATATTAATGTTATCAGTAATTAATTTTAAAAAAATGCCTATAAAAATCCATGGGTATTATACATTGTTATACATTAAGTTACTACATTTTCATACAGATCAAAATATATAGATATGTCGAACAACGAAGATCGTCAAAGTGTACCAGTCAACATTCGTTACACTAGAGGTTTCTCATTTTTACGTTTACAACTTCCAACAACCAATGAGTTTAGTGATTTGAGACGTCCACAAAGATCACATAGTCAAGGATTTCTTACTGGGTTGTCAAACCGTTTACCTTCATTTTCTATCACTGGTCCATTATATGATGAAAGTCCATTACCGCCTACTGATAATACAAACAAAAGATTCAGCTTTGCAAATTTTAGAAAAATTTCATCGGCGGTCAGTAGATTGCAACACTGTTTTAACACCAGTTTCACTAAAACACTGATTTGTTTAACACCTAACAATGAGTGATTGAAACTAGCCAAGCTTCACTTTTTTTCTATATACTAAGTAGTTGATGAACTATTATTCATGGCCCAACACAGCACTTAGCTATATACAATAAAATACATATTTATTTATTAAATTTAAAAGTTAATTTTTAGTTTATAGTAATCATAATAGTTTTAAAATCTATATATGTATGAATTTACAATGTCTTGAACTATTAATAGATTTAGTTACATTTCCTCGATTTATTGCCAGTCAGGTTTGTTTAATTTTACCACTAATAAGGTAGAATTTAGAATTTCTTTTAAATATTTATAGAGTAATCTCATTATGATTTGAAAATTACAATTTTGCGAGAACTATAATTTATGTAGTAAAAACTAAAAAAAATTATAAAATACTTGTATTTGTTGTTATGTTTTATACAAAACTAATCAAAAGAAAACAATTTTATACTTTCATGAGGCACTAACATTTAATGAATAATAGTTCTGTAAATGGGTATCAGTAACAATCTAATCAAGTATTATGTAAAATAGATTGATATGTCTGTTAAGCTCAGAAGTTAGAAATGCAAATTTAAGGTACTATACAAATATATATATAATATATTTATATCAGTATGTCAATTGACTTAAAAAAATACCTTTGAAAAACCTAAAATAGAGTGGGTATCTTTCCTATTTGGTGCTCTATTGAGAGTTATGTGGTAATGTATATTTCCATACATGAAGTTATAGTTTTATCACAATGGTAAATCATTTTAAATAATTTGGTTATTAAAAATAAAAAATAGGACGTACCTAATAATATTATTTAAAAATAGTATTTTAACAATAAATATTTATTGCGTTGGTACCAGGAACAGAAATACTACTTATTTGAAACATGTTTATAATATACTTAAAATTATATAAACATATTATACATAAAATTATATAAACATATTAAACATAAAATATATATACATTTTATGTTATCTGAGTAGTTACATATTTAGTTGTGAGGCTAGTTTCCATATTTACAGCTATTTTTTTTTTTTAATAAATTTAACTAATAATACTAGTTTATGCTAGTTAGTTTGTGTTTTTGAGTTTTGAATAACTAATGTTCTAAAGCTGATTAATTATTTATAATTTATATTGTATATATAAATATATTTGAAGTTTATATTATATATTATTTAAACAAAAATTAAATAATGAAAGATATTAAAATGTGGTAATAATTTTGCTTATACAATACAAATTATAAAATATGAATAACTTATTTAATTTTTAGTAAATTAGTGAAAATATTTTTGAGTTTGTTTGCTTACTATGGTGCAAAGATTATTTGTTCTTAATAAATTTGTGTGTGTGTTTTTTTTTTTTCAATACTGAAATGAAAACAATAACTTTATAATATTATATGCATAAATGTCTTTATAATGTTTAGAATCTTCATACTAGTGATTCAATGGTGTCGTTATGCTACAGAGCTTTACACAATTACATCTCAGAAAATAATTTAGAAGGTCTTCAAGGATTTCTTGAAAACCGACGAGTTCTCGTAGATGATCGTGATGATGTAAGATTAATAGATTATATATTTTATTCTTATAATATTCAAACATTTTGTTTATAGAATGGAGCTACTGCTTTACATTATGCTGCTACCAAAGGAAAATTGCAATTTTTAAGAGAACTTATAAATCATGGATCAGATGTAAACATTGAAGATAATGTAATTACCTATCTTAAATTATTATATATTTTTTTAATCATAAACCTAATAATTGAATGTGGAGTATTACAATAGTGGTGTTAAAATTGTATATATATATTGAATACAATTTTTTTTTTAACGAGTTCTAATACTAGTGATTTAAAATCAGAAAGAAATTAGAAAAATGGGTAAGGTTAAGTTTAAGGTAATTTAATTTGAATCCTATATAAAATAATACCATTATTCTGTATAGAGTTCAGTTAAACATAATGTCTTAAAATGTATTAATTTTTAACTAAAAAATAATTTATACCAAACATTAAATTTTAAACGCAAATTGGGATATTTCACTCAATGTTATTTTTTTTATCAATACTTATTTATTTAAGTTTTAATTTAACTTATCAGGATAATTGGACAGCATTAATATGTGCTGCCAAAGAGGGTCATTCTGATATATGTGCTGAACTGTTGGATCATGGAGCTGATATTGAACATAGAGACATGGTAAATATTTAGTATTTATATTTATATAAATCAAAATTAAAACAAATTTTATATTTTAGGGTGGATGGACAGCACTTATTTGGTCTAGTTACTGTGGATATACCAATTTGGCCAATTTGTTATTGGACCGAGGGGCTGACATAAATGCACATGGGAATTTTCACATTACTGCATTAGTTTGGGCTGCTGGCAGAAGACATACAAAACTTGCTTGTAGTTTGATAGCACGTGGTGCTAAAGTTAATGTTGGTGATAAGGTATGTACATGAATTCTTTAAAATATTTAATGCATAACAAATTGTCTTACATAATGTATATTTAAATATTATAGTATGGAACTTCTGCATTAGTATGGGCTTGTCGAAAAGGTGATGTAGAACTTGTCGATACATTATTAAGAGCAGGCGCTAATGTTGACACTGCTGGAATGGTAAACATAATTTAGAAGAAAAAAAAACTTGTTTAATGTTAAATACTTATGATATTTATTTTATATTTAGTATTCCTGGACTCCATTATTAGTATCAACAATGGGAAATCACACTGAAGTAGTAAATTTACTCCTTGAACGTAAACCAAATGTTAATGCTTTAGACCAAGATGGATGTACTGCTTTAACAATCGCATGCAAAGAGGGATATTACGATATTGTCAATTCACTTTTAAATGCTGGAGCTTACATTAATATACAAGTAAATAAAATATATTATTTCAATTTTGATTTGAATCACAATTTTTAATTATTATTTTTTTAGGATCGTAGTTCAGATACTAACCTTATACATGCTGTTAAAGGAGGACATCGTAATATTGTAGAAGCACTACTTAAAAAATATGCAGATTTTGATGTCATGGGAAAGGTATTTATTTTAATTGTCATGCAAGTAGTTTCTATATAAAATTTTAACTTTGTTGTTAAACTACAATTTCTTATTTGCAATGGCCTAAAAATTACAAGCTTATTTGATTTTCCAAATGTTTATTTTAAAATATTATAATTTTTTTGTTCCCTAGTAGAACCATAACAAAGCTTTTCAGCACCTCAAGCCACACAAATATATGCTCTCATCGCTTACCTCTATTAATTTCCATTAAAATATTATATTTTTATTATGTATAAATTCTGAATAGGTACATTTTTCTGAAATCACTCTCGGTCTGACCTAATCTGCTAGTTTAAATTTTAATGAAAATATTAAAAACCAAATTTATTTCAAAATGTTTTTAACCGATCCCAGAATCATTTTTCTTAGTTATGATTTTTTTTTTTTTTTATGTCTGAATAAAATATTCAAGTAAAATTATTTAAATTTATAGGAAAGAAAAACTGCATTGTATATTGCTGTAGAAAAAGGAAATATAGCAATAATTAAATTATTACTTGGTGTATCTCCGGATTTAGAACTTTCAACAAAAGTAAACAATAAATCAATGTATGTAAATTGATTGAGTATGTAACTATTTTATTTCCTTCTTTATAAGGATGGTGATACACCTTTGATGCGAGCTGTTAGAAACCGTAATGCTGAAGCTGTACAACTTTTAATTGAAAAACGTGCTCGTGTATCTGCTACAGACAAACGTGGGGATACAGCATTACATATAGCTATGAGAGCTAGAGCTAGAGGCATTGTTGAAATTTTGCTACGAAATCCAAAAAACAGTCAGTTATTATACAGACCAAACCGAGCAGGTGAAACACCATACAACATGGATGTAAATGCTCAAAAACCTATTCTTAGTCAAATATTTGGTTCGAGACGTCTTAATACTAATGAAGATAATGAAAATATTTTGGGATACGATCTTTATAGTAGTGCACTAGCTGATATGCTTAGTGAACCTACTTTATCTATGCCAATTAATGTTGGATTATATGCTAAATGGGGTAGTGGAAAATCATTCCTACTAAATAAGTTAAGAGGTAAACAATTATTTGTGTCTATACATTTTTAAAAAAATTTTACGAACAATAATTATGAATTATATGAATGCATGATTACTTTTTTAGAGGAAATGAAAAATTTTGCTCATCAGTGGACAGATCCGTTTTTTCAATTCCCGTGGCTTATCATGGGTGTGGCTCTCCACTTTTGCTTTGTGACAGGCACTGTGGTCGTAGTACTAACCTCATCGTCATTTATAGCAATTACCACTACATTTAGTTTATTAGCTGGTGTTTTTTTCTTTTTGATTTTAGTATACTTTTGCAGTCATAGGTTAGTTAAATCGTGTGGTTTTATATATATTTTTATAATATTTATTGTTATAATTAGTATACATAATAAATTAATTTTCAGAGTTGATTGGGCTTATAATTGTATTAGCTATTTAAGTCAAAAAGCTATTACTGCCAGAATTATTCTTCAAATAATATTTTGCCATCCACCAGGTTCAAGTTGGGGTACATCAGTTACAGCACAACCTATTAGGTATTTAAAAAATTAATACAATTGCATTTTAAACATCATAGAAATTTTAGGTTTTGACCAAGTTTGTATAAATTTAGATTTTATTTTACTGATCAAACTCGAGTAAGTAGTACAACATCTGGAGAAAGTACTATTGTTCAAATGATTGGTTCATTATATGATTCCATAGAAAAAGATTTTGGATCAATTTCTACGCGTTTGTACAGAGCTTTTCGCCCAAAACCAGGTCAGTTAATTAATTTATACTTCTTGAGATTCCTTATAAATAAATAATAATTATTTATATAATTTTCAGTAAAACTAACTTCACCTTGGAAATGGCGCAAATTATGTTGCATGCCAAACATAATATTATTTGAATTATCTTTTATAAGTGTTTTATTGGTTACAGTTATTATTGCTATACTTAATGGTACATTAATTTTTATTAAGTAAGTTTTAGTCAAAATGTAAAAAAAAAAATTGTGTCTTGTAAATTATATTTTTTATTCTTTTGATTTAGTGATATTTCATTTGATAAGGCTATTGGAAATGTAATACTATTTTGTTGTGGAGTGTTTATTCTATTTCTATTGATAGGAAATTTATACACATTTAGTCAATTACTACAATCATTAGTATTCTCACAACGTAAACAACTGAGAAGAGCTACAGCAAAATTAGATACATTAAAGTCTGAAGGCTTTATCCAAGCACTCCGAACTGAAGTTAATTTAATGACAGAAATGGTATGAATATTTTTATTTATTCCTTAGATTTTTATTAAAATTGTACTAATTATTTTGTTTTACAAAACTAAAGGTGCGTTGTTTGGATGCATTCACTCAGCAGCAAACTAGATTGGTAATAATTATTGATGGTTTAGACTCCTGTGAACAAGACAAGATTTTATTACTTTTAGACGCAGTCCGAATGTTATTTTCTGAACAAAATACTCCTTTTATTGTTGTTTTAGCTATTGACCCACATGCAATATCTCAGGTTTAATTTATTTTTTTTTCATCTAAATGTTATACCTAAAATACACCAAGATATATTTAAAAAAAAAAAAAAATTATATTTTTTATAGGTTATTGAACTCAATAGCCGACGATTATTAAACGGTATGGATTTTTCTGGACACGATTACCTTAGAAATATGGTTCATTTGCCATTTTTTCTTCAAAATTCTGGTTTACGTAAGGTAAAATTAGCTCAAAAATCAGCTCAATTTCATCGAAAGAGTGTTACTAATCAAATGGATGAATGTGGATTAGTACATTCGGTAATATGAATTTGATATTTATTAAAATAATTTATTTTATAAATTACTTTCAAAATGTAGGCTTCAACAAGGCGATTATCTAATGAATCTACAACTCTAAAGCCTACAATGGGTTCTTCTGGTGGTCTTAGTCGAAGCAAGGGTAACATCAATTCTACCAGAAATAAACTAAAGTCCAGTGAAAGTATTGCAAGTAGTATAGCTAGTAATATACACAGATTAGGTGGTCCGCAAGATCTCTCTAAAATTTTATTAACTGATGATTACTTCAGTGATGTAAATCCTAGAAGTATGAGGCGTTTAATGAATATTGTTTATATCACAGGTACATATATAAAATTAAAAACTTAAAAAAAAATATATATATATATATATATACATTTAATAAATATTAAATTAAATGTTTTTAAATATCCAATTTTAGGTCGTTTATTAAAAGCATTTCAATTAGAATTTAATTGGTACCATCTCGCTAGTTGGATTAATATTACAGAACAATGGCCTTATCGTATATCTTGGATAATAATTTTCCATGATACTAATGAAGATACTATTGATGATTCTATGTCATTAAAAACTTTATATGAAAAGTAATATTTATTTTACTATATGTTTATTTTAAAAACTATTTTTATAAGTTTATTAAAATTTACAGAGTGCGTCGTCAAATACAATTTTCTAAAGACATAGATCCATTAATGGAGATGGACAAAGATGAGAAAAAATTTGAAATATTTCTTTCTTTTCATCGAACAACATTGCTGGTGAGCGATTTAAGAATATTTTTACCTTTTACTATCAACTTGGATCCATACTTGAGAAAAGTTATTAAAGACGAAATGCAAAACTCCGAAGATCCAAACATTTTTAGGCCATCAATATCACAAAATGAACTTCAAACCCGAAGAGTACATAATCAATTTATCAGAAGACAAGTTAGTTTTTTTTTTATAAAAAAAATTTAACAATATTTTATTGATTATTTGATATATATTTTTACATTTTACTCTTAATGATTAAATATAATTTAAGAAAATGGGAAATAGATTATCACTTGTACAAGAACCTTTACCAGCAACATTAATGTTGAATGAACCACAATCTACTTTATTATGGAATCAACAAGTTCAAAATAGATGGCATACACCGTATGATGAATTGCCAAACCAACAACACAATTATTCCATATCATCATTACCTGTAATAATAATTTCTATATATGTATTTATAAAACTATTTAATATTGTATTTTTTAAAAAATTCATCTGAATATTCTAGGATGAATTTACCAACATTAAATTGTCATCTTTAAGTGTAGATGATATTTGTAAGTTGTTAATTAGGATAAAAGATATGCAAGAATCAAACATTCCAAAATACACACAAATAATCAAGGACAATAATCTTACTGGTTGTGTACTCTTACATTGTAACTTAAATGAGCTAAAAAATGTAATTTTATTTAATTTAATTTAATACAGAATTTATAAACACATACAAATTTGTTTTTAGGTATTAAAAATGAATTTCGGTGATTGGGAACTTTTTCGTATAGTTTTATCAGCATTACGAGATAAAGAGTATTTAATAAATAATGAAACCAATAGCAATACAAATTTTAAGCATACCAGATCAGGCAGTTCCAAAAATCATTCTCATGAAAGAAGAGGTAATGGAAATTATATTTTGTTGATTAAATGTTTAAAATAGCGTGTTCTACTATATAATTTTAAAAAAATTTTGTATTAAGAGCACCTTATACCCATATATACTGTCTCAATCAGGTCTCAAATAGGTGGTTTTTGAATTATAAACTATTAAAAAAGTTAGTTATTTAAAAAACAAAAAAAAGAAGGTTGTTGTTTATTTTGAATAATACAAAAACCCTATGACATTCCCTCCAAAATATTGTTCTCTATAAATTGCATAATAGGTACTTAATAGGTACTCTAAAATCAAAATTAAACTAGTTTTACTTATTTTGTGTAAACATTGTTTTTTTATGTTACCTGGAAGTTGAACTGAGACAGTAAATGCAGGTATAATGTTCTCTTAATATGTATATTTTGGGTCAAGTAGAAAATGAGTCATGATTGGAAACTGCTAGGGCAATGTATACAATACTCTAAATCTAAATGAATATATTAAGTAAGAATATATATATATTTTATTATAAAGCACAGTTAATAACTGTTATTTTGGTTAAGTACACTTAGGTAATGTAAACATATTTTATGTATTTAATTATAAAATAACTAACTTATCAAGACACTTTTTAATTGGATTAATTATTATTATTATTATTAACTATTAACTTAAAACATTTTTTAACCATAATTGTTACAACAACAATAAAATAATATGTATTTGTTTATTATATTATAAGTACAATAATTGTCCAAAATTCTACCTGTTTGCTCTGCATAGATAAACAATTTCATATTTTTATTCAATACGTTTTTTTTTATTTTACCCAATTTATAGAGCATTAGAGCATTTGTTGTTATGATTGATTCTCCTATCTAACCCATAACATAACATATGTATTATACATTAGTGGCATAAGTAAGGTTAAACATTTATGCAGTATACATTCTTATAAACTGGTGAGGTTTAAAATATTTGATTAGAATTGATATGGCTTTTATACAATATTAATCAGTAATTTTTTTTTTTTTTTTACACAAATAAAAAACTATTATAATGTTTAAGATCTTTATTAAGGTATAAATATATATTTAAAATTAATATAAATTGATTAAATATTTAGGTTCTTCCAATAATAGTAATAATGTACAAGGTAATTTGAATGAGAAAGACCAAAAAGGGTCCAAAGTATCATCCGTTGAAAAACAAGTATGTAGTATATAATTCATAAATTAATATATATAATTATAAAATCATTTTTAAAATCATATAAGTATAATTTTGAATTGTATTTATTGTATTAAAAATTTAAAGAAAATACTTTAAAGGTAACATTAGAAGAACAAATGATATGTGGTGCTTTGCAAACTCTTAATGAAGAAGCATGTGAAGATGTCTTAGAGGAATCTGAAGAACAAGGTACCATAGCAGCTGCTACCTATTTGCAAGTTCCTCAGCAGCCTATCGACATAATTACAGGTGAGCAGGTGAAACCGCAAAGTCAAAATGAACTCAACAGTAGTAATTATAAAACAGGAAATCCTAATATAGTTATAAACACAAATAAAGTGACAGAGTCTCTAATTGATATTGGTGGAATGACTGGTGAAAAATCTTGAGTATGGCATAACTTATTAATCATTCTTTGTTCATCATGATTTTCCAATTTGTATTTTTATTAATATTATTCAATCTGTCAAAATGGTTCTGTAAGTAGGTATTTAATCTCCATAATTTAAAAAATAAATATTTTAATTTATGTTCTTTCTTTATTTAACAAAATAAATTATAATTCAATTATGTATATTTTTCAGTTATTATTGACCTTAAATCTTTATGATTTGTATAGTTTTATAGAGAAATATTATTAAAGTGTAACAATAAATTGATATAAAAGAGTTTCTTTATAGTAATATTTAAATTGTGTTATGCATATTTCGCTATTCTACTAAATCCTTTCACAGTTTATGGTATAGATGTTTTTGTTGAAAATTTTTTAAAACCAAATCTGTAAACTGAAAAGCGAATTAATTTAATTTTGATTATTGATTTTTTTTTTTTTTGTTATCTATTCAATATTTTTTATAAAATTTAAATAATAAAATACTAGGAACTTATTTTATTAATTTATTATTATGTAAGGATTTTGCATTTGAATTTATTTTACTTTGTCTTACTAGTACAATATTTGTGTCATTAAAAACTATAGATCGTAATCATTCATGGTAATTTAAGATACATAAAAATAATATAGATAATACTATAATAAAAAACAAACTGTATAATAATATAATTGTTGAACTGTTATTAAGAATATTTTTTCCATAATTAATAAAAAATATTATATATATTAAAAAAAAAAAAAATGTAAATTTGTTTGGGCATTTATTACCAAAAGTACATAATAGTAAAAAAAAAAAGAGCTTAAAAAAGAACGATGTTAAACTTTCTATGAAAAAGTATCACCCCAAAAGTGCATTGACATCAATATTTGCTAAGTATCTTTGTTCCCATACTTCTTTTGTCCTGATTTTACCTTTTACTCTTATACCCTTGTTTTGTCATGAAATCTTGTCAATCTCTATCAAGTGTTTGTCAACTATTTAAGGTTAGGTTTGTCTTTACTACATCGAGGTATTCATCACATTGTGCCGGAGAGAAAATCTTCAAAAACAGATTCAAATGTGGATATAAATGCATTTTTGGCAAGTTTTTTTTTTGGAAAGTATGATATATTTTTTTTGATCTTAGTCATTTTTTATTTTTGAATAATTTTTTGGGAGATCTGTACTTTTTTTACAGTTAATACTACAATCGTTGCTGTGGTGCATATTTAAAGATAATTATTTAAGAATTTCATTGCATTTGACTTAGTATTTTTTTTCTTTATCTCAATTGAAAAAGATTAAAACTAATGCAAATTTGTCCAGACTTGGTTAATTGCTAAAATTTATTAGTGAGTAATTATTAATTGAAATTTTGTATATTTATTGTAAATGATACATAGAAGTGGCTATTGTACTTTAAAACTATTTTTGCGTATTGGTCTTATTGGGAGGAAGAAAAGGGTCAAAGTCCAATGTCCAATTTAGATACTTTTTTTTTTTGCAATTTTAAAAATTGGCATATGAAGCATGTTCCAAACACCTCAACATTTCATTGCATTTAGTTTAGTAGTTTTCTCAACATTACGGTGGCTACATTTGCACACTTACAACCTCAATTGGGATGAACAAAGAAATTTCATTATTGCCTCATTATTTTATAGCTGTTGGAACAGATTTTTAGGATTGATAAAAATATCTACAGTTTTAATTTCCCCGCCTTATTTAATTAAATTTAGTTGATATAGTATAATAAGCAGTGTATGATTGACCAGCATATTGTGTATGTAGATATGTGTTTTTACATTGCAGCGGACTTGTTTTTTAGCTAGGCTTATCTGCCTCATAATTAAACTTCAATAAAATGGTATGGGTATAAAAAGATTACAATCAATGCTTGCTTTAATAGGTTTCTACTATTATTATCTTTTTTAATTTTTCATAATTTTTTTGTATTTTGCGAAGCAAAAAATATTTACTTTATTTAATTAAAATAATATACATATATTCAAGTGTTTAAAGATAACAAACACAATGTTATCAAACACTAGTAGTCCCTAACTCCTAATTTCAGAGAAATCAATTCTATATTTAATTGCAATTATACGAAAATGTGTTGTATAAATTATATCCTAAGGTATGTCCACACAAGTTATAATTAAAAATGAACGCTACAAATATTCAAAGAGTTAAAAATTTACCATTTATTTATAAATACATATTTACATTGTGTGTTGTATGTCATAGATCAACATGTCCGTGATCATATTTATACCTTATTGTTTTACACCCGATCATCCTCACTAGAACAATATTGATATGCAAAACCCCAAGGCCAAAATATTGTATGTATAGAATGCGGTGAAAATGTTTATTATAATTATATGATTATAGCATTATAAGGGAATGCCACACCTGCATTTAGTTGTGTTTATGTTGAAATTGGAGTTAACACACAAATTAACAATATTTAAAAATGAGAATATTTTCGAGTACTGCAAATAACTTTTTACTAATAAAACAATGTATTATATCAATTAGGTATTATTAATAAATTAATTTTACAGATATGTACAAAATTAGAAGAATTTTAAATTATTTATCCTACATACCCTCTAGAATATATTATTACTGAAAAGTATTAATTTCTTCAAATTTCAATTTTCTAGAAAAACAAGTATTTAATATTTATATGATAAAATATTTTTTTAATAAACTAGGTATGTTTTAATAATGTTTGATGATTGATTACTTTTTAACTTAATTTTTATCTAGTTTATATTATGTGACAGAAATTATTGAATATGTTTTATTATAACATATAATTTGTATTAATGACAATAAGCTTAACAAAAAAATAATATTAATTTTATACTATATATAAATTACAAATCGATTGGGTAAAGTTAGAGAAAAATGGTCCAGGGATTTCCATAATGTATGGTATATATGAAGTGAAGATGAAAGATTATTAAGAAATGATGAGGATATAAAAGAGAGATAGAAGGAGTATTTTGACAAATTACTGAATGAGCAGTATCCAAAAAAAATACTAGAAAATGTTTTGTGGAACAAAAGTATGATAGATTTTTTTTTTTATGTAGTTATCTACAGTATCCAGACATTTTAATCATAAAAACCATGTATACAAACATCATTATAAAACTGATAGCTAGATAGCTCTCCTTACTATACTCAGAATATACTATTATTATAAATAAATAAAAATTATACCTGTAGATTTGTATAATTGATTTTTGATTTAAGATGGTACCATAATATGTTGTTATTTATTTCTACGTAAAAATAAGGCACTCATAATTATTATGTTTTGTAACTATATTTAAATTATCATAAAAAAGAATAACTAGACAATTTTTTTTTAATTAGAAAAATAAATTTTTGTTTAAAGAATAGAAATATTAATGCTATACTTTCAATTGCTATAAACGGTTTGCTATATAATACACTAAATAATAGCTTGGAAGAAAATTGTATACAGTACCTAATTGATGATTTAACAGTTTTAAATTAAATAAACATTCAATTCTTATTTTGACATGCATTTATAATTTATTGTCTAATTGTATGTGCTGTACATATAATTTTTCAAGTATTAACTTTATAAGTATATTTAACTAGGTATTATATTCACCTATTTGATTAGGTATTGTTGAAATTCTAAATTATTGATTGTAAACTATCAGCTTAGTGGTTAATCTATTTATGTTTTCAAAGCCATAATTTTTTAAGAACAGTGCTTTTAAGATGCATAAGGTTGTTCTATTCATTATTAAGAAGATATTTATACGTAATCACATAAATGGTACTTTAGAAAATCTATTATTAAATTTTCATGGAGCTATTATAAAATTACAAATTGACAATATGATATATGTATATTACTAATATTTTAAATATGTAAATTTTAAATCACAATGATGTTTATTAATTTTTCTATTGGTATTGTATAGATGTACAGATTATTTACGTTTGTACTTAAAATTAAAACAAATAAACATTCCAAACTCTAATATTTTTTCAGAATCTTTTTTTTTTTATTATTATGGTGAAATAATGTATCATTGCTTTTAAATGTAAAATAATACCTAATTTAATCTAATATAATCCTTCTTATCATGCAGTCTTAGTATATTGTCCTCATTTTTATTACAAACTTTATTTTTATAGGTGATGGATCTGTATGCAGTACAACTTCAAGTACTGATAATGGAGACGTTGATGCATTTTTGCTTCAAGTAAATATTTAATTTTTACTAATTTATAACTTTTCCAATGTATTAAAAACTATAATAATATTTTGAAGAATTCACCACATCATAGTATTGTTCAGTATCCAGTGTTTCAGTATGAGGGAAACAATTCTGTCTCAGCTAATTCTTTGAATAATACTCCAATCGCTTCAAGAAAAAATCTTATTGATTACAAAGTTAGTATATAGTAATAACATTAAAACACATAAACAAACTATGTTTTTATATTTTAGACGTGTATTGTAACTACAACTAGTGAAAAGGGAGGAAAGCCTGTTTTACTTAAATCCATCAAAAGACCAGCATCTTTAGTTATGAACAGACTTGATGATGCAGATACAGTTACTGAAACAAAAAATCCAATACAAGTATATTTATAATTTTTAAGTAATTTATATTTTCCTTATTATTTGTTTATATTTTATTTATCTGTTAAGGCTAGTGGCATTGTAAAACAAGGTATTGCAGGCTCAGTTGGTATGTTAAGTTGTTTAGTAGCGAGTACAAGTTGGATACAACCCCCTGCCGTTACTATATCACCAGTTCGCAGTAATGAAAAATTGCCAACAAGTCCACCACAAGATCCAAATCATTCTTCAGCAGTTTGTGCAACAGCAAGTAGTGATGATGAAAGCACTCCTTTAGTGTCAGATATGTCATCGCCTCAATCTGACCATTTGCAAATAAATACTGATCGGTAAAATATTATATCTAATTTTAAATAATTGAAAGTATTTTTTATCAATTTTTGTATAGATCAGACAAAGTTTATACATTTAATGGTATGTACTATAAAGAAAACTCACAACATTCATTAACTTCTCAATTATCTTCAAAGAGTACGGAATCTTTGCAATTAAGATCAGAAGGTGGTGGATGTTCATTTGATGAAGATATGGATATTCTTCAGAATATTAATAGTATTCAATCTGGCTCTAGGAGAGTATCTTTTGACAGTGATATTAGTGTATTGGTACACCCATATGACTGGAACGATCCTGAAACTATGGTATAAATCACAAATTAATATATTTTAATTTGTGATATAAAATATATACTGTTTAAAAACAATAATGTTATTTTATTCAGTATATATTTGACTTTATATTTCATTATAAGCTCATTTACATTCTAATTTAAATTAGTTATAGTTTATTTTAAATATTACTACTCTACATTAAAATATTATATTGTTAATTTATAATAACATATAGTGTTCATATTTTTCTAATGCCCAGTTATTGATTTTTTTTAAAAAAAATTTTAATTACTTGAATAGCACAATTCTACCAAGTTTTTTGACTAATAAATGTTTATACATATAAAGCTATTTTACTAAAGTATCTATTCACACTATACAAATTTGTAGTTTCAGTTACACAACTATAACATATAAACTGCAATGTATTATTATTATTACTTTTTTTGGTATTTCTTTAAAATAAAAAGAATAACATACTATTCCAGTTACAGAATACATTTAAGATAAAATCTAACAAATATTATTTGTAATTTTGTACCATATAATTTAAAATTTAAAAATATTTATAGACAAATTATTATTTCATAATATAAAATCAAACTGATTATACCTCAGTATAAAGCATTACTAGAACTGTATTCATATTTAGTCTTTATTCTGAATATAAACTACTATTGTTTTATAATTTAGTTACATTAAAATAAAATATTCTGTAAATTACATTTTATTCATAAATTTAAAACTTTTTTTTACCTAAATATTTTAAATGTTCACTTAAAATAATAATTTAATTATAATTTAGAATGATATTTTTAAAATTGAAAATTATAAAAATTAGAAGATTATAAATAAATCAGCAGCAATAAAATCAATTCTCTGTATCCCATAAACTAAGGACAAAAACATATTATTTTGTTAAATATAGTGTATGCCGCTTTTAAGACTCACTTTGGGACCAACATAAAGTGAGTCTTGTAACCGAATGAATCTTATAGGTAAAGTGAAAAGGAAGGATGTTTATATTTGGATATGTTTTGACCATTCCAAGTGATATTAAGTCTAATTAGCGACTGAACCTTATATTCATGAGTCTTATAAGCGTTGTCCACTGTATTAGGTATTATAAGATGAACTGTTATTGTTTTTAAAATTGATTTCTCATTAATACATTTTGTTTTTTTTGTGTGCGTGTGTGTTATAGTTTAATTAGTAATGTTATATATTACATTAAAAACTAAGAATCAATTACAATAGTTTTAATTGATTTTATATATTCTTTTTTCATTCAATAAATATGTTCTTAGCAATGACTTTCAAACTTTACCAGTTTTCCTATTATTTTTCTCTATTAGTAAAATAACTAACGAATAAATAACATTTTAGATTTTAATTATTTTAAAATAATTTAAAACACTCATATAAATATTTAAAATCACATAAAATAATTAGTGTTGTAGCATTTATTAATACATATCCAGTTTTAAATCTTCACGAATACTATTAATACATGTTTACATTACATAAATATAATATGATTTGTGTTCATAATTATTTGATATTTGATGCATTGATGATATGAATCATTGTAATATTAGTATTACTATTATTTGTACTTTTCTTTTTAAATTAATATAGAAGTATATTATAGCATTTTAGCAATAAATATGTTTAAACAAATTATTCTGACTGTCTTAATATACTCTAGTTTAAGTAGACAAAAAAATGTGCCTTTCAAATATATTAATTAAATTAAAATGTACAGTTCGTACAGTATTTTATTTTTTATTTCAATAGTCCATACACATGTGAATCTCTGTTATTTATTAATTTTAATTTTAACTTTATTTATCTCATTAATTTTTGTTAAAAATTGTATATTGTTCCTTTTTTTAGTGTCATTTTAAAATTATCAATATTTTTACTTAATTATTACTCTATTGTTTAATTTATTATTGTATTATTTACCTACATTTTATTTAGAATATTTATATAATATTTACTTAGCTTAGATATTATTTTATATGTAATTTCTAAAGCAATAAATTCACTTTCTATGTATTCATAGGAACTTTGTATGAATTTATTTATAATTTTTAAATTTTAGTTAAATTCATTTCAACCAATAAAATTTATTAAAATATTGAATTAACTAAGAAATTGAACCTTAGTTGATTCACTGCTCGGTAGATAAATTATATTTTCATTATATTACATTTAATTATAAAAAAAACCTCAACATCTTAAGTAACTCTCCCTTCTTCTGAATCTATAATAATTGTACATATCACATTTACTTGGAGTAAAAACAAAAATTACAGATTGTAAAACAACTTTTATATCAAAAAAAAAAAAAAATTTAATTACTACCTATATTTTTATTTTAGTCTTGTAAATATTTTACATGTTATATTTATTATTTTTCTTAACATTCCTGTATCCAATACTATATCATTTTATGGCCACTTTTTAAAACTAATGAAATTAAAAATATATTCTGATTTCATTATAATTTTTTATCAATAAAGTTAAAACAAAAACTATACTAATATCTCCATTATTTAGGTAGGTAATATTTTGAGATTTCATAAGCTTCACCAACAATTTAAAGATTAATATTACCTTTTTATATATTAAACATGTTTCCAAAAACCATTGTACAGCACCTTTGTACACTCTAATATTTCATAATGGAATTTTGTTAAGAAATTAGAGGCAGAGGGTTAGATATTATTATCAATTTTATTAATTTGAATGTTATTGTTGTGAAATTTCCATCTATAAAAAAAATATCAAAAAATAACCTTTATAACATTTTTTATTAAACGTAACTCCACACGATGTGGTGTACAAAAAAATGAAATTTTCATACCTCGATTTTAAGTATACTAATAGAAAACTAGGTACCATTAAATTATTTTTTTAATTTTTTCAAAACTATTAAATTTTGATTTAAAAGAGCCACATTCCTGCCAACTTCATCATATTAACCTTGGCCTTTAGTGGTGTTACACCCATTAACCTTAATCTTTTTCGTATGCCTTATACACATTACATATATACATAAAACAACTGTTTAATATAATTTGAATTATGATAATAAAATATCAGTGGTCTTGTACTATAGTAACATACATGACAAAATAATCTAATAATAATTATCTTTTCATGATAACCTACAGTCCCACACCAAGGCATCAGATTATACCATTAAATGTAATACTACATGGGAATCATGAAAAAAAAATCCCTGCAAATAAAACCCCAAAACAATTATACTGTCAGAATTATATGTATAAAAAAAATTGAATACAGTTTAATTATCAATGGTTTAAATGTATATTGTGCACACAGCTGTCAAAAATAATAATAATTAATAATTAAAAAATATATAATATTGTATCAGTCGTTCGCTTGCGTAGTTGCACATATTATTGAATACAGCAGCCATAAAATCTCCAATAGTTACTTATCTTTTCATCATTCTGTCTTTTAAGTTTTAACCAATTCTTTAAGACTGATGTTTATAGAATGTGTATGTCCTCTTTTTGATTTGTTTTTTTTTTAATTTAACTAAAGCACCTATGTTAACTGGGCTTAATTGGCGTTGATTTCGTTTTTTTATTTTCTGTATAAGCTTCCATATTGTGAAATGTTTTTGACCAACTAGTTTAGAGTACTTATTGTTCCTATTACAACCTTCAACAATGTTATCGGTTCTGTGACAGTCATTAAGGAAAGGTAATTTCATACAACTGGAGGGAAAATTGGTGGCAATTTTATCTAATGTAAATCCAAATTAATTAAAACTTATCTGAATTATTTAATATATTTTTCTAATACCACAGTTTATCGCTCTAAACAATTGATATTTGGTAACTAAAATTATTATGGTTATGCGGGCTTAGTAGATAGCACAATTACATTACTTATATTTAACCAGTGGCGTGGTAATATAAATAATATTGTAACATGTAAGTAATAATTGAGAACAATAATCTGTATTCATTAAATAATTCTATAAAAATAAATAAATTAATATCAATGAGTTCCATGATCCAGGGTGGGTTGGGATAATAGTAAATAAACCAGTGCGAGGTTGTTGTAAATGATATAAAGTTTCATCCATGACATTTTTAAGTTTCAACCACAAAAATATTTTACTATCATAAAATAACCAATTTTTTATAGGTTTATATAATCTATATATATATAATAACATGTCCTGACTGACTGATTTATCACCTAGCCCAAACCATTGGACGGATCGGGCCGAAATTTGGCACACAGATAGCTATTATGACTTAGGCATCCGCTAAGAAAGGATTTTTGAAAATTTAACCCTTAAGGTAAAATAGGGGTTTTTATATTTGATACGAATATGTAATTGCTTATTTATTTATTTTTGTTTATTCAAGGTGTTACGGATAATAATTTGGTTGCCACGGAAAAGAAAACTATTTTAATTATTTTTATTACTATTATTTAAGCTATTAAAGGTATAATTAATATCAAACTTTTAATAATAAGTACACCTACACATTTTATATCATTTTCACAATGCAATCACCCTTTGTGGCATTATGGTATTATAGTGAAAACACCTATTATTATTATTTTTTTTTTATGTAATATGTAATATGCTAAATTTTAATATTTTTCAAGAAACAAATTTTCAAAAAAAAATGTGTACCACAAAGAATTAAATTGGTTTATCAAATAACATAGAATAGTTGGAACTGCCTACGCAGGTAATGTATACGATAATTCACTCCTCCCATTTAAATTCATACATGTATAGGAACATAAAAAACTTAAATCAATAGTCTATAACAACAATTATTCGACGGACGATAACTAAAAACAATATAAAACAAATCACTAGGACAGTGTTTCAATTTCTAAGTTTAATTTTTGTAAAAAATATTTTATTTTATATTTTTAATGTAAACAACAAATATATAATATAAAAAGGACTGACATTCTTTGCACATAGGTGCAACCACTGTTGTAGGTGGGAAGTTGAGAAGGTAGGATATAGACGGGAATTTAATGTATATCTGTACGAAACGATAAACCATTGTTAATGAAAAAACGAATCTGAGTGGAGTTCAGTTGATAGTGCTGCTATGTCAATAATATATATATATTTATCATAATATAGTAAAATTGCAATTATTTAAATTCCAAAACTAAAATGAATACCGTTTTCCTCGGTTTTTCATATTTGTTGAGAAAACTCCTAAGAAAATCAAAAAACGACCTCTCTAAAGTACCTTCTCAGTGAAATTTCCTTTTAGAAAAATTGCTATCATTATAAGTTGGAGCAAAATTGCTAGTAGAAAAATTGTCTACAAGAAAATAAAAAGCCATAATATTTTTAGCTAATATCTACATTTCTTAAATTTTCTCGTTTTTTTTTCGATTTTTTGCATTTGATGAGAAAACTTTCGAACGATTCGAAAAATAACCTTCCTAAAGTACTTCTCCACACTGATTCTCTTTCAGAAAAGATGCTACACATAAAAATCGGAGCAAGATCTCTGGTAGAAAAGTTGTCTAAAGAAATAAAAATAAACATCTTTGATAAACTATTAGATTCTTCGCTCCATTCAGAATCTAAAAACAATCAATGAGGGTGTTTCACTATGGGATTTTAGAAAATATTTTATTTTCAAGCTCAAGTATGTTGATGTGTATTGATTTAATTAAATGTATTAAGTGGTCAGAACTATTACTGTCTGCGCTGTGATCATCGGCATATTATTATATTATCAATAGTATTTTATAGTTATGCAATTTTTAGCTATGTTATAATAAAACTTTTATATTAATACGCATGCCTAATTGCTTAAATATTTTTAATAATATCATATTTTAGATTCTGAGTGAAGCAAAGCTTATGGTTTTTTATGGCAAAGATGTATACTTAATTTTTTTTTCTGTGAACAACTTTTCTTCTATTAATCTTGCTCCAATTTACAATAATATCACTTTTTCTGAAAGGAAATCTGACAAGAGAGATCATTTTTTCATTTTCTTATCAAATGTAAAAAACCGAAAAAAAGGAGGAAAGACATGAAAAATCGGTACATTAAACGAATGTTAAAAATAATTTATAATGTCTATTTAATTAATTCACCATAATATGACATAAATATTTTTGTCAAAGCATGACTGTCAACTGAACTCCGTTCATAATCGTTTTTTTCGTAAGCAATAGTTTATAACAGTTCATCCCCCTCCATAGGAAAAAACTGAGTAATTATTATTTTAAATAAGTACGACTATTATGCTGTTAAGCAAAAATATTTTATAAGTATATTTTTTTCATACATTAAAATTGTAGCTAGAATTTATATTTTTGTAAGTAGGTATATATAGGCATTATATAATTTCTTTAATATTGTAGTTTTTCCTATATTTTTTTAGATACGCACGTGTCGGACGACGTACGTCGAAAAACAAAATGATTTGAATGATCTGAACTTGTCGGATCGTGTCGGACGACGTACGTGCTGCCATTCCGTCGCACTGTAGGTGGCCCCACTTGCGCGCGGGTATTTGTTTCCAATCAGACGTGCGACATACGTGTCTGACGATATACGTTCCCAGTGTAGGTACGCGCTAAAGGGTAGATTACACTGAGCGATTTTACACTCAATTCACCGGTGAATTTACTCGCTGCGACTAAGTCGCTCAATGTAATCGTTCTAGTCGCTTACTCACCGCGTATTGAATACTCGCTGCTCGCCCACGATTAAAGTTGACGGCCGGGCTACTTTTTTCGCTACTCGCTGGCTATTTTACACTCCAGCGAGTAAAATCGCTTTGTGTAATCGACATGGCTAGTAAAATCGCTAGTGTGCTTATGACTAGTTGTTGTTGCAAGATGTCGGAAGCTTTAGTTCGCGCAAGTATTGTAATTATTTCTCATTTATTGCGTCAGAAATTGGAAAAAGGAAAACTAAGAAGAATAAAAGAATTTGGGTTAGAGATTGGATTGCTAGACGAGAGAAATATGGTGCATCGAGTACATTATTAAACGAATTAAAACACGAAGACTGTAGCCTATCGAAATATTCTAAGGATGAACGGGGCCCAGTTTGATACATTGTTACAGATGATTGACGGACTAATTAAGAAGACACACAAATTTTCGTTTCTATAAATATCCTTTAAATTTTTAATTTTTGCCTTGAGTTGCTTTTTATCTATTCCCATTACCAATCCTTCATTCTCGAGGTCTGCATACAACTTTTTAAACATTTCATCTTTTAATTTTATATTTCAAAGCAATGGATACTGATCGTAAATTTAAGAATTTAAAATATAAAAGAAAACGAATGAATTATATCAAATGACAAATTCTTGTCACATGCATATACATGTATATCACATGAATGCGTGTGCGCGACTAGCGAGCGAGCGAATTTAATCGCTCAATGTAATCATACAAATCGTTACACGCTCACACGTCCGCGACTTTAATCGCCGACACGCAGCGTGTAAAATCGCTCAATGTAAGAGACCCTTTAAGCAAAGCGATTGTATGCTTCTGTTTACTAGTGGAACGGTTCATAAATCATAAGCATGTGCGTGATTGTGAACACTGTAAATGCATAAGCGTTCAACTGGAACGCACCCATAATATAAATAGTATAGTATAGTAATCAATGCTTTAATCATAGATAATTTCTTTATTATCTATGGCTTTAATCGTGTTTAATAGTTACACAAATTGCGGGGCTTAGCTAGAAATTTCCATATTATAAACGATTCTGTGAGGATGTATTTTGAAATTAGTAACGATATCCAGTTTTAAATTTATTTAACACCAGAAGATTCGTTGTATTTCATGGGAAAGATTATAAAGAATTACAAAAGAAAATTCCGGCATTTATTCCATGATATACTATCTACATTTAAATTATTTATCAACATTTCTCACATTTCGTGTTTTTTAAAATTAATTCTATAGTTTGCAATATCATAATATATACATTTAAATTTATTTTGCAAATAAGATTAGTAAGTTTAAATTAAACAAAATTGTTATAATGAAGTGTAATGTTTGTGAAATTAACAAATCTAAGTATAAATGTCCTAAATGTAGAAATGTCAAGTAGTAAGATAGTCTCAAATAAATATGTTTGAACAAATTTAAAAATTATTGTTTTTCAGTTGTTCAGTTGTATGTTACCAAAATCATCTTTTAGATAATTGTACAATAAGCGATCAAGACACGTCAGTAGAAATAGTAAAAAATGCACAATTGTATCCAACTGAAGATACCATCTCACCAGAAAAATTGAATTTATTATGTATGTATTATTAATTAATTGAGTTCTGTTGTTTAATAATTACTCAACTAATACTTTTAAATTTATTATAAATATATACTAGGTTAAAAAAAAAAAAAAATACAAATTATAGTAAAGGTTATTTATTAAACAATTATAATGTTCTCTAAAAACTTTGAATAATTAATCTTCCCTACTCTTCAAAATCACATATCATTTTTGATTTTAATAATTTACTCAACTTATACATATATCTATACAATTTCAATTTTTACTATTTGATAGTTGATAAAATTTAATAAAATAGTTATAAAAATCATTGTATGTTACGTCTAATGTATATAAGAACAAAACATATACTAAATTATATGCATGGTATTAAAATCAGGTATATTATTTTTGTTGATATATGGATTTAATTTTCTTTGGTTTATTACTTATCTAATAGACATAAAATCATATTATGTAAAACCACCAACATAGTCTTTCTATTAAACTAAAGCAAAAATTATTTAAGTTTAAATTATAAGTTATAAAAAGTAAAAGCTAATTTATAATTGACAAAGATAGTTATAGAATATGAAATATATATTAATTCTAAATTAGTTAACCTTGTTATTTTAATGTCTATCTGTAAAAGCTTTTTAAAAAAGCTTTATTTTAATTTAATACAAAGATATATTGCACTTCAATTTTTTTTTCTAACTAATTGACTCAAATCAAATTATTATTATTATTAATATTTACTTATATGTTTAGGTTATGACAAACGTTTAAAAGAATTAGTTTCCGATTCTTACTTACAAAACTTATTGGCAAAAATAGACACCAGTACTAATCCTAATGAAGAATTAGAAAAAGCTATGATTGAACCTATATTTGAAGAATTTGCTAGACAATGTTTAGAAATTGTGAGAAATGAAAATATGAATTGATTGACAAACATTTAAATTATCTCCAAGTACAAACATTTGTTTTATTTTTCAAATCAATATATGTATAAGTGCAACAAACTTGACCAACAATTTATCATGTATGATATTATTATATTAAATAACATATTTAAATATGTATGCAAGAAAAACATTTACAATAAATTGTTAGTAAATTTAAGATAATGAATTATATCAATAATAAACATTTGTTTTTAATTCAAATTCAAATTAAATTATAGAATTTCAATTATTACATTCTTAAGTTTTTATTAAAATGTGCTATGTTTCTGAGGCAAATGGTATATCATAGTTAATATTCATTGTACATATTATTTGCCAGTACCTCTGTTGGACTGGTGGAACACTAGAAACATTTTTGTGAATGAGTCAAGTTTTGTATTTTAGACTGCAGCTGAAATTACTTACATAAATTATACTTTTATAATGGCTTGTTATAAAAATTATATATTTGAAACTTTTAGGTTTTATTTATTAACCTTTTTTAATTTCTATATTCTCTATATTATTTTTAAAATATTTAAATCAAGTAATCTTAATTTTCACCTAAAATAATTACATTTTATTTTTTCTTATATTTGAAATTTTGCATAATTATGATAATTATTCTTTATTAAAAAAAAAAATATCAGTTTATATTTTTTGATATTATTGTGATTTGACTTTGTCCAATTTTACAAGTGAGTGGCCTAGTTTTTTATATGTATAATATTTTCCCATTAAGAATTTTAATTTAGATTAAGTTTCAATACATATAACCCAAACAATATTGATATCAATTGAAAGTACATTTGATAACATCTTATTTGAAAAAAAATAATTTGAAACAGGTTTGATTTTTATAATACTGTGTAGTTCGTTGACAATTGTCAGTATTTGGCCAATTTGAAGTTCTGCCTTTTAATTTATATATTTTTTCAAATCTATATTCTATTCTTCATGTATATTTTGTTTAACACAATTTTTCATTATTTTAAAGATAATGTTCTCATATAAGCCATGTGATATCTTCTTGGTTTCGGTTTCGGTCTTAACAAATTTAAAACCAAAATAGCATTTGTTACCTGCAGCAACATATTAAAATTAAATGTACCCATTCAGTTTTCATTTTTTTTTCATACTTGTAAAAATGAACAGTAAAATGTTAAAATAATGACTGGATTTAATAACTTTGCCTCAAGTTTTTTCACTACATTGAAACATCCTACATACGACTTGTTTTCCCTAATGATTAATTCATTTGAAAAGCATTTATTTTCACAGCATGTTTCTGGTAGTGGTAATTGTTTTGCTTTATAACTATTTCCACCATATAATCCACAGCACAACAACTAAAACATAATGTACTTTATAAAATTATTTGCATTACAAATGAAGACTGAAATATCCTTCAGATGAGTAAGTAGAGGTGGGACAAAGTAAAAGTCGCGCATAAATAAATAAGAAAGGTACCTAATGTTTCACATAAAATACTAATTTAATTACCTACATTAGTATTTTGTTTGTGAGTGCAAACTTATATTTTTGTCCAAGGAAAATCCTCATGTAAACTCTCATACTCTCTAAATCAGAAGTTCTTAAACTTTTTTATTCGAATACTATGAATCTTTCCAGCACCATTTTACGCATAAAATTAAACTATTTAAAGTTCCAATATATTTATTCTGTATTGACCACAGTAAAACACTACAGTTTAATTATTTATAAAGATTGAACATAAAATAGTATTAGATATGTTAAAAACATTTGTACAAATATGTATTTATTCATTCATCGCACTACCTCCACACATCTTTCTGTATATCACTATGTTGTCTACTGTGTACCACCGGTGATATGCATACCACAGTTTAAGAACTGCTGCTCTAAATGAAACTTACTATAATGGATAAACTTTCTAAAATAAACTATATTCTATTAACTGATATGAAAATGATTTTTCCAACTTTTTTTATGAATAAGATAAGTGATAGTATTAAGAATCTATAAACCCATTTAAGAGATAATTTAAATAAATTGAATATTATATTTATTATAGGTACCCACTAATAATTGTGGTTTTGAACATACAAAATACAACAGTTTTTTTTTGTAATTTTTACAGATATCACACTTTTGAAGCATAAAATGTTATTAAATGACTTAAAATAGACAAAGAATTCCCATGCTTAGGAAAATAAAACTTCCCCTGTTCTCCTTGTTAAAGGTTTTACATTTTACCTTAGAATGCTTACATTATTATAATTATAGTACATTGTTATAAAATAAAAAAATAAAAACTGCTATTTTGTCAACTAAAATATTATAAACATTTTTAAGTGTTAGTTTTTAAATCATGGTAAATGACAGTGCTAACACATTTTTATTTGTTATAATAGAGCACTCTACAAACCAATAACCTAACAACCTAACCTTAATTATAACAGACCAAAATTCATTTCTTATCTTATCCTACTCAAAATTGTGGTATCAATATAAAATTGGACGGGAACCAAATGTCTATGGAAAAATTATGACGAAAGTTGACTGTACACTTACGGAATTTTTTCGGGGGAACTAATTATCCATTTACATAGATATTGAGACATTGTGATTTAAAAGTTTAACTCTAATTATTATCATTGACAAAATAAAGTTTAAAAAAAAATGAATTGATAAAAGTGATAACAGTTGGTAGTTATTTAAGAGAAAAGACTAGGTTTCCGGAAAAAATTATTCCCGTGATTTGTTCCATGTAAATCATCCGGTATCTGATAAGTGACAACCATATGTTCCGAAGGTCGAGGTTGTTTTTTTCGCACATTCCTTTTTGGTGAGGCGTGTTTTCGTGGAAATATGTTGTTCGACCGTCTAAAGTGAAAAAGTTTAATTGTATCTACGGCTTGATTGAGAATTTTATTAATTTTTTTCCGTTTTTATTAGTCACAACGTTGATGCCTACAGTCCGCGTTGCAGTGTTTAATTAATGTTGCAAGTAGTCGGTTGTAGCCATACCTACGTATTTTTTTTTTTTTTTTGTTAGTAGCAATTCGTTGACGTCTCATTTCAACACAATGTACATAGATATAAACGTATGTAATGCACTTGTATTTTCACATATTAACACACTGTAATATTGATATCAAATATTATAATCGTATCTTTAGGCTATATTTCCAGCCTACCTAATTCATTCTGTAGTCATATCTTAAATTATCATTAAGACGTGTCACCATGGATGACAATAGCGCTGATCAAAAAGTTAATGATGCACAGTCTGACTTAAAACAAAATTGTGTTGAAAACACTAATTCTCTACCACCTACCACCGATAACTGTGTAGCTAAAAAGACCTCGTTTGAGATAACTAGCATCACAGAACCAAACCATATTGATGACAACGATGAAGACTCACCAGACACTGATTCACATGTACATGATCATAGGACAGATAACAGACATGATGTTGATTTGCAAAATTATGCTGATAATATAGTTGTATATAACACTTCCAATGATTTAGCTAGTTCTGCACCAGTTATACCGACTAGCTCTCAATATGGCCTAGCTATAGTTGATAATTCTGATGGAAGTCATTCTTTAGGTTCTATAAAAAGTGAAGATATGCATGGTGTAGATCCTAGTTTACAAAAGAATGATTGCGATTTAAATGGTCTTCAAAATAAAAATAGAAACGAAAGATTCAAAGTGGTGAAAATTGAGAGTACAGAACCCTTTAAGCGTGGCCGTTGGGTGTGTATGGACTTTTTAGACCATTCCATGAACCAGCAACAACCAGGAAATAACAAAATAATAATGGTAAATGGTGATAATAAAGATTATTCTCAAACAAATAACATCGATACAGCCGAGTCGTTGGACAATGGCCATCATGAATGTTCAGAGTTCAGGGTTAGTACTAATAATGTCAGTACTTATACCACAAATTGCAATACCTCTGATAATTATAAAAATCAGACATCAACCTACAATATTGTATCATCTGGTGTTACTACTCCTATTCATAGTGCTTGTGTATCCCCTGGTCAGAGTTTACAAACTAATATGCAAGTTCCAATTTTAGCAAATCAATCAATTGCAACTTCTGTACAGGCATCTCCACAGCCACAAAGTCTAACTCAAGTTCAATTGTCAGCACAACATAATATTAATCAAAGTTGCATGCCACACTCCAGCTTACAGTCTCATCAATTACAACAAGTAATTGCCAATGCCGGAATAATGCAACCTCAGTTACAACAAACCCAACCTGCTGTTATTAATGTTATGCAAAATCAAAATCCTTCAATACAACCACAAAATCTACAGCATTTGAATTCTGTGGACCAGCATGGCACTCAAACAATACCACAACAATATCAACAGCCTATGTCACAGGCAAATTTACAGCAACAAATTATGCAACATAATATGTCAGCACAGTTTCAAAAATCATTTGTATCACAAAATCAATCCGGTTTACCCAACTGTGCACCATTACAACAATCAGTCAACCAAATGATAAATCAACAAGTTCCTCAATATAATATTAACTATAATAGTTCACCTCCAGTTCAGTCCCAAAATACGTCTGAATCTTCAACTACAGTCCCAATGTCCAATCAACACATTAGTCAACAACAATTTCAGTCAATTCCTATACAAAACCATGTGCAATTACAGCAGAACCAACAACAAATGACAGCTCCTGTACAACAAATTCAACAACAGCAGCCTAGTCCACAGCAAACTATGGTGCAACAAAATCAAATGCAACCTCAAATAGTTCAGCAAAATCAATCATTGTCTCATCAGCCATCCATTTCTCAGCCTAGTCAACCACAACAAACTCAATCTGTTCCTCAACAAACTCAACAAATGTCTCAGCAACATATCCAACAGCCTCAACAAACACCACAACCTCAACAATCGTGTGTCCAGCAAGTATCTTCATCACAGCAACAGCAACAACCACAGCAAATGCAACAGGTTGGACAACAAATACAAGGACCACAAGGTTCTCAAATACAGCAGCAATTACCTCCACAGACACATCATATCAATCAACTGTCTCAAATGACCAATCAAACACAACAAATGCCCCAATCAAATCAAATGCAACAAATAGGTCAACAAAGTCAGCAAATAACACAGCAACCCCAACAGATTAATTTACAAACTCAACAAATACCACAACAAACACAATTACAACATCCTAAACAAATGCAAGCCACTCAAATTCAATCTCAACCTCAGCAAATTAACCAACAACAAATTCCTCAACAACAACAGATTGGCCAAATTACAAACCAGAATCAAATGATACATCAAAATAATCAGCAATTAACTCATACAGGACAAATGATTTCTCAACAAACCCATAATCAAGGTCAACAGTTAAATCAACAAAATCAACAACAGCAGCAGCAGCAACAACAACAACAACAACAACAACAACAACCTCAACAGCAAATACAGCAGCAATTAGCCCAAACTAGCCAGCCTGGTCAGTCAATGACTCAACAAATTCTACAACCAAATCAAAGTATGCCGCAACAAAATCAAGTGTTAACACAGCAGCAGTTGGGAATAAATCAACCTAATTCACAAATGTCTGTTTCACAATCTCAAAACCAACAAGTCATTCAATCACAACAGCCACAACATATGCAACAACCTGGGCAGCAATATCAACAACCACAGCAGATGATGCAACCTCAACCACAACAACTACCAATACCTAACCAGCCTATCATGCCACCAGCTTATTCACAGGCACAAACATTAAACGCCATGCAACTTCATCAGGCTGTGATGCAAATTCCAACCAATGCTGTTACATCTACCCAAATGCATATACAACAGCAACAACCAGTGGTTCAATCCAATATAATGCAACCTCCTCAAATGAATGTTATGCCACAAAATAACATTCAACCCGCCATTCCTATGTCACAACAACAAATGACATACTCCTTGCAACAACATGTACCTATTAACCAAAACTATGTTAACAATATGCAAAGTTGCTACATTCCATCACCACAACACATGACTTCATACAAGCCTGAAATGAAAGCTGTAGAAACCGTTAACAAAAAAAAGGAAGACAATAGTGAAGAAATAGAAAATGGAACTACTAATAACTCCACTACTACAGTTGCTATTGATAATAAAATTGAACAAGCTATGGATTTAGTCAAAAGTCATCTAATGTATGCAGTGCGTGAAGAAGTAGAATTATTGAAAGAAAAAATTGCAGTGCTAATGGATAAAGTCGGATTACTGGAAACAGAAAATTCTAATCTTAGAATGCTCGTGCCACCAGATATGTTAGAGCAGTACAATCGTGATAAACAAAAACCTACCAATAGTCAGTCAGCTCATAACCAATAGAATTTAATTTTAACTGTTTGGTAATTTATAGGTATATATTTATATATTGCTTTACCAACGTTTTAGTTTAAATAATATAAAAACAGTGATGTGTACAGAATGTTAACTTTTTAGTTTGATTTGTAAAATGTATTATTATTAAGACTTTGAATTTAATGATTAAATGTATATAGCTAATTATGTTAAATATAGCTATATACTTTTAATTATAATTGAATATAACATTTCAAAATGAATGGCTCAATGTTGTAAAGAATATTCAAATTTTGATATTATATCAAAGAATACGTTAATTATTTAAAATTATGAAATGGAGTTAGGACATTTTATTTGTATTAATTTATAATTTTCATAAAAAATTCATTTTCTTTTTCCATATGTTTATTTGTTAAGACTGTTATAATTAAAAACAATTTCAAAGTATAAATCAAATAATGATTCATTTTTTTATTGGTATACGAGGTGCATAAAGTTACTAATGGCTTTGCTTTGTGATGTGCAATTGTTTACAAAGAGTAAACAGTATTTAAAAAAGATAATAATAATTAACTGAATTTAAATTCAGTTGATTTAGATTTTTTTCTCTTTATATGATACCTGTTTTACTTTAAGGTGTATTAGATACAGATAAATAATATTAATAATTATTATACAATCAACATTTTTTTTTTTTTGTTCAATATAAAAGACATCTTAAAGTTATATAATATAAGTTATAATTTATTTTTTTAATTTTAAAATTAATAAACAACACATCAAATATGGATAATTTAAATTTGTACATAATAAATACATATTATGCATAAATACCGTATTATGTTCAGGATTTGAAATTACTTTTTAAATAAAAACCACTAAACACAATTTTACTCGTTGACAACAATTTTGCAGAGTAATATTTACTAGTAGTTTTTAGTTTAGATACTAAAAAATTACCTTTTTAATAAATTTATATTACTCGTATTAATCAAGGTATATCTAGAAATGTTATATTTAAATAAAAGTATGCAACTGTTATTTTATATAAAATCTATAGTTTTTAAGTATAAATACACCTATTTAAGTATACTAATATAGCAATACACAAATTTACAATTTTTCAGTATTTAAAAAAAAAAATGTTTGTTAATGCTAAATATATTAATTTTTATTCTTTACGTGTATATTGTTGAAAATTAATTAAATCTGTTAAATTATTTAATCATATTTTAAAATATAAAAAATTGACTAGGAGGTACCTATTAAGACTATAGTTGATATTAATACTGTATTGCTATTTATAATTGGTGTATAATAATTTCTTTAGTACTAGCATTTTTATTTTTTAAAAAAATATTGTTATACAAACTTACAACACTCATCACTCCATGTATAAGATAAAACTGTTAATTTATACTTAATATGTACTTTATTATTAAAATATATTATGTAATTTAAATTTAAAACTGAATGTGTATTATTACATTAATGATGAATTTTATTTTTATTTAAGCTTCATTGTTATTTTGAATTATATTTTTACTAGTTTGCTAAATAATGTGAAAAAGTTGTATATATATGAGTATATATTTTGTTTGTCTCCAATACTACTTGTGATAGTTTCAAATATAAAAAAAAAGTTGATAAGGCTTGTGAATGTATATTATAAATTATAATGTATTCTTCTTTTTATACTCCTACTAGAAAATATATTATTATAATAAATAATTAATCAATGGCAAAAAAAGTGTTTTATTATTATTGCTTTTTGTAGGCAATTGAATTAATGATATCTGAATATCAAATTAAAAATAATATTTACAAGCATGAAAATATGTATTACTAAATACTTTTAACAATCAACTAAAAAAAAAAAATTAAAATAATTACATGATTGTGCAAAGCTATTGATTGTTTTTAATTAAATAGTCTTTATTTACTGTATATTACAAATCAGTAATTTGTTTCTATTATTTTACAGTGGCGGTTAAAAAGGAGGCAAAAAGTGGATTCCCATGGGTAGGAAAAAAATACAGCCCAAGGGGACTATGTCTTTTACGATTTTATCTGTTTTTCTTTTTCTAGAGATTTATGAAGATACATAAAGTAATTTAATTTATAACTGTATCCAACCAAAAACCATTGCCCAAAAAAAAAATGATTTTGACCAAAAGTTAGGTGAATTTTTGTAAAAATTTGAACTTAAAACATACTTATAAATAAGAACTACATTACGCTTAAATAGTGTTTAATTACCAACTATAATTTATGGTGAACTTTATGTATATTTCATCATTAATTTAATAAAAATAAACTGTTGATATGTCAAAATTTTCAGAAAAATAAACTATAATACGGCTACCTGTCCTTAAATTTTTCAAAAATAATAGAATTAAAAGTTTTTTTTCAATGATTAAAAAATTAATTTGAATAGAAATATTTGTAGTCATTATCCCTGTGAGTATTATCTATTTAAAAAAAAATAGAATTTGATTATCTTTATTATACTTGGAAATATGGTAATGGACAATATCTACATGGGACATGTATTGAGTGTATACCTACATCATGATGGAAGGCTCTAAACAGTTTGATTCTTTAGTCTCCAAACATTTTTAAAATGCAAATATTTTTCAATTACACATGTAGAGATACAAGCATATTATATACATATTAAGTACCTAATATATAGTTGAAACTTAAAAGTTCACTGTAATTTAAGTAGATACCTATAATACGACTACTTACTACATTACGACAGGTCACGGTATGTACTTACACCTAATACATACCATGGTATGTACACCTAAACCAACAAATTCGCAACAAAAATCATGTGGTAATAGATACCTACAAACCTACAGTCAACTATTTTCAGATGAAAATGTAAAATAAATTTTTTTTCTTAGAGTTGTAATAGTCATTGTTTAACTATTGTACATAAATTAAGAAGGTATTCACAATTATTAGTTAATAATACGCTGTTTATCAAAGACAGTGCGAACTACTATTTAAATTTAGATGACAGTAATTTTACATATGTTTTATCTTAACATAAGTAAAATAACTAAATACGTAATTTTTTCATTAAAAAATAGTATTTGTGCGATAAGTATATTGTATACTAGGTTACAGCTAATGTTAGAAATTGTATAACACCAAATTTTCGTTCAGTGGATTTATTACTGTGCATTTAATTTTAATATTAGAGCGAATTGGCCTATTGTCAAAATTAAAGATAAGAATATTATCTGTAGGAATATTGATTTTTTTTTGAATTTTTAAATTTTAAACAATACAATTGAAATGCTACCTATTTTAAAAGTATTTGTATATTTTGTGTTTGATAATAAGCCAATTCACTATTAATATGAAAATTTACAGCACAAAATTGGATTTTCCGAACGAAAATTTTATATTATCCAATTTTTAACATTAAGTTGTACCTGACATAATATACATAATACTTATATACCTATACGAGTAGGCCGAGCCCGTATATGGGGGGAGTTGGGGAGGTTCAAACCTCCTTCTCCCAAAATGTTTAAAGTAGGTACCTATATATAAGTAGATAAATAGGTATGTATTTATAATATTATAAAGACTAACTACAAACTGTATATATGATTGTTCAACAGTTTATTTTAAGTATCTATTTATATATTTCCCAAATTCCTACTAGTCATTACACGTTATCTTAAATTTTAGAAAATGACAAATGTGGGTTTATGTTATCGCAATTGTCGGACGATGTAGGTTATGTATATTTCTATAAAAAATAAATGTAGATTCGAGTGTAATGTGAATATGTCAATAACTATGTGCAAGTTATTCATTCAATTCATAAAAATAGTGGGGAAGAATTTCACAAATTATTAAGTATTTTTAGAAGTAGAAAACGTATTCAATTTATGACTGATTTTCTTAGATGAAACGGTTAAACGCCAAGATTAATTAGACAATGTATTCATCGTAATAATATTCTAACAGATTCACCAGAACTGTACCTATACCTACCTACTATAAAAGATACATCTTTTGCCCATCTATTGACAACCTACTTTAAAAGTTAATTAATTGAAAGATTTATAAAACACAATTATATTAGTTTTAGTTTAAAACAAATTGCTTTCCAGTTCTCTAATTAAATTAAATCCAAGTAGCAATGACTTTAAAAGTGCATTGATTCTTACAAAAGCTTTTTACTGACATATGAAACTTTTGAATCAAAATTGAATGAGTGAATGGAAAAACGGAAATCAGTACTCGATAAAAAACTTCTAAAATCTGCAATTGACATAGGCGTTATGTTGAAGGGCTTTTATCCAAACATTTGGTGTTTAATATCGATACTGACAACACTCTCAGTCAGCAGAAAGTTAATTTATATCTTTTATATTATTATATAATTATATATAATATTATTATATTATCTATATATATATATTATTTATATCTTTATATATATCTCTAAATATATATATACATATCGAATAGATTACATCAAAATTTATTTAAAGTAATAATCAATCTATTTATGGAATTTTTAAAGTAAGTTCTCATTTGAAAAACTTAAGTTGGTACCATCACAGGATACTCGTTACATGTTGTTAAAAATCTAAGTATTCGAAAATATCGGCATTAACTACACTTAAAAATTCCAAAAATCAGATTTTAATATATGTAAAATTTAACCAATAAATGGGGTGAGCACTTTATACATTTTTTTAAAAACACAGGAAAACTAATAAGGACTGAGGAATAAAACTTAAAACAAAAACTGTTTTATTTTTGTATAAAATATAATTGTTTTTTTTATTCTTTTGAAAAATATATGGTTTACCTACATTAATAGAATCGAGGTAATAAAATGTTAAATAAAAAATTAAGGAAATATTTTAACGTTTTCAACTAATAATCTTTAATTTTATTTATACATTTCATTGAACTATTTTAAACAATTCTTATATTAACTAGGTAACTAGGTAAAAATACGATATAATTTTCAATCAAAATTACTCTTTGTCTATGTTCCCTTGAAATTAGGTATCTATATTGACAACATTTAGTTATAATCATAAGTACCTACACAAAAACCGGTTAATTATATAGATCCTTAGAGTTATTTTCTGTACTAGGGAGACATATATTTTTCTCCACTGTCCCCGGTTTTTCACATTTGTTGGGAAAACTCTTCAGGAAATCAAAAAATTACCTCCCTAAAGTACCATGTAAATCAATTTCCCTTCAGAAAATAAGTTACACTTGATATATCGGAGCAAAATTTCTGGCATACAAATTTGTAAAATAAATTGAGGGTATTTTGCGATTAAAATAGTCCGAGCGAGCGACGGCTTGGTTCTCTAAGTACACCCAAAATGAATTAATACTTTCCTTGTTCAGGTAAAGGAGAAAATAAAAATACAAAACATTTTGTTTGAAACCTGGGTTTGAACTCATGATTCTAGGATGACAAAAGGTATGTATAATCATTAGATCACGACATACTTTAAAAAAGACAATATAGAGTTATTTAACATAACATATAATATTCGCATAACATTAAAACTTCAAAAAGCTATAATTTCAAAAGTTAGTCAGTTGGCTCAATTCTGATTTCACCATCGTTTTTAAATTGGCAATATACATAAGTGGAAAGTTGGAAGGTAGGATACATAAGTTTATTTCATTTATAGCTGTAAGCAACGATATATAATTACTGATGAAAGACGATTCCGAGCGTAGTTCGGTAATATATATAGTTTGAAGTAATTTTGTTTTTCAATTTTCGCTTAAATTTAATTTCAAAACGATTATTAAAAAAAAAAATTCAATAAAAATATGATCTCTTATTGTTGAGGAGAAAAAGACACTATGTTATATCATCCCTTCAAACTTCTCTCCTTGAACAGTATCAACCTTTTTTTTATACTTCTGATGGTTATATAATAAATACATTTATAGCTGAAATTATCTACATTTTTGATATGCAGTAAGCACTGGTGAAATTTAAACAACGAAATGTGAGTAAATCAAAAAGGTAACAAAAAAAGGTGTCTTGTGATTTTTCGATAAAATCATAAAACGTCGTCCGTATTTTTATAAAATCGTGAAATCGTGAAATTGTACGTTTTCCTACGTTTTTTTTCCTCTTAAGTGCTTTTAGTTTAAAAATGGCGTTACAATTTTTTAACTTGAGCTTTCAGAAAAAATGCTTAACGTAAAAATCAGAGCAAGTTTACTAGGAAAAACGTGTCCACAGACTAGAACAAAGAAAAAATAAAAAATAAACAGCATTATAAAACCAATAGCACCCTCGGAATATAAAATTGAAAAATTAAAATTGGTCCACATTTTTTACTCAATCGATTTTCGTCAAAATTTGATATTAAAATTTCTTTATAAAAAAATTAATTTTATTGAATTCAAATTTTTTTTTTACCACAAAGTAAGACTCTTAATGAACCTCCCGTTTAATTTTCATGCATTTCTGTTTAGTATACAAATTTTACCACAGAGTACCTAACGAATAAAAATGATGTACAAAACTCTCAAAATTAAAATGTCTATTATATATATTTATCATCAATAAATCGTGCATTGTTTGTAGGTAATCTGTATTTTGTTCTGCTTATTAATTATGAAATATGTTATGGATAAAATATTTACTCGATACTATAACAAATTTTAGGGGGCGCTAATTTCAAACTTGGGAGTGATAAAAAATAACTAGTATACATCCTAGTTGTACCTATGCTCTTTAACTTTTATCTTTTACGTTTACATTGAACCACCATATATATATAATAATGTGAAGGTAGATAGTTGCCTACGTTGTATCAAATATAAAAATATATGTTATAAAAATCACTTACTTCGGATTGAAATTCATTCCAGCGTTGTGTAACGTCTGATTGAATGCCATAACTTAAAAAACTGAATTTCATTTCTTTTTTCACTATAACTTCCTGAATGGCTTTTCTATTAATTATTGTTATTCCGAGGCCAAATTGAAATAATGCACCAGCAATCATTATACCACTCATCTAATACGTGCATTTTTAAATTTTAAAAAAAAATATTATAATTTTAATACGTACCTACCTATTGAATTATTCGTATTCAATAATTATATTTTAAATTAGGTATAAAGACATTATAAACAGCATAGGTCATAAATTCATAACTGACAAATTTATTTAATTTTCTGCCTTCCGTAACTAAAATCCTCCTGATCAAATTAGGTATTTTTTCAATAAAAAAATGTAATTTATCAACATGTAACGACAAAGTTAAGAAAATAAGTTAACCTGTAGCTACTTTCAGCGATACACGAGAATACGAATTGTAGAGATTCAGAAGCTGTAGCTAGTATAAGGGGGGTTGTTAAAAAATAAAAAAATGTTTGATTAAATTTATGAATCTTATTGTAATGAATACGGTTATCTCAGAAATGAAATTAATTTTTTATTCTGAATTTTTATTTTTTCACAAACTGAGTTTAAAAATCAATAAATTGAAAAGTATTCAAAACGATCGGTATTGACGAGAATCAAAATATGTATCTAAACCAGGTTTTTGGTTTAGTGGGTTACCACTGTGACTGAAATCACGCCTCATCTTGTATTTCAGATTGATAACGTTATTAACACGTTCTTAGCAGTATGGTAACATTAGATCATTTACTATATCATATATGATTTAAGATTGTAACCTTAATATACCTGACGTTTTGAAAGATACATTTGAATTCATGCCCAAACTGATCTTTTTTAGTAGTTAAATTTTTCAAAAACATGTCGTAAAATAATCAGACAAAACTATAGATTTAGGGAAAAATGTTAATATGGACTTGAAATATGCACAAAAACTTATATTTGCCTTTTCTAGGGGTGGACAAATTTTCAAAAATGTTTAGCCGTTTTTGAGCTATTTGTAGATATTTTAATTTTGTAAGTTTTGTATGTAATTTTTATTCGGTAGGTACTCTGTGGTAAAATTGTTAGACTAAACAGAAATGCTTGAAAATTTAATAAGAGGTTCATTAGTACTAAGAGTTCAAAAAAAAAATTGAGTGTAATGTAGTTTTTATATAAAGGAATTTTAATATCGAATTTTGACTTAAATCGTTAAGTAATTTAAGTAAAACATTACGCGGAAAAAATTTAATTTTAAGAACGATGGTGAAATTAGAATTGAGCGGACTGACTTAGTTTCGAAATTATAGTTTTTTTAAATTCTGTAATTATATAGTTATTATAATACGTATTACGTTGAAAAATGAATAATTATTTGTAGTATATCTGTCGTATTTTAGTGGTCGTACTCATCTGTTGTCATCCCAGAGATCATAAATTTAAACCCGAATTTCAAAAAAAACTGTTTGCATTTTTTCCCCCTGTTTAAGTAATAGGGAGAAAACAAATACATTTTTGGTGTACTTAGAGACGCTAGCCGTCGCTCGTTATCTAAATATCTACTAATACTATCTTAATTGAAAAATACCCTTTGGTTTGTTGTGCAAACTTTTGAATAGAAATCATGCTCCGTGTATCAAGTGTAACCCCTTTTTTGAAAGAAAATTTTATCTATATGGTATTTTAGGAAAGTCATTTTTTTATTTTACAAAAAGTTTTCATAATAGTTAGGAAAAACCGGGATAAAATGTCGGAAAAACGGGAAAATTTACAAAAAAAACGCTTTTATAATTAAATTAAAAATATTCGTAGTGACTTGAAATTTGAACAGAAAACTTACATTGACCTTTTCTAGACGAGGTAAAACTGTAAAAACATTTGAGCAAAATTTGAACTATTTACAGATATTTTAATTTTGTGAGTGAGTTTTTGGTATAGGTACCTACACTCTGTGGATAAAATTGTTAGACTAAACAGAAATGTTTGAAAAAATTAAACCCCCTAAAAAGACAGTTAAACAAAAATAACAAGTTATTTTAGATTTTTATCAATCGAAGAATTTTAAACCATACATTTTTTTTCATTTTGAATATTTAAATGAATCAACCTGTAGGTTGATTACCTGTACAAAAAATGACCAAAAAAAAGGTTTAATAAATTATAATCTATATATACACAGTAACAAAGTTGTCTTCGTATTTTTAAAGCACCATACAATGCAAATATGCACGACAACATCATTGCAAAGCCGCTGTATAAACTGAAAAATATTGGCTTATTTGATTCTAATTGCAAAAATGTTCTAGTAATATTCAAATTTGATATATATTTATCTGACGTGATCATTAAAACAATTGAACATAGCTGAAAAAAAAAAAAACAGGAAAACCATTTATAGAAATAAAATCAATATGAAAACCTCCATACAATATAATATAATATAACAATTATATTATGTTGTTTTGTACACATACAGGTGTCCCATAAAGATATGCTCATTGCGCATGGGCGTATTTACGGGGGGATAGATCATCTATGACCTTTTTTTTTTAGTGCCAAATAATATTTATTGACCTATTACTCTTTTTCACATTAGTGATAGATATCATGAATAACTGATATTTAGGATAGAGTAGGATTAAAGATATTTAAATTATGTATAGCCGCAGAGTAGGGTTAAAAGCAGTTCTCTTAAAAAACTATAAGAAAAAAGAGTTATATCTCATACTAACTGAAAAAAATTATAAGTATTCCAAATAATAATTTAACATCAGTTTATGTGTCAGTCTGTACTAAAATAAATAAATAATGTATTTATTTTCTTTATTACTGACAGAGAAATAGTGTACATAAGTCAATTAGCCATAATAATAATCAATTGGCGAATACGAATACAGCATGCTGCTTAATTATAAGGATTTATTCAGTTTGTAATATTAGCTTTTGTGTCTATTCTAGAGTTCCTGTTAGTTAAAATTAGAATTTTAGAGTTTCGGTTCATAAAAATACTAATATTAATATAAAAAATTTGTTTTAGACTTATCTAAATACTCTGTCAAAATTTCAAGTCCCTTCAAATATTTTAACTTGAATTACAACGAAAAAACCAAATTGAAAATAATGCATTTTCGTAAAATTCACGTTATGTCTACGGTTTTATTAGGTTATAATGAATTATTAATAAAACTACAGAGAAAATCAAAAATCAAGTAACTTATACTCATGAACACTATTAAAAATTCAATTAAAATGGTCTCTGTCATTTTTCGATTGAAGTAATTTTCATGGTTAAAAACATAAATTGAATATATTAAAATAATTGAACCGGGACGCTACGTTGTCGTTAATATTAATCAATTTTAATTTTTTAACTTTTCCCAATTATTAGGAAAACTTATTTGGATATCCAATAACGATTTACTCTGTCAGCGGTTAAATATTAAAAGGATCAAAATCGATATTTTGTCATTTTTGATTGGAGCAATTTTTCTGGTAGAAAACTTAAGTATAACACAATAAAAACAATGCAAACGGTAACGCCAAAGCGCATTGTAAATATTTGCCGTTTGTCTATAATTTTCTTTTGGTTTTCCCCAATTATTTCAAAAAAATCCTTGGAAAATCAAAAAATAATTAAAGAAAATTACCTTTTGGCTCTATAAGTGCTATAGTCTATTCTAATTCCTCGATACGGTCCTAATCTAAAACTTGAAAAAAAGGGTAATTACACAATATTTAAACCAATAATTGAAATAACCTTTAAAAGAGACTGTTGCAGATTTGAGAGGGGGCCGAAGTCCCTGTACCTCTGAATCTTGAGAGTACACGGTATACAATATATATGGAGTGTACTCTATGGGAACACCCCAGGTTAAAATATACATTTAATATTGTATATAATTAGTTAATTATTATTAACTGAATATTTTTACGAAGCTTTTTACTTTAATTCCTTCATTTATGATGAATAGTTCTATAATATGCCCATGTAAAATAAACACTGCCCTTGCAAAAAGTTACATTTATCTGGGTAAAATACAAATCGGTGTAAATATCAGACGAGAAAAACTATTTTCAATAAAATGAATATTAGACTTGATGTCTTTCCAATCAAAATTCTTAAATATAAAGAAAGGATAGATAGAGTTCTCAGAATCGGATTGTATAGGTATCGTATATTATATCAATAATGTTTTATTATTATAGAAGATTTGTCAAAAGAAAATTAGATTCACTATAAAAATTATTGTTAATAATATTAATCCCTATTATGGGGATATTGTAGGATTCAGGAAACATCTTAACGAGTGGTGATTTTTTTAATTTCTTTAATATTATTACCTTAATATTTTAGATTCTGAGTGGAGCGAAAAAGCTTATGGTTATACAAAGATGTTATTTTTATTTTTTTTTTCTATGGACAAATTTCCTACTAGAGATTTTAGCAATTTTTCTAAAAAGAAATTTCACTGGGAAGGTACTTTAGAGAGGTTGTTTTTCGATTTTATCCGAAGTTTTCTCAACAAATATGAAAAAACCAAAAAAAAACGGGATCCATTTTAATTTTTAAATTGGAATAATTGGAATTTTACCATATTATGACATATATATTTTTGACAAAGCAGCACTATCAACTGAACTTCGCTCATAATGGTAAGAATGTATAGTTAAATTTCGTTATCAATATTTGTGTTATTTTGATGATAATGGAAAACAAATAATATTATTATTATATTTATTTATATTAGACATTTTTTTTTTATTTAAGTAGGTTGTTTTCTTGTTTTTACTGTGAAGAGTTTTGCATAAAGTCTATAACTCACAATTAAAAAAACATTTGAATAAAACATTATAGACGGTTCAGTGTACATGAATGCAAGTAGATCTTTCCATTTTTCGGTTTTATGATGATTAACTAAACATCTGCTGTCAATAGAAGTCATTGAACTATGACCTTCAAAGAACAACGATAACGGCGTAGTTTTTAACTCGTGTAACTGTTGCCAACTTGGATTCTTTGCATTATATATATCTAATTAATTTAATGAAATGATAATAAATTACTTTTTATTTTTTTTCAATTAAATTTAAAGCAATATAATATAGGTAATTAACATAAAAACTTATATTAGGCGGGTTGTAGATATATCAGTGGCGGTTTTTAAAGGGTAACCCCTCTTGACATTTTTATTACACATTACGTACATAGGTACCTCATGGTATTAAAAGATAATTTCCTCTATATAAGATAAGATTTCCTCTATGTTAACTTCTGTCCTCTGGTAACCATTATGATCACAGTGACCAAGAACGTGATTATTAATTATATTACACAGACATAACACAGGATATTTTTGGTATAGGGTTTTTTTTGAACTAGATCAAATGTCACGGATCAATTGTGGTCGAATATTATATACCGGGCCAAATAACGGGTCACCATGCAACCGGGTCACTGTACTGTGCTAAGTGTGCTCATCCAATTTTTTTAGTTAAATTTTGTAAATATTTAAATTCAAATTTTTGGAATTTTTAAGTGTTCTTAAAGCCAATATTTTCAAATACTTAGATTTTTCACAACATTTAATGAGTATCCTGTAGCGATACCAACTTTGGTTTTTCAAATGAAAACCTATATTACAAATTCTATAAATAAATGGAGTATTGCTTAAAATTAATTTTAAGTCTTCGAAAATATCGACTTTAACTACGCTTTAAAATTCAAAAAATCACAATTTGAATGTAAAATTTAACCTAAAAATAACTTGTATCACTTGATATGACTATAACTTGATCATCCTGTATAATAAATGTCTATATCAGTAATGTAATACCTGGCATTGGTTGTATAATATACATATCGTAATAATAATATATAATACATAATATATTTATGGTCGGATTTAGGGTTTTTAAGACCCCAGGTTAGGGATTTAGGCAGTGTATGCGATGGCACCTCTTACTTTTAAAACAGTCCTAATTAGGATGCTAAAATCATTTACCATTTTTTTTTAATTCAAATTAAATTATATTTTTATATTAATAATATTGTTTCCTATTATTTTACTGTCAGTAAAAAAATATCGAGCTATCAAGTAGTTGGGTAAATAAATGAATGTATCGTATATTTTATAATCTGCAATACCTGATGCCTATAGTATACAGATATAAATAAAAAAAACCGCTAAAAAAAAAAACCTATAAAAGTTGGATAACTTCGGGGTTGAACAGTTAACGGTTGCTATTATAGAAACATTGAAAATTATTTCAATAATAAATTATAAAAACTTTACCAATTACAATGGTATAAAATGAAAGTTTTCTTCATAGTTTAAAATGTAAAATCATACTTGATGGACGATGATTAAAGTCTAAATGATTTTATGGTACCAAATGTTAAAAAAGAAGAAGTTAAGAATATCGATTTAGAAAAAACTGTAGATGTATTTGCTGGACTTAGAAATGGTATTCTCTTAGATATCCTCTTCATAGTCATATAAAATAATTTGTTTTAGATAGATTTAATAGATGGCATATTAGTTAAAATAAATTTTAGTATTGAAATTTTTGATTTCAGTCAATCCGTTTACAAGATATTCCACTTTTAAGTCTGGGTTAGAGGAGAGTAGTGAAGTATCAGTTGTGTGGTAGTGCGGCGCGTGACGAGTGTTAATACTTCTCTCCTTCAACTCAAACTTAAAAGTAGAATATCTCGTCAAAAGCTTGACAGAGATCAAAAATGTCAATACTAAAATTTATTTTAACTAATATTTATGGACATTTTAATATAGGTTGTCATTTGAAAATTAAAAGTAAGTAGTGGTTTAACCCCCAAAAATAAGGGTGACAAAAAATAACCTTTCCGAGATAATGAGGGTACACACTTAAATGGATCACTTAGTATATTAAAGTCTATTTGGTAAATAAAAATAAAAGAAACATGTTAGCTGTTAGTTAATTGTATTAAATTAATTATAGTTAAATTATTTTACATTTATAATTATTATAATAAAATGTTGTTTACATTATGTTGAATATATACAGTATATGCACTATAGTCTAGTGTACTTAAATAATATTTAGTATTAAATTGATACTTTTCGAAATTTCGTTATTACAAATTTGTCAACCATTTGATAAAAATCAAATGATCTCAGTATAACACTTCCAATACTTAAAAAATCAACCCCTGATCATCTAAGTCCGTGAACTATTTTTTTTATTATATATTTTATTTTTGAAAATAATTGATCAGTTACAGTACCACTACATTTTGAAACCATCAAGACTAAATACATACGCAACACTATTTCTATGTTAGGAAAGTTTCATTATAAATTATTTTAGTTAATAATACATATTACCTACTACTATTACCTACTGGAACTCAAAACCCGCTAAATATTAGGAACCGGAACCGAATTTAAATATTTTCAAATAACCGAAACCGGAACCTGTACCCATATTTTAAAATTGAAACAACGGGTTTTACATTAATAAATTATTTTGTTTTTCCTCAGTGGTTTATGCTCAATTTATCGGCTATAATTCTTATACCACAGATTAAAATACGACTGCGTTGATACTTTATTTTTATTTTTGATTAGAGCTGTTTATTTTTTGTGAAATCATGATAAGTAATGTTATGACTTATGAACTCTATTTTTGTATATTTAAATTAAAATAAAAATAATCTATAGGTACTAATAAGTTACAATGGTATACTATTATTTTATCGACTACTGTCAATAAATGAAAAACGCAGACTGTTTCGGGAGCGAATTAGGGTTTTGTAATACATCAACATACCTAATGGTTTATCTATTGTTCAAACAGCTGCATCAGATTGTCAAGTTATAGGATCATTGACAGAAGACTGTATAAGGAAAAGTCGCCCTCGGTGAGCACGAAATCGTCATCCCCAGGCCTTTTTCCCTCACATAGGGAACATGAGAAACGCCACTTAACCACCAAGAGGCCTTGCACGAATTATATAAAAATATTTTTGGAATTATTTAATACTGGTTTTAACTAGAACCCTACTTTAAACTCCTAAATTAATTTTCAAAACAGAAACCCGAACCAGAACCTCTTAATAAAATGATTAAGTACCGAAATTGTAAAAACTAAAATACATACCAGTCCCTAATATTAATATGCCAATTGAAAAATAATAAATAATAATATAATTTAATATAAATGTATCATATTTTATTTAATAAAATAATAAAGTAACAACAAAATTATTAAATATAACATTTTATTTGATCCACTAGTATATGTGATTAAAAAACGCTTCGATTATTTAGTTATTAGGATTATTATTATTAGTGAATTTGCACTAAAAAAAAAAAAACCATTCAGTTAAAAATAGTGTCTAAAACTTAATTTATAATTCAATTTTAAATTTTAATACACTGTCATGAAACAAATTTTAAACATACTCTAAGGCCCTGATTTTTTAAAACGAAGTAAGTACTTGTCCTGTCTATCTCCAATCATAAAAAAGTTCACAGTATTTACTATTTTACTAACCTGTGGGGACCTGACATAAGTCGAATTTTGCAGGGGCTTTGAGGCCTTGTCCCTTGGCCCTAAATCCGGCCCAGCATATATTATAAAATCAATAGTTAGTGTTAAACTAATATACCCAACTATTCATTATGCTTTTAAAAAAAATTATATTATAAAGATAAGTAGGTTTGGATAATTTGGATAGTTTGGATGATTTATATTAATGGAAAATTAATTTGATACACATTTTTAGCCACATGCAGTTTGTTAAGGCAAGTTCTTTAAAAATCAAATCTTATTCTATATTTAGGTTGTTTTAAATCTATATTGATAAATGTTTCATTTGTATAGTATTTAATGATAATAATTAGGTGCCTACCCATATAATATACCTATATGGTTACATACAAAATAATATTATATTATATACTATTTAAAAATTACCGTTTTGACTGGGGCCTGGCTTTTTGTCTGTATGAATGGTGTAGTTATTAATTATACTTTGATCATTGGGAGTTTCATTTGAAGAACTCGAATTTTCATAACCCATCATTGAATGATAATTTAATAGTTCTCAGTTAGATAATATTTAGATGACTACTATCTACGTACCTGTATATTATTTATTTATTATGACTTTTATAATAGATATTCTAATATCAATTGTATTGTTATCAATAATGCAATGAGGAGTTGTAACTTAGAAACCAAAAAAATAATAAATGCTTATAGATTATAGGTACTTAATTGAGAAATAATTTGAATCGATTGATGATTCATTTAAAAATTATTTTGGTTCTAAATAATGCCAACACATTTTATCAAATATTTTATCGATTAAAACTATGTTATAATAATAATATATTAGTTGGTCTGTTGGTCTTACATCTTCTTCTCTATCATCTTCATCTCAAATTCTGGACATTCTCGTCTTAAACTTCCACTTGGCCCGATTCCTCACATCTTCCTCGCATACACACACCGTTCTCGTATTCTCAATCGCATCCAATCACTTTTTTTTTTTGTCTTGTTCTCTCCCACTACGTTTATATTTTCATTACAATTCTTACTTTTTCTGATTCCATTTTTCTCATGATATACTCGAACCGTATTAGTCTATTTTTCTCATTTTGTCGCTAACAACATACACTACTACTAGTATAAAATCTTAATCTCACCTAAGCTACCCTATACGTACTCATTCCCGAACATATTTTCTATTGTTACTCCTTTCATCCAGCAAAGCATTCTCATCCCTGTTACATTTTTCTGTTTACTGCCCAAGATGAATGGGATGAAGGCGAAGGAGAAATATATATAAGCATATGACCATATGCCAATCCTATAGGTATTATTATTTGGTAATAATATTTAAAATGTAGGTAAATACAAGATTCCTTTAGATGTATAGCCATATTATTATAAAATGTAGTATAATAGTACCTATTATATACATATAATTTATTACTATAATCTATACTCTATAACACTGTCTAAAACAATACAAGATAATGGCACTTAATTAAACTTCGTACCAAAAAATCAGTTTATTGGTAGTTGGTGATAAATTATATGTTTGGATCCTCCTCCCAAAAAAAATCCTAGCCTGTAGGTTTTAATAAAATTAAATAATAATAATTCACTTCAGTTCAATTTTGATAAATCTACATTTCTACAATTTAAAATTAATAATAGCCCTATTTTAGAATTTGATAAGATTATTTGGCATGATAACTTCTGTAATCCTGATACCAGCTATTATAATTGCCCTGATATTAATAGGGCTAATTTTATAATGTATATAGGTCGATATTTTGATGATCCCTTAAAGTAGGCCATTAATATTGATAAATTAATAGCTCATTTAAGGAAATTATTTTATATTTTTAAACCACTAAAAAAATATTCTGTGTAATAATCTGATACAAATAGTTTATAAAGCACAAATATATAATACAATTTATTTAATAAGCCGAGACTCTATTATCTAGTATCTTTTTATATAAAGAATGAGGAATATTTTTTAATTTTACTTCACTTCATTTAAATCATGTTTGTCCGTTATAATTTAAGTATAAACATACAATTTAATATATAACTTTAACAATCCATACTCATAATACTCGTTTTAGAAATAATATTAATTTACCTATGTATTACTAAGTTAAAAACAACATTCACTCATTCTGGATCATATGTATTTGTGAAATTTTGTATTAAATTTAATGTTAATATTTTGGACTTTTATGCGTCGTAGACGCCAATAACTTCAAAGTTAATAACATTAAATAAAAACGCAATGATTTAATAGGCGGAACTTTAACACAGTTGTCCACTAGTGATCGTGTCACACGATCACTAGAGAAAACCCCGTTTTATTTTCTCTTCCTTCTTTTTATAAAAAATAATACAATTTGTTTACATCTTATGCTCTACTTAAATTACTTGCTTCATTAAAACATTATTTGTATTTTTGATGATTGTTTATTTTTGTGACATCGATTTCGTTTAAACATATAGGTAATGAAATACTTATTAATATTTACTAAAATATTGCAATTGCGTATTACTACAGTTCCCGTTGTTAATAAATAAAAGTTTTTTCTAATTTTTTTATCTATTTTACAAGCTAAAATTATGAATACCTAACATTTTGTTCATAATAAATATCTATTTTACAAAGAAAATTTACTTGCACAAGTTTAATGTAATAACATTTAGTCTAAATTTTCAATTTCACAATGTTTTTTTTCAATTTTACAATTTGTTAATTCAATGAATAATAATTCAATTTCAATCTCAGATATGTCTGTCTTTATGAAACAAAGAGAGAGAAAAATTTAACCTTGTATATTTAGTAATTGTATTACAAAGAAATTGATTTTGATTTAACATTTTTATTAAAAATAATAATATTTTAATTAAAAGCCACTTATAGTCACTTCTTAATCGATTAATAATAAATTATTGGAATTCGGTATTTTTATTTAATTGTGCAAATCGATGGCACAAATTAATTAAAAAAATAAATATATTTGTCCCTTCTTTTTTGTTTTAAATATTATATTATGATTTATAGGACTATATGTACTGATGTACATATAGTAATATATATATATAATATATATCAACACATGTAATTAATATAAATATGGTATTAAATATATGCGTTATAGGTATAATATAATTTTGTTTTGAACTACCTATTCAAAAACCTGATTATATTTCGTTAATAATTTGTATTTTGCAATTTTCTTTAATTTATTTAGTAATACCAAATGGCATTCTTCTTACAGTATTTATTCTGTTATAATGTACTTACATACGTGTACATAAATACGAGGGCTAATCAAAAAGTATCAAGACTGGTAGTGTCATTCGGAAAAGCAGCATCGAAGAGCAGTAGGATTGATATCACTTGCTTCTATGACTTTTTCTGAGTACATTTGTTTTTATTGCTTCTCTATAAAATTCTTCGGTTTGATTTCACTGATATTTTTGTAAAATATATTTTTCGAGTTTGGCGATTTTTTAATAAACCCAAAAGAAGAGTAACTTGACAGATTTGGAGATTTTAGAAAATCTGTCTGCATTTTTTTCCAGTTTCAGAGGGATGCAACATTTCGTGGTTTTCGCCATTAAATGTCAATTGAAAAACTGAAAATGTGCCCTCGAGTGGCAGCAAGTTCCGCTTCTTTTGGATTCATTACAAAATCGCCAAACGTGAAAAACAAATATTAGAAAAATACCGTCAAATCAAAACGAAGAAGTTTATAGAGATTTTATACGAATAGATGTGCTCAGTATAAGTCGTAGACGCTAGGTTTACAAATCGTTTTGCTCTTCAACGCTCGGTTTCCGAGTAATATTATCAGTCTCGATACTTTTTGATTAGCTCTCGTATACATAATATATTTTTCTTTTTTAAATTTAAATTAATTTTAACATTAGAGGAAAAAAAATATCCTAAATACCTACATAAATTAAATCAATTGCATTTCTCTGTGTGGCAAATAACACAAATAATGTGTATATTATCTAAAATTTTTATTTTTATTTTGAATTTTTTGTTTTATTTTTCCCTGCGTTTTTAATTCTATAATAGGTATAGCATATAATTTTACCAATTTAAATTTTTGTATTTAAGTGTATTAAAGATATCTGTTAGTTATTTAATTGTTGAAAATTTTGATTTCTAAATTAAGCATATCACATGTCTCTAAAAAGATTTTATATATTTGTTAACTGGAAGGAAAAAGTTTTATTTTAATTTGAATATGAATAGTTTTGAAAAAAATTATAATAATAATAATTATTATTATTATTGGGAAATAATATGGGATAAATATCACAGAAAATATATAGATTAATTTACAAAAACTTAAAAAAATAAAAATAAATTATTAAAAATCAGTATATATAATAATACACATATATTTCAAATATAAAGATGGTAAAAATATAATAAATCGCTCCAGCCAAAAAAAAAATATTTATATATATTTTAATAAAATCAAAATATAACCTCTGAAAGAAAAATAAATCAATTTTCCGGGAAAATAAATATTCTAACCCATATATCATCCCAAAATAAGAACGCATGGAAGTCTATCTTAGAGATGTATCTACCTATATATCCCTCGAGAGAAAAAAATAAATACAAGATATAAAACTTCTTAGTAGAACGCGTACAGTCACGAATACACAATTTTCCTCTAAAACTCACTTTTACAAAAAAAAGACACACAGACAATAATTATAATTTCACATTCTACTGTTTCCCTAGATGTTAGAAATAGACTATTTTCGTACTTAAACGTAATAAAATCTGCAACAAGATCTTTTGTACCTCCCACAGTAGTAACAATTTATTTGTATGTGTTAGTCGAAATTTGATAAAGTCCAATTATAAAAAAAAAGCCGTTACTGGGAACGGGTGAGGCCACTATTATAGGCGAGTAGTAGAAAAAAAGGTGGGATTCATTAAGTTATTTAATTGATACCATTAACAAATGATGATACATATATATTCACCATTATATGATACACCATTAATAACAAAAAACGATTTGGAGTTAAGTATTATACGTATGTTTACTGTACCTTTGTATACATGTTTTGAAAAGCCGTAATATTTACGATTTTCTTAAAAATTTGATTTTAACAATCGTTTAGGAAAAAAAAATACTATATTAAACAATTTTTTTTAACCACTAAGTATGACTTGTATCAAATTTTCAAGCATTTCTTTTCAGTCAAGCAATTTATCTACGGAGTAACTACCAATTAAAATGCGTAAAAAACTCTCAAAATTAAAATGTGTATAGCTCAAAAAATTGATCATAAAAATTTAACACAATAGATCACTTGATATTTTTCTACTAGAGCGATATTTGTTATAGAAAATATAAACCGTAATAATTTAAAATAATGAAATAGTGCCGTAATTTAAAATAAATATTATATTACGCATTTTTTTATTTTTCCTAATTATTATGAAAAATACTTTAAATATCAAAAAATAACTTTCTCTGTCAGTGTCTAAATGTTTTAAAAGAACAAAATCGGTAGGTAAATTACATTCCGAATAATTTTCTATAAAAAGTGAATTCAGTCCTAATTGTGATTGAATTTATGTGGTTTATTAACGCTGTATTTGGCAGCGTTCCTTTTAAAAAGTAATTCGTTCCACTTCCTCGTTCTTTTTAGATTCTGAGTGGAACGAGGAATATATTGGTTTTACAATGTTTATTTTTTTTTTTTATGTGAATACTTTTTTTACCGGAAAACATACTCTGTTTATCAAGTGTAGCAACTTTTCTAAAAGGAAATGTACTTTGGGTGATACTTTAAAGAGGTAGTTTTTTTTAAACTAACATTAATATTCGACATAATGAGGGAAACGTCAGTCTTGAGGTTAAAAAAGATTTAAAGTTTAAAAAAAAGATTAAAAACCTCTATTACCTCTCTAGTTGAGCCTATGACAGTGACCCATCTGTCCCCAGTATCAGCTCTCTTTTTATTGTTGGCTGTGGTCTGTATAAGTATAAAATATAAATAAGTAACATCACGTACTAACGCTACTCCAAAATATTTAACACTACCGGTTGCGATGTAGTGGAGAGAGAACGTCGCTGAGTAAGGCAATATCGGAATTCATGGTGCCGTTTGCAGCAGCATGTTTTGACGGCATAAAATTTACATTTGTCCATTAAAATTATTTTATTCGGGATAAAACCGAGTGGGTCATTTTAAACAAAATATTCACAATATTATAACTACAAAAGCAGTTAGTCAAATTTGAAAAAAAAATAATATAAAAATGATATTTCATAATCATCCTTTTTTAATGGTAAAAAGTTAGTTGCTCAACTATAACTACTGTCCTAGTGGTTCTTTTCCGCGCAAAATGATTTTTACTAACAAATTTACAGAGGTATACTCTTAAAATTATCTTAACACTTAAATTATATTTAATTGCTGTTTTCAATCTAATTTTGACTAAATTGATCAATAATAATATAAATAATGAGGAACAAAATTAAGACGTTTTATGATATACAATCGTCGTGGAAGTCATACTATTAAAAATTATTTTTACAGATAGCCTTCTTATTTTAAGTAATAATATAGTATGAAAATAATAATATTAATAATTGTATAGAGATTTTAAATGAAACAATTTCAGAATTCTCTTACTCTGCTCTTGAATATTATGAATATATTACTATTTCCTAAAATGACAAAGAGCTCACTAAACTTTCATATAATATCCATAGTAATATTAATAACTTGAACAGTAAAGATGAATCAAGTATAAGATATATATAACAGTGATTGTGATTCCAAATATATTCCACCTATAGACATTAATTTATCAGAACAAAATGAAGTAAGTACCTAAATAATCATAGATGGGCAAAATACCTAGCATTATAGGTGTATATATTTTTTATTATTAGATACCTTTTAAGGATTTTAAATTACTTCTAAAATGTTCTAAAGACTTCTAAATTATTGTAATGTAAGACCATTTTGTAATTCATGAATTAATAAAACATAAAATTATAAGCTCATAATATTTTATTGTTATATTATATTGAAAATGTAAAATTACATTTAAAACATACCCATCACTATCTGGAATACTATTCGGTTATAATACATTAAATTTGACTATTTTTTTTTTTTTTTTAAAACTCTATTTAATATTAGTCAAGTGATAGGTAATTAATAACTATAAATTGTTGAACATAAGGTAGAAGTCTAACTACAACAAATAAGAAGAAAACACAAATAACAAGAAAACGTACTAGGAATAATTTTGAATGGATTGATGTTAAGACAAATTCAATTATTAATATAACAATACATACACAATGGTCTACTTGTATATTTTCATTTAATTTTAAATTAAACTCATAAAAACTAGATTTGTATTCTAAATATTTTATATTTACCAAAAACATTTAGCTTTATTTAATATATCACAACTTTCAGTGAACTTCTCGCCTCCTTTTAAATAAGGTGGTGTGAATTCTCTGTAAGCAATACAAACCCTTCTTTCTAGAATATCTTCTCTGAGTATACAATGTTCCCATAAATATCTAGGTTTTCCATATAAAACTAAAAGTGATCTTCTTGGCATTAAAATTCGAACAACATCAACTGGATAGTTAGCATTGTTTTTTGAAATAGGCGAGCATTCAATGTTTGGAATATAGTCTATGTTATATTGGTTAGTGTACTTAATGTGATGTGGAGTTAATGTAAGTACAGTATCTGCTTGTAAGCTTAATGTTACAATTCTTTCACCCCAAATCCAACAATCATCTACATGAGGATCAATTGACGCACCTGATTTTGGATTATATTCTAATGAACACTGCTCTATTGTAAAAAAGTTTTTCATAATTGGAATTTTTACAAAACGGTCTTGGACGAATTTTGTGGGCGATGGAAAACCACTGAAATTGCCCATTGATAATCGGCGTTTTTTAAAGTTGCACTTTGGCCCAAAGTTCTAAAATGTATTTAACTTTAATAAAATTCAAAAAATGCAAGTCATCTAAAAAATAACATACTTGTTTTCTACGACCACTTTGTGATATATCCCAAGGAATAGCATCTAAATTGTTTATGAGTACTTCTTCTTCTTTTTCAGAGATAAAATCATGTTCAATGAAAATTCCATCTAATTTGTATGACATACCAGTATGATTGGGATGGTTTTTATATTCATTTGCATCCCAACCACTCCATAATAAATTGCAGAAAGAGCAATAAGAAGCAATAGCTAATTTCTAAAATACAATTTTAAATAGATTATTTGAATTAATCGAACAATTATTTTTTAAATTATTATTTTTATATTAACTTTTAAACTTTCAGCATCAACAGTAGGAGTTAAATTATATTCTTTTTCACATACAAAACAAGTTCTAACTCCTTTGCATCCACATAATTGTGATCTGTCCATCTAAAACATTTCCAAAAATGTATTATAAGAACAATAGTAAATATTCTTCAATTTATTCTTTGCTTCAGAAAATCATTTATGTATTATAATGTATGGTAATACAATTCCATATAAAATAATTATATACAATACACATATACTATAAAATATAAAGTAATTTAATAGTAATAAACCAGTCTTAATAGGAATAGAATTTATAATTTAAATTAGTTAATTTCATATAAGACAAATTATCACTATTAAATTTTTTGAATCAAATGAACTACATTTATTTGAATATTACAGTAATAAATTGTAATGCAAAGATAATACAAATTCAAAAAGTTAATCCTTTGTCTTTGTACATGATATTTTTAAAATTTTTTACCCTAAAATAAATAATTTTCTTACAATAAAAAGTTAGTAACATATAAAATACATTGACCTAATAACTATTAGATCATTACGTTTAAACACTAATCATCCAAATAATATAGTATATAATATATTAAAATGTTTAGTACATAATACAAATACTATAATTGAACAATATTATATTTTATTCAAAAAATTACATTCTTACTTTTAAAATTATTTTAACTAAATTAAATAGTCAACAGACAAAATTTGAACATATATCATTTCAATTATAATTACTGCATACTTATTGATGTAAGAACTAATAGATACATACCAATACAAAATATTTTGATAACATCTAATTTAATATTTTAATAAAACCTTAGTAATTCATGGAATTTGATAGTTAATTAAATTAAATCTAACAGTATACAAACTAATAACTGTTTAAAAAAATATCATTATGATTATTAAGGTATCTTAAGGTATTTAAACTTTTAACTCATAAATATTGTTTCCTTTTTTAATTATAATTGCTTCATTGTTTAATAACTCCACTACATTATAAAAATCTAAAGTAGCAATGTTTAATTGTTTTGATAATAACTTCATTTGATCTATACTAAAAAGTCGTTCTGTTTTACCATGTTTTAGTAATTCTGTTAACAATTTTTTCGATTGGGCTCGAATACCAGTTTTTTTTATACTTTTCTTGAATCCAAATCCACTAAATTCATCACATTGAGTTTTAACAAGACTAAAATTAAGTAGTTCAATAATTTCATATGCATCTTTTGCAGTTACTTGTTCTCTTAGTTCAACCTTGGCACGTGCTTGTGCCAATCTAATACATGATTCTAATTGTCTTATAGTTATAGGAATACCATAATTTAAATTATTAGAACGAAGTTCAATAAAAAATTGTTGTAACATTTCTTTAGCTTCATTTGACAAAGTTGGTGATGAAACATATTTTCTCGCATATGCTATATATTTACGCAATTCTGATTGAGAGATATATTCACTGTCTTTACTAAATTGTGATAATCTTTCTTTAAGTGAACTGTTCATTTTTGAAGAACATTCAATATTTTGTGTTTGCTTTATCTTATTTGAATGTATATTAAGCACATGTGCTGTTAGCTTTTTATCAGTTAATTCATCAGGTGTATCTATAAGTAAAAATATTAAATCAAAACGAGAAAGCATTGCTTGACTCATTTTCAAATTATCTAATACACTTTTATCACAGTTATAATGGCCACTAATTGGATTTGCAGCGGCCATTATAGTAGTACGACATGGTAAAGAGCAAATTACTCCACCCTTAGCAATGCTTATTGTCTGTTGTTCCATTGCTTCTAGCAAGGTATTATGATCTTGAGTCATTTTATCAAATTCGTCAATACAGCACACGCCTTGATCAGCTAATACAACAGCTCCAGCTTCTAAAGAAAAATCTGTACCTTTTTCTCTAGTTAAACTAACAGTTAGTCCAGCTGAAGAACAAGTACTTCCACAAACAAACACACCCCGTGGAGAAATATTGCATACCGACTGTAGCATTTGTGATTTACCAAGACCAGGATCACCAATGACTAAAATATGAATATCTCCACGTGTCTGATTTAGATAACAATTACTTCCACCAAATAGTGAAAGTAACATACCAGCTTTTACCATTTCATGGCCATATATACTTGGACATAAAGAGTTTACCATACATTCAAAGAGATAAGGTTTTGAATGAAGTTTTTGGATACAGTAATAATCTCTCATTGTAAAATGAAATTCTGTACTTGTAATTTTTCCTTTGGATTGATTTTTATTGTTTTGTATGGATATTACTTCAATATATTGCATAAAAATATTTGATTCTTTACTCACAGAATTTAGTTTGTTAGAATTGCATAATTTTTTTTTTACAATACCTGTAATAGTTATAACATCTCCTGGAATACAAGTATAGACTAAATCATTTGTGAGTTCACATTCAACAGTTCTAGGTACTCTACCACTTTCTCTGTGATCATCATTTTGTAATTCTTGAACTCTAATAGTTTGACAGTTGATAGTTTGAGTAAGTGGCGAATTTCTACAAATAGAAAATGAACGACCATGACATTTATTATGGTTACATTGTTTTGGTTTAGTAAATATACCATCAGGTTGTTTAATATTTTGAATTGAATAACAAGTATTACAAGAAAATGCTAACCATGAACATTGAAACTTTAAACAGCTGGCTTTTATAACAGTTCCATGAACTAAAATTAGTCTTCCATCTGTTTCAGCTTTTAAATGTTTCAAATGAAAGAGTGGACCGAAATTTATAATTCTAGGATGTATCATTGGTAAATCTTTGAATATAGTACAGTTATTTTGAACATTTTTGTTTAACTCATCCAATGCATACTGATGAATAGCTAATCCTAAACAACCCAGTGTGTAATTTGGTCGATGTGTTAAATCATCCCAGAAGTTTTCCCAAATTGATATGAAATCTTGATCTTGGTTAAGAGATTCAACGTTTAAAAGATAAGATTTATTCTCTACGAGTTGTTCAATAGACATATTTTGTTCCAGTTTGTTTAAAAATGACACAGAAGCTGAAATATATTTTACTGTTAAGCTATCTTTATTATACATTTCATTGGGAAAATAAAGTTGCCATTTGTGAAAAGGACATTCTTGAAGATATTCAACATTAACATTAATATCGCATTCATTAATTCTATTATTTATTTGATGATTATTCTTTTTGTACTTTTTCCAATGACCACAGCCTGTCCATTTAATTTTGTTAGGGTTACTCATAATAGTATTTGAATTTCACAAAACTAACTGAAAGTAATAAACATACATTTATTACTTAAATGTTTAAAAGTATGAAACAAATTAATAAAGAGAAAACAAGAATTCCAAATTGATTGGGTGTAAGATAGACCCAACCACATCAGCATAACTGTTACTTTGTGCTTAATGTTACTTTTCTGTTATAAAAATAAGAAGAAGAATAATATATATTTTATATTAAAATCTGTAAGTTGTAGCATAGAAAAGCAAACAGTTAAACAATATATATATATATAAAAAAAAATTACAAATAAACAAAATATATTATACAAACATATTTTTTGTTCAATAATTCTGAAATTCAAACTTTAATTTTGAGTAAGTAATACAATTAATTAAATACACTTACTTTGGAAATACTAATTAAATTTTATATTTAAACAAAAAAATCACTGTGACTGAAAAAAACTGTTACAATAAAATCTTTGAATCTAAACACATTTTAGACAATTGAAGCAGTTGATGATTAGTGTGATATCACAGAATTCTGTACTTCAATGATAAACTGGTGAATGGTAATATGATGTGATTTTAATTATGAAAAATTAAATAAGTGTCAGCAGAAAATGCCTTATGTATAAAATGTATATATAATTATTATGAAGACTAGAAAAATTCTAGTTTTCATGATTATTACTCCTGATAATAAAAAAACGGTTTTTCACTAATAAAATGAACGGTTCTTATCAGTTATTATTACCTGCCTACCTGGAATAAACGACATAGTTACCTTATTAGTTATTAGAGACGGCTATTTAAAAATATATAACTAGGTTTTAATGATTGTAGACATAAAAAAAAATAATATATTAATATATTATATTTCAACATTTTCTCCAATTTATATTAATTGCCAGTTAGAGTTAGATGTTAGTAGCAGTGTGCCTAATTAATAGTAACTGCAGTAACAACTGCTAAAATCAATTATCAATCTACAAGGTGATTTTTTTAACATGAACCAACTCAGAGGATTTTAGGTGAATTTGATTTCTGTTATTTCTTATCATTATGGAATCGTTTAAGCTTTATTTTTGATGTTCGGCGCCATTTTTTAAATAAAAGCACTTAAGTAGGAAAAACCGTAAAATGTTACGATTTCATTATTTTATAAAAAACGGACGACGTTTACTACCAGTAAAAATCAAATTTAAACGAAAATCACAAAAAAAATTACAGCACTTCAAATTATGTATGTATTACCGAATTGCGCTCGGATTCGTCTTTCATCAAGCAATGGTTTATCGTTGCTTACGGATATAAATGAAATTACCTAATGTATCCCACCTTCCCAACTTTTCACCTACAACAGTGGTTGCGCTCATCCCCATTATCAACTCTTTTTTTTTTTTAATTTTAAAAATACATAATTTTTGTATTTTCTTGCAATACCGTTAAAATGTGTAAGAATTTTCTCCTAAGAAGCTTATTTTTTCTTAGATTTTAAATTTATTCAAAACACTTACATATTTGATTGTGAATTAATTCGGCCGTTTCTTTGGGTAGGTTTTAAAAGTTCAAAATATCATTTTTAACTCCATATTTTGTATTAAAGTATCTAAAGGTTAGGTTAGGTTAGGCTAACAAATGGTTTGTGTTAAACGAGCCTATATTATCGGTCCTCGGCTGTCAGAAATTTTCGACAATTATTAATTTTATCATTGATTATAGTATTTATAATTAATGTTTTTAGTTATTCACGCATGACAACAATTTGGGACTAATTTTAAGAAACCGGTACTTATCCATGTCCCAATAGGAAGTTGAAAAATGTCGGGACTGTTTAGTAAAAACTCGTAGTATCCCGGTGAAATTGATATGAAAAAATAAATTATTTGATTTCTTGGTTTATTTTGTCATAGCGAAATCGGGACGAATGGCAACCCTCACCGTGTATCACATTTTTCAATCACTAGGTATTCAGAGTTGCCAGATGTACGAAAATTTAGACCATTTGTACAAGGTACGAGGAACATTATTCTCGTACACGTTTTATACTAGAAATCCATGAAGATCTAAATGTATTTATTTTTTTATTTAAAAGTTTTCAAGTTGTCCAAAAATGTAGTTTGACATTTTTTTCTAATCTTTTATAATATTAAAATATTCTATCAATATGTGTAATTTTAGAATTTTTATAAAATTTAATTAATAATGAAGATTGTATTGACTATGACGAAATAGATATGCTACTCAGATTTGTTAATTCGTGAAAATAACCCATTTAAATTATACAACACAAAGTTAAAACCACGGTTAAATATACAAAAATAAAATCATAAACTAATAACCACGACTTAAGATATTTTCATATATTTTAAATTGTGCTAATAACCATAGATTCATTATCCTATATTATTTATGTAGCACTTACTACCACTGAACTAATAATACTATAGTACACTATAAAAAATTACCTATTATAGTAAGTGCCGAGTAGTGGTAATTGGTAACCTTTATTCTATGGTGACAACTGCAGGTAATTGTAAATACCTTCTAAATACTTTTGTTGTTATTTGTAAATATAAAGTATTAAGATAATTGTATAATTTAATGAATGAATTAAATAATGTTGTTTTTGTTTTATTTGTCCTATTTATCCCAAAATAGTATTTAAGTTTTTAACACACTAGTTGTCCCACCTGGTGTTACCGGTGTCAGTATAAAGTTTAACATCATGCTAAATTATTTTTTTTTTTTTCACCATAGGTATAAAACAATTAAGATAACTGATAATGAAGATCACGATTTCAGGGAGCGATAATACTTTAGCGGGATACACCAAGACACGAGGTTTAATGATAAAGTAATAAAGAAACGTTTATTTACGACATAACAACATTAAACAAGTGCTCGCCAGCTGACTGCTTGTAGCGCGAGAACAGGCGAGCACGCATTTATTAGAACAAGATAAGTGGTAAAAATCAATTATACATGATGGGTCGGAGTCGGAAAACAATGTTTTGCGAGCGGCGCCGGTGCGAAGAGAGCGAGCGGAGCGGTCGAGACGTCGAGTCGAACGGAGCTGTGGCCGATGACTATTGAACGCCGACGGCGAGGGGAGTGTCCGACGTCCGCCGCGAGTGACGCGCAGCGGGAAGCAGAAATGTTGCGCGAAACCCGCCACAATACTATAGATTATATTAACATGTAATTTTAATGAATTTGATAGCTACAAGAATAACTGTTGGCATCCCTGGTATTCATCATTCGCTTATTTTTACTGTATAGTATAGATCACACTACTTGTTTTGTGTATATACCATATAAACATTATAATATACAAATATACTATAAATTGCCTTTGGAACCAAATGTGTCTGCCGTTTGCATTTCGTACGTCTCAAATATGTCACTGGCAGAAGAATTGCTTGCTGATCTGGAAGAAGATGGCTATGATGATAGTGAACCTATGATCATAGAAGATGAGGCTTCTCGTGAACTTCAAGACAATGCTTTGGTTCCAAAACAAACTGGTATTTTGAACAATATTTTATTAATATTATATATATCAAATTAATAAAATAATAATAATTAGTACTTTTTTGAATTTACTTATAGATTTTAAAAATGTTAAAATTCGGGATCTTGCTAAACTACGTGATTCAAAGCGCCTAATAGATATAATGCTACAAATAGATATATTTCAAAGCAAGCAACGAAATGGTGATGAAGTTTTAGGACCGTCCGAATCTGATCCTGAATATCTGCTCATTGTCGAAGCAAACAACTTGGTTGTTGAAATCGATGATGAAATTTGTATGATATTTAAAATATTTAATAGTTTAGAAATCAATTTTAATTGTATTGATTTTGTTTTTCAGTAATCATACATAAATTTGTTCGAGATAAATATTCAAAACGATTTCCAGAGTTAGAATCTTTAGTCGTTGGTCCATTAGAATATGTGCAAACAGTTAAAGAACTTGGAAATACTCTTGAACAATCAAAAAACAATGAAGTACTTCCAACATTTCTTACTCAAGCTACTATTATGGTAGTTTCTGTAACTGCATCAACAACTCAAGGGTAAACATATTTTTAATTATTTTATATTTACTATTCATTGTAACAATTTGTACAGTTTCTAGTATCATAGACTAGTGATTATCTACAAAGATTTGGAGTATAATTGATTTTTATTTTTTCCGGTATTGTATTATGTAGATATTTTGAAAATTTTACTTTTGTTTCGTGTACAGTTATAGTGCTAATCAGTTTGACTATAATTGTCATATAACATTAGCAAATATCAACTACTGTTGGTTAAATTACAACCCATATTTTTTTGAAGCTCCGATATTCTCAATATTTTGTTGAAAAATCATGGATGTACTCTCAAGTAGTTAAAAAAATAAAAAAATGTAGATACTACTATTGGGTACATAAAGTTATTTATATCAGTAAGCAACGATAAACCATTGCTAACAAAATACTATTTTGAGCGAAGTTCAGTTTTAGTTATTTTGAAAATAGAGATTAAAATTCACCATCTAGTTCAGCAATTCCTAAAGTGTGCGTCCTGGGGCACCTCGGTGTCTGTACAGGGGTGCTGTGTGATCATTTTAAATATTAACTGGTTTAAATATAAATTTAAAACTCAAATAACAGCAAAAACGGTGAGGCCACATTCTTTTTTTTTATTGATTTTTCTCAAATAACACTTTTTCAGTTAGTAACTATTCTCCAAATTATTCACATTGTACATTGAAAAATGTGGATGTTTAGTAGTACTCCATTTAAAAAAAAAAGTCTAGATTCCTAATACTTTTTCTCTAAACTTAAAAAAAAAACTGATAACAAAATGTTGATACATATCAGTTTTATTTACCTCAGTTACCTTTGGCTAATAGTATTAATAACGCGACTGATGTTACTCTGATCAGAACAGGATTTGATTGCAAGGGTGCCTTTAGAAAAACTTAGTTTAAAAAGGGAGCCATAAGTCTAAAAAGTTTTGAAAGCACCAAACTAGTTGATATACTTTTATACTAAATGATTAAGGAAATTATTTAGAAAATATAAACATTTATATAATGTATTATATTTCAAATACCTGAATAAAATTAACCACAATCAGATTTTCATAAAATTTTATAATCATAATCCTGCAAACACTGCTTTATGATAAAACAAGTGATAAAATGAAAGATTATGTATCTATAGACTGTTATTATTTATTAATATCATCAGGTAGTTCAGATATAATATTACAGTAAACTTTGAATACTTCAAAATTCAGAAGAACGAGGTGAAAATTTGATTTATATAGGTTTTTGATTTAATGAGAGTTTGAGGTAAAATTCAAATTAAACTTTATTAAAACTTATATTATATATTTATTATTTAATATATTTTACATTTATTATTTTATCTAAGTACATATTATGTACCTTGCAATTTATGATTCGTACTACTCTACCCTCATGTACTTATAATATAATTTTAATAATAATACATTAAAAATTAATTTTGTATATGTTTAACATTATTCTTGTAAATGTTAGATCTGTAAATATTTTATGAAAATAAAATAAAATATATAATTTAAAAAAAAAAAATCATTGATAAACAATATGATTATAGTCTAGAAATAACAGCTATTTGGGAAATTATTACTGATATAGTGATATGCTATTATTATATAATCACTATCATTATTTTTTGATGTTAAAATGATATATTCTAGGTCTAGTACTAGTAAATTTGTATTATAAAGGTTTTGGCTAAAAATATTTAAATTGTAGAGTGCAGTCTCTTTATTATTCACATATTTATTTTGAATTATGGAGGTTTTTTTCAGAGGATCAAATGTTAAATTTAATTTATGGTGGTCTTCAAATAATTATGAGTACTTATTATGTAGCAATTTAATATTATTGTAATTTTACTATCCAAAATATATTAAATGGAAAAAAAATCTTGTATTTAACATGATTTGTAAAAACGTTAAACTAAAAAAACTAATTAAGCATCAATGAATTAATTATTTGTGTTTTCAGACAATTATTAAATGATAATGAACTTTTTGAAGTTCGTGAAGCTTGTGATATGGCTATTGATCTTAATAAGTTAAAAATGAAAGTTTATGAATATGTAGAAAGTAGAATGACTTTTATAGCTCCTAATCTATCTGTCATTGTTGGTGCATCAACAGCTGCTAAAATTATGGGTAATTTGTTTAAAATTTTCTATATTATTATAAATTTCTTAACTTATTTGTATTTATTAATTCATTAGGTGTTGCAGGAGGCTTAACAAATTTATCAAAAATGCCAGCTTGTAATGTTCTATTATTAGGCTCTCAAAAAAAACTTTTATCTGGTTTTTCACAAGTAAATGCAATGCCTCACACAGGTTTTATTTTTCATTGTTCATTGGTACAGAATAATCCACCGGTATGAAATGGTTATTAACTATTATATCTACTTTTTTTTTTGCCAAGTTTTAATTTCTTCTGTTTTTTAGGACTTACGTAGGAAAGCCGCCAGACTTGTTGCAACTAAAAGTACTTTAGCTGCAAGGGTTGATGCCGCACATGAAAGTATTGATGGTCATATAGGAATAATTTTAAAAGAAGATATTGAAAAAAAATTGGACAAATTAACAGTTAATAAATTATAATATTCATAATAATAAATTATATAACATAAGTATATTACTACAGTAAAACCTCCTTATAGCGGACCCCTATAAAGAGGAAAACAACAATGGTTCAGTGTAACTGGTATCCTGTATATTTTAATCTCTCTATGATGTAAACTCCTTTATAACAGAAAAATAAGTTGGTACTAAGCGATTCCAAAATGAAAAGGTTTTACTGTATATTCTTTTTAAAGATTGCCTTTTGCTGAAACTGATCATAATTTAGTCTGTCTTATAATACAAACATCTGCATAGTTTTTTTTATTTTAAAATCGTGTTTAGGTTCTATGTATTTTAGATTCTGTTTGAAGTGAGGAATGTATTGGTTTTACAATGATGTTTATTTATTTATTTTTTATACTATGTACAAAAATTCTACCAGGAATCTTGCTCCTAAATTCCCCTTTATATCCCAACTTCTCACTCACAATAGTGGCCCACCAATTATACAAAGTATGCTCTTTTTTTATAGCGAATATTAAACATTCAATTTAAATTTAGCTTTATTAACAATATAAATTATATTGCTATTTTATTTATGTTAATTATTTTAAATTACGTGTAACATTTCTAATTTTTACAGGAACCACCTCCAGTTAAATTTGTTAAACCTCTACCCAAACCAATTGATCCAGGTCGAAAGAAGCGAGGAGGTAAAAGAGTTCGTAAAATGAAGGAACGTTATGCTGTTACAGAGCTACGGAAACAAGCAAACAGAATGAATTTTGCTGATGTAAATGTTCAGTAAAATGTTTTTTATATTTTACATTTATTTAAACCAAATTTAAAATGTAGATTGAAGATGATGCTTATCAAGAAGACTTAGGATATACTCGAGGAACTATTGGAAAATCAGGAACTGGTAGAATTCGTCATGCTCAAGTTGATGAAAAAACTAAAGTACGTATTTCAAAAACACTCCAAAAAAATTTACAAAAACAACAAGCATGGGGTGGTGCTACTTCAGTAAAAAAACAAGTATCTGGTACTGCATCAAGTGTGGCTTTTACTCCTCTTCAAGTAAGTTATTATACATATATTTCTTTAATAATGATTTAAATAACATAAATGTTTCTTCACTCAATATAGAATGAAAAATGCCAGATTTATTTGTATATTAGTTTGTAAAGTTTTGTGTGCCTATTTTTAAAGGAAATGGTAGACTGTGAAAACAATAAAAAAGAAAAAATCAGTAGGCCCAGCTGGTAGAAGTAGCATATCTAAGAACCAATTTGGTTTTTTCTCAGGGAAATTGACAATGGAGATAGTGTTTTGTGTTAGACAAATTGTAAAAAAGTATAGAGAAAAGAGGAAAACCTATGAAATATAAAGTAATAAATATAATATACTAATTGTTTTATTTACAATGTTATGTTGATTAATGTTATGGTTTTATATTATCAATGATGTTATGTAAATTAATTAATCACGCATGTGTACTGTAACTCCCTACGCCACCACAAGCTTAGCTTAAAGGTGTAAGTAATTTTTGTTATTACTTAAATGTATTTATTTTAATAATAAAAAAATTTACACATTTTTCTCCAAATCGATGTCCCCCGCAAAGATAAACAGATCAAAAAAAAAATATAATATTTACAGCGCTAGAAAAATCCGTCAACATAGTGGGACACACTGTATATTATAATAAAAAAAAAAATTCATTTTCAAAATGTATACATCAATTTTTATCTTTTTTATGTTTTTATCAATTTGAAATGCAATCCAGTTTTTGGGTTTGTATTTTCTAAGTAGGACTGATTATATTTCATGGTTCAGAGTTAGGGGGGTTGAGAAAAAAATATAACAGAAAATGAGTGTAGCAAAAGATGGGATTGCTTGCTTAGGTGCATGAATGGAATGACAAGAGAAGATAAGATATGGAATGAATAAATAAGCAATAAATAGTAGTCAAAATGAGAGAAAATAGACTGAGAAAGAGGAATTGAAACCAATAATAATGGTAATGTAAATAAGCATAGGAGAAGAAAGACTAAAAAAAGGTGGATAATCCAATTCAGAATAAACGTACGACAGGTGTATGCAAAAATGATGTGAGAGATCGGGTTTATGAAGCTTAGGGTGAGAGTTGTCGACTCCAAAAAGTTTGTTTAAATGTGAAGAAAAACACTATGAAGTATTATTAAAGTACTACGTCAGAATAACTATTTCTGAATACTCTGAACAATGGTTTAATAAAATTATTGTACCTTAAAATTAGTTAATTTTGAAAATGTTAACTGAATAAATAACAAAGGTAAAAACCTGTTAAAAAAAGTGTTAAATATACAAACTCCAAATTATTATTTAGCTAGATTTCTTATCTAACACACCTTATTAAAAATATTTAGGTCTGTATGACCTTGTAGGCAAGGTTATTTAATAGTACTATAATATTATGATTATGTCTGGGATTTCAATGCATTTTAAATTGTTTTCCAAAGCTTACTGTACATACAATAAGCATTGCTTATTTTGCATTTTTTAACTAGTTATTTTTAATTTTTAAAGCCTAGCATGTGTTTCTTGTACTTTTTTTGGAATTTTATGAGGTATTCCTAGGCCTAATTATGATCAATAGTATTATATAACTTATTAGAATGTTTTATAACAAATATTCTTTATGTTTTAGGGACTGGAAATAGTTAACCCACAGGCAGCTGAAAGTAAAAATTCTGGTATAAGTTCTGCTAAATATTTTTCCAACACTGCAAGTTTTGTTAATGTAATAAATAATAAACAATAAAATATTTTGGTTTCTTTTTTTAATGTACAATTTTTTTTTTTTTTTTTTCATTATATATGATAACTTTTTATAGTGAAAATAAATTATACTATTATGCTACACTTCAAATAAACTATGCTCTGTATAACAAAGGTTAAGATAACATTTTACTTATTACCTATTTATTTTTGATAAGATAACAATGTTACAAATTAAACTACTAAATAGTAATTGCGTTATTCTATATAGTTAACTTTTAAATATTTGATGTTACTCAAGACTAATATTATTTAGAAATATTATTAACAAACAAACTATGCATTGCATAAATTCTAGATCTTTAAAGTATTTTAAGACTATCAACTATATTAATTTCAGTTCTAGGAAAACCAGTAGTTTTTTAATTAATGACAATAAATATTTGTTTCTTAAAACTCTTGGATTGACTGAAGAAAATGCTGGTGTATATGATGGAAAATGGAACGCAAATGGAAATGTTAGTATTACTTTGGCATCATAGAATTATTTAAAATATACAATTATTCCATAGGTTATTACATCATTTTGTCCAGCAAATGGTCTACCTATAGCCTCAGTGCGTAATGGAAACAAAGCAGATTATGACAGATGTGTATCTAATGCTCGTGAAGCTTGGAAGTATTGGTCAGATATGCCTGCACCGAAACGAGGGGAAATTGTTAGGCAGATTGGCAATGCATTAAGAGAAAAATTAGAACCATTAGGAAAATTGATATCATTAGAAATGGGTAAAATTATAATAGAAAACTTTATTAATAAGTGGTAAGCTAAATATTCAATATTTTAGGTAAAATTTTGGGAGAAGGTATAGGTGAAGTACAAGAGTACATTGATATTTGTGATTTTGCGGTTGGAATGTCAAGAATGTTTAATGGTTCGATATTTCCTTCTGAAAGACCAAATCATATTATGCTTGAACAATGGAATCCCTTGGGGCTTATTGGAATTATTAGTGCTTTTAACTTTCCTGTCGCAGTTTATGGTTGGAATAGTGCTGTATCCATGGTAATATTATGGTGATTGATAAAGATTTGACATTTTGGCTAAGTATACAATTAACATAATTATTTGTGTGGTTTATACTTAGTACAGATTGTGATTTTGCTAATCATAATGTGACATCTGTAAAGTATAATTTTATCAATAAATCATCAAAATATAATATTAATAAAAATTATAAATATATTTATAATTTAGAAAGTTAGGTAAGTACTTCAAAATTTATTCATATTTATTTTTATTCCCCTGAATTTATCAGGTAAAATTACATATGGAAATCCGTATACTTTAAGAATACAATTTAAAGGTTATTATGAATTTTAGAAAATGTGAAATTCAAATACACATTTTTCTTAAAAACTTTCTCTTATGACTTACAGTATTTTTGATTATGAGGGCAGTATATGTATATTATAGAATACCTTTTATATTGGTACTTGCTTTATGTTTATTTTCCATGGCTTATATTAAAATTTTAAATAATAAAATAGTATTTGATTTATTTTATTTTTCTTATAATTAAAATTCTATAGTTCTAACATTTCATACATTGTTTATATTTTTGTATACCCGTTTGTATTAATCATGTATTAAGCTTTTTAATTGGAAAATCCATTTTAAATTTAAATTTGGTTATGGGATTAATATGGTATTAATTGGCCTATGCAAATGTAACACTTTTTTTTTTTGCAACACTACACAATTTTGAAAATCTGTATATTTTTAAAAGTATCTAAACATTAAACAAAACAAATTGTAGTTTTTGTTGATATAATTTTATGATTAGCTACCATGTGTTGTTACACACAGGGCCATTTCAAGATTCATGTCAAGGAAAAATTAATGTGGAGGCCCTCTGACCATCATACGATATGATAAAAAAATACTGAGAATCTTGCTTGGAAATATATTTTTCCAAACCTTAACCAATCAAGCTTATTTAAATTCACCTACTGCACTAGGTACATAGTACATTTTCAACAACTTCTTAGCAATATACTAAAAAAAATACAATTTATCACTAGATGATTTTAATATTTATCGAAAATAATAACTCTGATATATACAGAATTAAATTATAGATTAGATAAATTAAGAAAATGAAAAAACAATTGTATTGTTTAATTATTTTCAATATAATATTACAATTTATACCGGAAAACTTTTTTTCAGCAAATCTATTACACAATCATAATCTACAGTCTTTGTTAATTTGTGTCCAGTAGAAAGTAGTATTAAATCATTTAGATTACGGTTCTCTTTTGTGGTTGACTGTAAATAACTTAGATATTGAGTGTAGCAATTCTATTGGTTAACTATAATGTGTATATTTTTTTTCTGTCCGTAAAAATGTTCTACCAAAAATTTTGCTCCGATGTATAGTATGTAGAACTTTTTCTGTAAGGAAATTTTTTATTGTTGTTGCATTAGAGAGGTATTTTTTAGATGTTTTCAAAATAATTGGGAAAAACTGGGAAGAAAATTATAGGTAAAATAGCAAATATTTACAGCACGCCACGGCTCCTCCAATTTTATTATTTTATTGGTTTTAATTTTTGCAAATTATGTTTTTTATCAGAAATATTGTTCCACTCGAAAAATTATAAGAAATCAATTTTATTCCTTTTAATATATAGCCATTGTCAAAGAAAGTGGTTTTTTGACACATATCTATTGTGCACATTATTAGTCTCTATGACTCATGCTCTCCATGGGTGATTATGAATAAATCATGAATAACTTGTAGTCACCGCGTCTGCCTGATGTAAAGAAATTTCAGTATTTTTATTCATATTTCTTCGCATACACCGCTTTTGCACCAGTGTACCACGACAACAATAAGTAATTAATAATATTTAATTATAATTTATAACTATTATTATTATCATTTAGAATAACTAAATGTTGCCTGTTTATATATTATTATAAAAAATAAGTCTACAGATACGAAATAAAATTGTATTATTGATACTTATAAATATAAAGATTTTAGAAGTTATAGTTTCGAATGGGTAACATCGAGTAATCCTAAATTCTAACATATGTATTATTATCTTATACATCAAGACTTTAATAGGTGGTATTAAAAATATTGCAAAAATGTTCCCATTGTTCTCCCTGCCCTATGAATGGCTCTAGTTACACATAGTAACAACACTTTATGGCAAAACAAAGGAGTACTTAAGTACCTATATTATCATAAATTACGTGAATCAAATCCATTGGCATTATTTCTTCACTGTTATAACCACCTTACATAAATGTCTACAATATAACTTCTGTTAAAAGTAGTCTATAAATAACAGTCACCTTTATGTAATGGTCATTTTTTTGATCTTGTCCTTGATAGGACACCTTTAAGGCTCTAAAGGACGGTCACCTCTATATAATAGTCTTTATTTCCAATCCCTTCGGTGACCATTATATGGAAGTTTTACTGTATAATATTAAATAACTTATAAAGTTTTTTTACTCTTCAAATAACACAATATTAATTTTTGATTTTTGTGAAGAAAAAAAAATTATAGATGCAAATCAATTGTTTATTAGATAGGGATCTACCAAGTTGGTGTATTGGTGGGTTGGAAAATTAAATATTTCACTGCACCACCAGAAATTGTAATCATTTTATACCGCTGTATAGGACATAGGCACTAAATTAAATTCAGCAACGTAAATTTAAAAAAGAACTGATACTTCTAATGAATGCACCACTGTTGTAGGTTGAAATGTAAGATACATAAAGTTCTTAATTATTTTGTATCTGTAAACAATAATAAACTATTGCTAGCAAAAAAACAATTCTGAATGAAGTTGGTTTTTATTGTTTGTTATTACGTTTATTATATGTGATTTAAATAGTCATAATATTTACAATTTTCATCAAAATGAAATCTTAAAATCATCATGAAAAAACGTTACTACATTTCCCTTATTTTATTTTTTTGTTTACAAAGTACAACTTATAATGAACCTCCTGTTAAATTTACAAGCATTTCTGTTCGGTTCAACAATTATATTCACTTACCTAGTACCAGTGGTGTTCCCATCAATTTATTTGAGAGTATCCTATAACATTCTGCGTTACATCTAGTTTTTTTATATTTGTTTTATGATCCAAAAATTAAATTAAAATATCCAAAATAGAACTGAAAATTTAAAAAAAAATTTAATTATTAACACGGATTATTGTAAACTATAAGAATATTGCGAATTTTTGGTTATAATTATCGAAATAAATAAAATGTGTAATATTATGGTTTAAGTGATTATAAGATGGTATGAACGGGCACTGATAAATATATTTTACAGCATGACAAATTTGTTTTTTTTTTTACATTTTTATTTGACTATTTTTACTATCAAAACTATTTTAGAGTAAATGCAGTATGCCCGTGATTTTTCAGCATTATGTCGAGAGTATACGGCGAATGTGTAGTTTACCCTATGGTAGTATCTTTATGGGAACATTACTGTCTAGTATTTATCAAATAAAAACTAGGCATGTAAAAAAATCGCAAACATAAAACGTGTATAAATAGTTCAAGAATCACCTAAATGCTTCGAACATTTTACCACTTCTAAAAATGTCAAATATATGTTATTTTGATGAAAATTTCAAGTCTTTGGGAATATTTTTAATTAAATTACAATAATAAAACAATTGAAAATAATGAAACCATTATTTCTGTAAACTTTTATGTTCTTTCTACGTTTTTTTTTTGATTTTGCATTATTAAAAAAAACCATACGGCGAATCAAAATTTTTTTTACTTACCAACCAAATTAAAAATATAAAAAATAAAGTAGAAATCAATAATGCCTCTGAGCGCAGTAAATATTGATTGTGTGATTTTTTATTTTTTTCAGTTATTTTGAAAACCTTTTAGGAAATCAAAAAATTACCTCCTTATTGTACATACTAGATAAAAAATGCAACTAATTTATCTAGTCACTTTTCAATTGGAGCAAGATTTGTGGTAGAAAAGTCATTTACAAACACAAAAAATACACAAACCAATAAATCCCTAGCTCCACTCCTAATAATATAATTACAGAATCTAAAAATCAAATTTGCCTCTTTATTTTATCATAATCATTATATTTTAGGTATGTGGCAATACAGTAATTTGGAAAGGGGCGCCTACTACTTCTCTTACTTCAGTTGCCACTACAAAAATAATAACATCTGTTTTGGAGAAAAATAATATTCCTGGAGCTGTTTTATCTTTATGCACTGGTGATGTTGATATAGGAGTATCAATGGTTAATGATAAACGAGTAAATTTAGTTTCTTTCACTGGAAGTAGCACAGTTGGCCAAAAAGTATGTACATAGTACCCTGACATAATTTACCGTACCTAGTACCTATTCTTTTTAATTTCCATAAACATGATGTTAAATATATATTTCTTCAGGTTGGTGTTGAAGTACAAAAACGATTTGGTCGTGTTTTATTGGAATTAGGTGGTAATAATGCTATTATTGTCACACCAGATGCTAATCTCGATATTGTATCACAATCTGTGGTTTTTGCTTGCTGTGGTACAGCTGGTCAGAGATGTACTACTACTAGAAGACTAATTTTGCATAAATCAATATATAATAGTGTTTTAGCCCATTTAGTTAAATCATATTCTAATGTTTTAAAAAGATTAGGAGATCCTCTTGATGAAAATACTATTTATGGCCCTATGCATTCAATGAAAGCTGTTGAAAACTTTAAACAAACAATATTAGATGCTATTGAAGACGGAGGACAGATCGAATTTGGGGGAAAAGTAATATTAAATATCTCTTAATAACATTATAATTAAATTTCATAACTTTAATGAAGTTTTAAACATTACAGATTTTAGATAGAGCTGGTTATTTTGTAGAACCTACTATTATATCTGGTTTAAGGTATGATTCACCCGTAGTACGCCGCGAAACATTTGCACCTATTGTTTATTTATTAAAGTATGATACTTTGGAAGAAGCTATTTCATGGAACAATAGTGTAGATCAAGGATTATCATCTAGTATTTTTACTAATGATGTTGGAAATGTATTCAAAGTATGTAACAATGTATTACAGTATATTATATATTCACATATAAAATTACATAAATGTAATGTTTTTACCCTAAATTAATAATTAAGTACCTAATAATAACTACTATTAACTTGTTAATCAAATATTTAAATACAAAATAGAAATAAGCAAATTGATAAATTAGAAAAAGTCACAAAATTATTAAAGTTTAAATTTCAAAATTAATACACTACATATTAAAATTATTTAATATACTTATTAATTGCAAAATTAATTGTTTTTGTAATTTTTTTGTTAGTGGATTGGTCACAAAGGATCTGATTGTGGTATTGTTAATGTCAATATTCCAACTAATGGAGCAGAAATTGGTGGTGCATTTGGTGGTGAAAAACATACGGGTGGTGGACGAGAGTCTGGTTCAGATTCTTGGAAACAGTATATGAGGAGATCAACTATTACAATTAATCATGGTTCTGGATTAACTTTAGCTCAAGGAATTAAATTTGAATAATATATGTTTTAATAAATTTAACTGAAATTGCCTATATTCAAAATTTTTATAAATTAATTTTATTTGTAAGTTTAGACAACTACCGATTAAATTAAAACAATTTTCATTCATCTAAATAATATTAATATTATTTGTTTATAATCTTGCAATTTTATTACGACTCATGGTGCATTAAATAGTAAAATATATTTTGTTTAAATAAGATGTGTAGATAACTAATGTAAGTATCAAAAGTAATTTCATTGTTCATTTTTAATAAGTTGTTTCATGTACCTAACATAATAAGTCTCAACAAACTTAATTTTGTTTAATGTTCTATATAAATCTACCTTGGTATAACTGTTACTTATTATGTAATAATGTTGAACAATATTTTTTTATTATTCTTTTTAAAAGCCTCATTTAAAAGTTTAGCCTTAAGGTAAAGTAGTTTTTATTTATAGGGAAAAAAATTGTCATAAAGGGGTCGAAAAATAGCAAAATAGCATTATTACATAATTTTTTGAGTTTATTTAAAAACCTATTATACTTATTAAAAAATGTATAACAGATAAATTATAGATATTTATATTGCCAATAAAAAATGCCTTTATAACATTTTTTTTATTTCCCAAGAAAAATGATAAAATATTTAATGTCTAATTTTTATTTTATACAATTGGTTTTTATATGGTAATTTGTATATTTTAGAATAATGGTTGATGATACAACAAAATATCTTAAGTAAAAATTATAAAAAAAATATAATTTCCTAAATGAAAGCCTAAGCATAAATTGTATTGGATCGACTGTTTTATTGTAATATTCTGGTTCATATAATATAATTTCTGCAAAACAAGTATGAAATAACACGTTCTAATAACTATTCAAAGATTATACATATTCTTTGTAGACAACCAGCTATTATATACAGCTTGTACATTATAATCAAGCCCCTATTCTTCAGGTCTTTGAAACACTGTTTTTATTTGATTTTGATCAGTCCCAGACATTATATTAGAAACACTTAGAGGTTTTTCAAAATTCTTAAAAGAAATAATTACTGGTAAACAATCAACAAGTTTATTTCTTGTTATATCTGAGAGCAGCTAACTATCCCAATGAACAATAAAATAACTGGACTTTTTTCTAATAAACCAAATTTATTTTGAAGTTGCCCTTAAGTAAATGCTAGCTATTCGATTAATAGATGTATTTGATATCATCAAATAGATGATTTAATTATAAATCGGACGATTTATAATTAGGTTAATTATTTGTGTAACAAATGATTCCACAAAAGCTGCTATTATATGTACTTTGTCGCGATCAGTTATTTTACACTTAGATAATACGATTTCACATTTCGTTATTATATTTTTAATTTTTACTTGTATTACATTATATGAATGCGTTGACGATAGTGTGCTAATGGATCATCTTAAATAATTCTTGAGAGATTTAAATTTTGTTATTGTTTATGATGGTTCTTGGTTAGATGCCATTAAAATGCAATTATATTAGAGCAAAATTATTTTGTATAATAAAGAAAGTGACTAGGTAAATTTCCAAAACTATCTTATAAATAGGTACATGATAATCATAGGTGTGAGCAGACCTTGCTGGTAGGGGGGAGAATTTATACCTATATATATTATTATATTTAATTGAATATTTTGGTTATTAGTTAGCTCAATTAATTTCAATTAATATTAGTGATTGAAGTATTTTAATTTTATAAATCATTAATATAATTGCAAACTTAATATAATAATTGAAATTTCAGCTTTTGAAAGAAAAATTTAGCCCGCAAGAGGGACAGCTGCTCCCTCCTACCCCTCTCTCCCGTGCGCATGCCTATGATGATAATGAATGTAGGAAAAAAAACCAATTTATTTATTATATTATACATTTTTTTTTTATTATTATTTAAGTAGTGTACAATCTGTGAATAACATTTACAACAAGCACAAGTGAAGAATTGAGAGTTACGAGTATCGAGATAGCAAGCGTGAGCAAAGAAGCCAACCACTGTTGGTACTTCAGGGTGTGTTTTGGTGATAATTAGTCAGTCAATAAGTCCCGACACTACGTTCGCTTGAGACGCCTTCTGGGGTTCCCAGGGATAGTGTGGGTGGAGAGTTATTTATGGATTCCTGTGATTGAGGGTGCTGGAATGGAGACGTTTGTAAAAGGTATTTTTAATTGTTTGTATGGAGAGGTCTTTGTGAAGAGTGTCGTTGGAAACATAGTATGGAGCTTTTGTTATTTGCCGGAGACATTTGGATTGGAAAATTTGTATTTTGTTTATAATAGAGGGCTTGGCAGCTCCCCAAAGTTGTAGGCCATAAGTCCATATAGGTTTGAGGAGTATTTCGTAAATAAGAAGTTTATTTCTGAGGTTCAGATGTTTTGACGTAAGAAGGTAGCGTAATTGGCGGGAGCGGTTGTTTATGGTGAGGCGCTTAAGGTGGGATGCCCAGGTTAGCCGACGATCTAGGTGAAAACCCAGATATCGGACGTTTAGAGCAGTTGGTAGGGGGACGTCGTTGAGGTATATGTGAGGGCAGTCAGTACGTTTTAGTATAAATGTGCACTGGATGGATTTTGTTTCATTAATTTTGATATCCCATTCTTTGTACCAGGTGGATAGCAAATTGAGGTGATTTTGGATAATATATTATAATTAGTTACATTACGTGTTATTAATTCTATAATAACAGCAATAGCATTTTATACTTTTATAATATTAATGAATGTATTATTATTATTATTTATTGATGCTTGATAAAACAATTTTTTAACATTCTATATTAATCAAATTGATTGTATAATGTGTACTTTTTTATTTTTACTAAAAACTTTATTTAACTTATTTTTAACTTCAGCAATTTTTCTGTGGGAAAATTTAAGGTTAATCAGCGAAAAACAAAAAAAAATTAAAAGGACAAAGTAGAGAGCCTAGATTTAGACTCTAGTACAAGGTAAACAAATTGTCATTTTTCCGTGGTTTTTTTTTTCTAATTACCGATTATATTTTATGTTAGTTTATTTGAAATAAATATTTTTATTGATGAACTTGTGTATTCTATAATCAAATATTTCATAAAATATAATATTTATCAAAAAATGTATAGAAAAAGAGTTAGGTACCTATAGTAAATTTAATATTCTACACATATTATCCAAGATACCAATATTTTTATAGAAACTAGATATAATTCAAAAATTAAAAAAATAATCTGATACTAGGGATGGGTGCGGCCACTGTTATTGGGAGATCGCCTGATTAAGCCAAAGTGACTTGTTTTCCTTTTTCATATCCCGATTGCGTCTATTATGAAAAGGCATTTATAAAGTCCGTAAAAAAATATTTTAGCCAAAACATAGGTACACGACGTTTTACGTTTAATTGTTAACAAAAAAAATGAGGTTTAACAATTTTTACTAATTAATGATCATATAAAGAATATTGTTCTATTTTTTTGTGAAAGTAATTTCCGTAATATAACATTTATTTCTCAAATTTCTATCTATGGAACATTTCAAAGCTGTACTTAAATAATTTTGTCAGTTATTTACGTCTATCATGTGTGATATGCTTAATAATGGTCATTATTATCCAAGTGCATATTTTTATTACCGGATAAAAACATTGAAAGTTATCAAAATGCATTGGAAGGATTAATACAGCAATGCAATAAATATAACTTCAAGCCAGAGATAATATTCGTAAATTTTTTTTTAAATATTTTAAGTAATTTTAATTTGATAACAGTTATTAAATTTATATTATATAATCACTGTAAATTATAATGATTCGTCGATGCCTATGATATGTTTAAATTGCAATTATAGTGTAAATAATATAAATATGTATTGATATATTTATATTAAATTTTATTTTATTTATTTAAACGATCATAGACTATTTTATGAACCAATGTGTCATGAAACGCCATTGGAATACTTATATTTGGGATAAAATAGGACTTTGGTTTTTAGGACTTAGGAATTTAGTTTGTGTCGCAATCGGGCAAACCTAGTTGTAGGTGAGTAGTAAGGTGGTACTCATAAAGTCATTTAATATATACCTGTAACTAACGAAGAAAAAAAGCACACATCTTAATAAAACCATTGTTTATTGAATAGAATAGTCTGTTCTATATTGAATGAGGAAACTAATAAATAAATTTACTTCGCACGATACGTGGTGGCCAGGTGGGTCACTGTTGGTGAGAAGTTAGGAAGGTAAAATATAGAGAGGAATTTAATGTACATCTGAATGCGAAGATTAATAATTGCTAACGAAAAACGGTTCTGGGTGGAGTTCGGTTTATATATGTTTTAAAAGGCTGTAATATTTACAATTTTCGGCAAAATTTGATTTTAAAACGTATAAAAAATAAAAAACTACATTAAGTACATTCAATATTTTTATGAGTATGAATTATAATGAACCTCCTGTCAAATTTTCAATCATTTCTGCTAGTTAAACAATTTTATCCACAGAGTACCTACCAAATAAAAATTATTCACGTAAAAATTTCGAAAAATTAAAATTTCTATGTATAGTTCAAATTAAGTAAAAATTACACAAATGTCCACGTCTAGAAAATGTAAATATAAGTTTTCTGTAAATATTTTAAGTCTTTACGAATATTTTAATCTTAATTACATTAAGAAAATATTAAAAGAATTATTCAATTTTCCCGTACTTTCTACTTATTTGTCGGTTTTGGTTAATCATTTAAAAAAACTATAAAGAAAATAAAAAACACGACTCGTTAGGTCACCAACTAGATTAAAAATTGAATAAAAAAGGTTTCTTGCAGTTTTTCTATTGGAACAATATTTTTTGTAGAAAAAATAAGCTGCACAACTTTAAAATAATGAAATCGTTGTCCCGTAATTTGAAAAAATTTGTATATTTCGTCTTTTTTGGTTTTTTCCATTTATGAAAAATACTATAGATATCAAAAAAAGATCTCTGTTTCTGTCTATGGTCATCTATTAAAAGGAACAAAATCTATTTCTTGTCATTTTTGGATTGGAATATTTTTAAAAGAAAACATCCTGTAAACATTATAAAAACAATGAAATAAACATTGTAAATATTGTAATAAATGTAAATATTTGCTGTTTTATCTATAATATTCTTTCGTGTTTTTCCTAATTATTTCAAAAAACCCTTGAAAAATCAAAAAATACCTTCCCAATGCACCAATTAGAAAAAATTACCTTTCAAAAAATGTTTATAGTATAAAGCAAGTTCTCTGGTAGAAAATTGTTCAGAGATAAAAAAAAAAAACACGTACGTACCTGTTATAGTAAAACCAACAGATTCCTCGCTACGCTCCAAATCTAAAACAAAATTTTAAAAAGTATAAAAATTGTATTTTTTAAACTTAAAAAAAATCAAAAATCACTTTCTTGGTTAACAATTAGATTAAAAATTCATCAAAAAAGAGCTGTTGAATTATTAATTATTATGTAGGTATGTTCTCTACCTGCTATTATTTATCAACTAAATTAATATATATTTCAATTTAAATTCAGAAAAAACCGTTATCCACTTAAAATCTATTTTTTGCAATAATTTATCTTTGAATTTTACTATTCATTACCGGATGAACTAAAACCATCTTAACTTTAAAGGGTCCTTCTTCATCTATATTATAGTGGTCTACCCATAGGGGTCGGGGATATTATAGAGTTCAGTGATTCCGTGTTCCATTTAAAATTTAACGATACGACATTGGACGATAAATACTAAATAGATGACATAAATAATTTCTACCATGGATAGCGCAAATAAAATAAACTTTATAATTGTGTACAATATTCGGGTAATATTACTTATTAATAATAAATAATATATTATTGGCGGGACGAGTAAAAACAATAAAAAACACAATATGTTTAACGGACGGGAGAGGGACAACGACCGTTTGGAGGTTTGTGCATACTGCATATGTCAGCACTGCGCACCCATCTTATTTTCTCACTCCCACCGCTTCATGACGTACCACTCCGCGAACAGTTTAATCTCTTTATCTATGGAAAATTCCGAAATTCCAATACACCTCCCTTCCCACCGATCAACCCGATTTTCCTTCACATAATAATAATAAATAATAAATAAATAAATAAAATTAAAGTGTTCCGTGTGCCAAACCGTGGTGGTTTTCCGCGACATCAGCATTCGTCTTGACGCGTGCGCAACGGTCGTTCGATCGTGCTGTATTCCGCTCGTGTGTACTGTGCACATAGGTCTATTTTATTTTTTCCCTATAAATGTCGTCTTACGTCCGTTTATAATGCTTGGAACAACCTCACACAGCATCGCCAGCCACCAAACGCTGGCCGCTGTCAATATCAGTATCAGAAAACGCCAATGGAACTTGATACCATCCTGATCTATTAGGTGGACTCGTTCATCAGGTCCTCCGAAAAACAACTAAGTGCTTCCCAAGACGTTTTTTTTTTTTGTTAAAATTTCATATTAAATTTGTAAAATCGTATATTTCTTCTGTTTTTTATTTTTTTTTTTATCTTAGTTATATTTTATTTTTATAATAATATGTAGGTCGATTAAATTATAATATTAAATTATATCAACGAGGTTGTGAAATGTCCTTAAAGTGATATGTCAGTACGTTTATCTAGCGGGTGTTTACCCGCAAATGGCGAGAAACCACCTCTGCCCTCTTCAGATACACCCGATTCCAATGGCCAACAAAATAACTTACAAGAACAACATCAACAACAACAAACTAGGAGTAATAGTATGGATTATTTGAATTTTGAAGAAAAAAGACAAATAATTGCATCTTCTTTGTCACTAACGGATTTCTTGCACACAAGTGGTACAGCTACTACACCTACATCACCTACTACCGGCAAGTTTATTATTGGTGAGCTTATTTAGAAATTTAAAATAGGTATTTTTTTTTTAAAAACATACCCTTGTGATTTAAGTAATCATAAATAAACTAAAAGTGGGTCTACTTGTAATAAAACCAGAAATAAAACTAAATCTAATTCAAAAGTTAATTTGATGATTCATACATAATATTAATTCTCAATTTTATATTGGTAAAATGTTTAAAAATGTTAAAGTTAGTAGGTTTTTTATGTTGTTTCAGTAATACTTTTTTAATTAAGTTTGATTAGGTTCTTTTGTATCTAATATTATTAATAGATAATCTAGAGCCTACTTACCTAATTTACATCTAATCCACTGTTTAAAAATAGAAAGTTATTCATAAGTATAATTTGAGGTATAATTATTATTAGTCAAATTATTATGAGTCTTAATGTATAAATTAAAAATAACAAAAATTGTTTATACAGTAAAAATCAGAATAAAAAGTTTAAATAGTATTTACTATAATTACTTACCTACGTAGGTAATATACTAATACTTTAATTTTAATAAAAATTATTATTACTATTATTATTATTATTATTTTTTGAAAAGATAAACATTAATTAGATTTTTATACTGTGTGTGCTTCATATTTTCATAAGATTGTAAATAAATTAAGTACTATTTACCTTTTAAGGTTTATTATTGGTCCACACATTTTTAAGCTAACAAATATTTTAATTATTGGTACCAACTTTTTTTGATTGTATTTTATAACCTGTTTATAAGTTTCATTTAATGTTTAATAACTCATGGTTAATAAATTGACATCAATTTATTTATATGAACTTAAAATGAGAATTTATCTCAATTCCACCCACTTCAATTTTAAATCATTTTTAACCTCGTTTTTAACTATTTATAAATTTAACATATTTAGTATTTTGATTTTATTTTTCTTAAATAAATTTTAATTCCCTATCTACTATCTAACCATCAAATATGATTAATTTTAAACTATTATTTTTTGAATGCACTTCATTTGTGCCTTGTAGTCATTATGTTGCAATAATACTTATTAACTATTTAGAATGACTCATTCTTCAATCACTTATGTTGTTGTTGTATATTTAGGTATTAATACTACCTACCTATAAAATGCATTTTTTTACAATTTTCAGTAGGTGGAATTATATGAAAAAATTTATACTGATGGCGGGTGTGCCGTAGTTTTAATAGGGAAGTTGAAAGGGAGGATATATAAAATAATTTAATTTATATTTGTATGCAACGATAAACCATTGCTAACAAAAGACGATTCTGAGAAAAGATAAAATTAATAATAATTATGGTTTTTTCTTGTTACCAAAGTAACCCAAAAAGCAACAAAAATTATACAAAAAATTGTTAGTTTTCATATTTATTAAGAAAATTATGGAAAATCAAAAAAATGACTTCCCTATTGCATCAACTAACTGCTAAAAGAAAGTTTCTATTAAGTTATTGATTGTGAGCAAGATTTTTTTTATAAGAAATCTTGTTGTTTACAGACACAAAAAAAGTAAAATCAATATATTCCTCGCTTCACACCAAATCAAAAATTTCACTACTGTAAGCTATTAAATTTTAATCATTTTAATTTTAAAATCATTATAAATCATAGATAAAATATTATTTGTTACTTATTTTATATTTTTAATAAAACATTAAATATTACAAAAATTATATTAAAATAATGTAGGTATTAGGTACCTACTCTCAATTTGTTATAATACTTATTCAGTGTTGTACCCAAATACTTATTTTTATTTTATAATTTATTATTTATGATGATTATATTATTATGTTCATGACATATATATATATATATATATATATATATATATATAGTCTGAATAGGTTGGTATGATATAGTTCCATGTTATACATTCTCCAAATATCTTTAGATATTTTTATTATACTGTTGTAACGGTAAATTATTGTAGAAAAAAATAATTTGGCCATTCTATTGTTATGTTTTGTGATCTTATAAGGCATTACATTTTAAAATAAGCCATAGGTATTTTCTATTATAATTTATAATACCTACTTATATGTCCTGTACATCATCATTAAAGTTTTAGATAGAATCCTATAACAGGTAAATGATACTCAAGGTTAAGTTAAAAAATTTAATTTAATATATTAATAAATTGAGTTTTTACATTTTTATTTTTAATGGTAAACATTTAAAAAACTTAAGAGACTTATAATTTGCATTTTCTGTGTTTCTAAAGATTAATTTACCATGTGTTTATATAAAACAAATAAAAATACTTTTAAAATTGGCTTAAGACATTATTATGTCTTAATTATGTCTATATTTATTTTATAATTTGTAGATGAAAATGTTTTGAAGACGACATCATCAGCACTTTACAATTGTCTTTGTATTAAATAAAGTTAAATTCAAGAACATTGTATATATTGTTTATAGTTTTTGATTTTGATTATCATTATATTATTTAATATTAATTTATTACTGCTTTTAATAATATACAATTTATAGTTTTTCCTCTGTTTATAATAAATAAATATAATAAACAAGGTAATTTTTAAACATAAACCATTTTTATAGCTAAATTATGCATGTATTTAAATTCTGATTTTTGATATTTTCAACTGTAGTTATTTATGATACATTCATATAATTCTTAGATTTTTCACAACATTTAAAGAGTATCTTGTGGTGATATTAACTGTAGTTTTTGTTTTAGTAAAGTCAAAATACCTCCAATGTGTGGCCTATTTCCTTCAAACTTCTTCAAATATCATATTAATAAACTTCTCACTTACAATTATTGTAAATTTTGTTTATAGATTGTGTAATAAATATATAAATATATATATAAAAAAAAATAATCAAAATTTGAACAAAAAGTTTCTGAGTTAATAAAAATCTAATAAATACATTGTAATTGGGTATAAGTTTGGTAATTATAATTAGCTACATATGTACTATTTAGTTAAGTCTACTCAGACATTATTTTATTATTTCAAAATACTTATGGATTAATATTACCATATTTACTTAAAAATTCCAAAATTAGAGTGTGAATTTATGCATAATTTAACCTAAAAAATGGGATGGGTGGGCTTAAAAAATCTTGTATACATTATACTTTAGTGAAGTTAGGTTAGGTTTAACATTTTAAATTAAATTAATACATATTGTTAATTAAAAAAGTTTTAAATATTTGTTAATATTACAAAAATATATCATATATTGGTTGATCAAGTTAATATAATAATTCAGCATTATATTGGTCTTAAGGTAATTAAGTGAGTGAACATTCAACATTGCTGTGTATAGAGCTATGTATAATAATTTACTTTTAAAAATATTATTATTTTCATAAGTATATTATTACATAAATATAAGTTTAGTAGTTATAGAATGGATTAGAATTATTTCTAAATTAATTTGTATATTTTAATCATAAAGTTTGTAAGTACTAATATTTCTGATTAAAGTTCATGGTAAATCAATAATTATTTTGTAATTTTTAGCTAAGAAGCAAAATGGTACAGCACTTCGAACGAATAGTTTAGGGTCAGGGACACGTACTAGTCCATTACAATTAGATCGAAAACAACCAAGCAAGTTTTCTGCGTTAGGTAAACTGTTCAAACCATGGAAATGGAAACGAAAAAAGAAATCGGACAAATTTGAAACAACATCTAGAAGTAACTTTCAGTCTTTAAATGTATGTTAATTTAACATAATATTTTATTTTGAACTTCATAGATTTGGAAAGGAAGATCTCAGTACGAGCAAATCGAGATGAATTAATCCAAAAAGGAATCCTGTTTTTAGATAGTCCAATGGCTCAAACACATACGATCTCTGAAATTGGTACGAATATAAAATATTATTATAAAGTATTTTACTATTTAAGTAGTTTTTTTAACTAGTATTTTACATATTACTATAAAGTAGAACCTTTATGAATTACAATAATTTATATAAATTAACTTATTTTTTTTAATTTGTTTATTAGATAATTCACCCCAACTAAATCAAACGTCAAGTGCAACAACTACTTGTGTTACTGTCACTCCTACTATTGGTACGTCTATGCTTTTTCAACAACAACAAAGCAGATATTCTAATCAATATATGAATGGTAAGTACAAATTGTTAAATACATCAATTAATAATACATAATATATTATTAGAAAGCAAAAAAAAATGAGAAAACAAATATATTTTGTATAATCTGAAAGATTGTGTTTCTTAATTCAAGTGGTAGACTGAATAATTGTATACTTCTAGAAAAATATTTCAATTACATAATTTATACTGTTTATGTTATATTGTTTTAACTTTATATTTTAGTTAAATAATAATAATTTTGTAAAAATGTTATTTTGTTCTACTCCATGATACTGATAAAAGCTGCAATTTTAAGTTTGACCCTGTGTTATAATTTTCATAAATATCTGTAAATAATTTTACATTACTTTAGCTACAAAAATATCTCATAAATATGACTAAAATTAAAACCTGCAATTAGAGAATGAATTGGATTTTGTTTATTACTACTTTATTTTATTTACTAAGTATCATATTTTTAATTCTATTGATTAACTTAATTAACTTAATTTTTTAAGAATATAATTTAAATAATATTTATATAATACACAAGTATACCATTGTAATACTTAATATTATAAAGATTAATAATATCTTTGATAGTATTTAAAAAAAAAAATAATTAATGATAATGAGTTACTTAGGATAATAAAGATTTATTGTTATCACTTATTTTGAATGAAAGTGATCCAAAAGTAATATTTCTATAGTTAGGAAATTGAACATGAATATTGCAATCAATTATAACTTTATTTTAAAAATGTTGAAATAAAGGTTCTGCAAATTGTCAAGTGTTCAGTATTTTATTTAACAATAAAAATTTTAATTCGTTTTTGAATAAAATTAATAATCTTAAAGTATTAAAATTTTAATTTATTATTTATTTTTGTAATTTATAATCATGTATTTGAATCTGAATCATGATATTTATGGGTCTTAATAATATAATTTGATTTAATGAGGTATATTTTTATATTTATTATTTTATTCAATACATTTTAAAAATTTTAAATTTTATATTTTTTGCTAACTAGTATTTTAGTATATACTCCTTTATAGGAAAACTGAGGCCAGTTAATTTTATCTCCCCAAAACCTTTATTCATCATAGTAAGTTTGCTTTAACTTTATAGTACCTAAAGTGGCAAAAAATCTAAAGAAAACCTCAGTGAACTGAAGTGCAGTGTATTCATTTTTAGATTCTCACCGTAGCGAGAAATGTATTGGTTTTCTATGATGTGTTTTATTTTAAATCAATATTTGTTTTGTTTTTCTATCTGTAAATCATTTTTCTACCAGAAATATTATTCTGATGACCTAACTTTGGGTGTGGTTTATAGTAGCAAATTTTGTCTATTTGGTATTTTTCAGTTTTATTTGTTTGAAAGGATAATAAAATAAATGGAGAATTTTTGATTAAAAACAATAGTACCATTTGCAGTGGCCTATTTAGGGAATGTTAAATATATATATAAAGAAAATTATAATAAACTACTCTAAAACTATTTTTAAACTGTTGAAAAATTATTGATGTTTTTATAAAATCATGTTTGATTTATGTTGGTTTTTTATTTTAATCTGAATAAAAGTGTGTCTTAGGTTTTCTTTCACTACTGATTTGTGTAAAGTGTTTTTAGGGCCCTCTGTAATATTTTGCCTAGGTATGTCTCGCAATACCTAGTACCAGCACTCGATAAGGAGAGGATGGTAAGGATAATTTATTTAAGAAATAAAATTATAATGTATTGAGCAAAATATATTGTTAGTGTAGTATTCCTGTTTTACTTATTTTTAGGATGTTGTTAGGATAATTTTAATGGAGTCTTAGTGTTAATAGAAAATCCTACAGAAGTTCAAGGGGACTCTTATTATAGAATCTTTTTTAGGGCGCTGGTAGAATGATTTCACGAGAGCACGGTGCTATTAGAATAATATGAATTGCAAAAATACTTAGATATACCTTTTTGAATTACTCTTTTCACATTGTAGGTATATCTTACCAATTTTGTGCAACCTAAGTGAACCTTCCACTTAAGAACAGTGTCCATATAAATTCTTTTAGAATTTGAATGCAGCTAATATATTAGTTTTAGATTCTGAGCAGTGCGAGGAATGTATTGGTTTTACAATGATGTTTGTTTTATTTTTTATTTTTTTCTTCGATTTTCAATTAAGCACATTTTCTAAAAGAAAATCTGACTGGGGTGGTACTTTAAATAGATCATTTTATGATTTTCCTGGGTGGTTTAATAATAAATGGGACAATGTATGAAATGTATTATTTTTAAATCGTAAATAATATGGCCTTTCAAAACATGTGTAACCGTACTCTGCTCAGAATCGTTTTTTGTTAGCAATGATGAATCGTTGCATATAGATATACACATTTCTTCTCTTAATTCGCAATTTCCCACCTACAGTAGTGCAGAGCTTGGCAAAATCATGTAGACACTACCCAGTGATACTCAGAATAGCTATTGACTAGTTTATAGAAGTATAGACCAGAATTTATTTATAATAATTAAATAAATATGTGGTCCTGTATACATACAGTGTGTCTCACCATGTTCGACGTATTTTTCTTACGCTGTTAATATTTTTCGATCAGTTGTCTTTGAGGGGGACATTGATTTGGAGGAAAATTAAATTTTTATTTTCATCCCCTAATGACCAAAAAAATTTTTTTTTTTATTTCGCATTAGAAAATTTTCAAAATAGCTATTTTGTAAAAATTATTATTTAAAAAATTTGAATATATCACTCATTCATAACTGATGAATAATTTCTTAGTTATAGCCGCTTTAATTGGACACTAAAAATATTAATATTCATTAAAATAACACGTTATGTGATAAAGAATTACAATCATCACGGTAATTCTTTACTTTCTCTACCTATCAATTGTTTTTACGTCTATTTTCTAAAAATTAAAACAGCTATACAATTTTTTTTCTGTCTGTGAACAGCTTTTCTACCAGAAAACTTGCTCTGAAGTATAGACCATAGCTTTTATGAACGGTAATTTTCTCTAATTGCATTGGGGAGGTCATTTTTTGATTTTCCATGAGGTTTTCGAAATAATCGGGAAAAACCGAAAGAAAATTATACGTAAAACGGACTATTTATAGTGCACTACGGTGTTACTGTTTTTGTTGTTTTTATTATGTTAACATGATATTTTCTACCAGAAATATTGTTCCAACCCTAAAATAAAAAGAGATCGATTTTGTTCCTTATAATATTTTGCCACTGACGGAATAAGTCATTTTCGATATCTTAAGTATTTTTCATAATCATTATGAAAAACCAAAAAAGAATAACTATACAAATTTTCCAAATTCCGAACAACGATTTCATTATTTTAAATTGTTACTATTCATATATTCTACTATAAATATTGCATTATTGCAATATTGTAGTTTTTTTAATAACTAAACAAAACCGAAAAAAAAAATGCAGAAAGTACGGGAAAATGTACGAAAATAATTCTTTTATTATTTTCAATTTTTTTTTCTTTAATTAAATTTAGTTTAATATATTCATGAAGACTTGTAATTTTGACAGAACACTTATATTTGCTCCTCCTAGACTTGATAAAATTTTTATATTTAATAATTTTAATTTTTATATTTATTTTATATTTTATATTTGATCCATTTGATCTATTTTTGAGTTAATTAGAGATATTTTAAATTTGCGAGTTTTGTATGCAATTTTTATTCGATAGGTACTCTGTGGATAATATTTTTACGACTAAACAGAAATGCTTGCAAATTTAACAGAAGGTTTCTTAAATATCATACTTTGTGGTCAATGAAAAAAAATTGAGCTATATGTAGTATTTTTTTTATAAAGGAATTTTAATAACAAATTTTGAGGAAAATCGTTTGAGTAAAAAATTATGTGGAACAAATCTTGCTCCTGGACCAATCAAATTTTTTTTTTTTTTATTATATGTATATGAGATACCCATTGCTGATTTAAGAACAATGGTAAGTCAGAACTGAGCGGACTGACTTAGTTTCGAAATCATAGCCTTTTGAAGTTCTAATATTATGTGAATAACTCAATATTGTCGATTTATATGTATGTATGAATGAATGTTGTAGTAACTAATGTTATCCTAGGAGTCGTAATTTAAAACCCAAGTTCCGTAAAAATGGTTTTGTAAAACCACGGCGGGTAGGTAACAATGACAAAATAAATTAATTTTGTTTCAAAAAATAAAATTGAGGGTAATGTAGTATTATTTTTTTTATATAAGCTTTTAAATCAAATTTTGACGGAAATCGTAAATATTACAGCTTTTCAAAACATGTAAAATCTAACTTCGTTACGAATCGTTTTTCGTTATCAATTATTTATTGTTTGTTGCTGATATAAATTAAATAACTTTATGTGTCCCACTTTCCCTACTACCCATCTAAAATAGTGATCACTCCAATGTAATTTTTTATCAGAAATCTTATTCCAATCAAGTAGAAACTTTTTTCTGAAGTCAAATTTTGTAGTTTTCTGTTATTTTCAATTTAGTTTTTTTGTTGTAGTTCGGTTAAAAATAATTGTAAAAACCGGAAAATTTCACAAAATCTTTATTTATACTAACTTTTTCTACATGTGGCAAAATTGAGCTATTAATAATAGTCATTCAAAATTTTGAATTTTTACTTTTTTTATAAATACCAATGTTTTCACCAGCTTTTTTTTTAACAACGGGGTAAAAATGTTGAAACTAATGTAGTTGTTTTTGTAAAAATCACGAGATTTCATGTTTAACCGAAAATATAAAATACATATAAAATGTATGTTAGGCGATGTACAAAATATCCGTAATGTACTGTCTTTGTTATGCTTATATGTTTCTGGATGAGTATTAAAATTTAGTAAACACGTTTGTTAATTTTTTTATTTCTAGAAAATATTTTTAATATTATTTGGTATAAAACGAATAATATTTTTACATTTAATTAGGGGTGATAAAAACAAAACCTTTGAAAAAGTGTTTTCGTCTACTCGTATTGTAGCCGATTTGTATTTTAACTAAGTCGCATTAAACAGAATACGTTTTGACTGAAATACAATTCGGTTAAAATATTTAGTTATAATCACGGTTATATCTGCTAGATAACCGTGGTTATAATAAAGTATGCTCTACTAAATTGTGAAAAAAAATATCCATATATTAAAATTAATACTTCGTTTCATAAATTTCTTTTTATTTTATAATTCATTTTAAAGTTGAATATTTCTAAAATAATAATACTACAATAATTTAAATAGAAAATTTTTGCGACATTATAAAGACAGACGTATATTATACAGGCTAATTTCCTCAACCTAAAACACTCATTGTCACGGAAAGTAACTTTTTTCTGAATTTGTTTTATAGTACATTTAAGAAATGAGCAGCTCTACAATTTTAAATTTGTATTATTTTTCGGAAACCCATATTAAAAATTCCGTAAATATATGGAGTGTTAGTTAAAATAAATTTTGATGTTAAAATGTTTGATTTCTGTTAAATCGTTGACGAGATTTTTACTGGTTTTCACTCTTAAAAAAAGGGTAACAAAAAAAATGTTGTCGTCAAAGCTGGACACTACGGATATTTTAATTAAAATTGTATAGTTAATAATAACACAATATTATTTTAAATGTACATTATCACCTTCAAAGTAATCTCTCTCAGAAGCAATACATCGCTTTTATTTTTTTTCTATTCCACTTTTGAAAACACTTTTGGAACTTAAAGGAATGTCTTTTTAAGATCCTTTCCGTATTTTGTTTAATGTTATTAATTATTTGAAAACAACATCTTTTAAATGTTGACTTCAACTTAGGAAACAAAAAAAAATCACATTGAGCTAGGTCAGGTGAGTAAGGTAGGATTGTAGAACGACTAAAATTTGAATTTTAGCTGATAACTGACCAATGAGTTGTGGGTCGAGACATTATTGTCGTGATGCAGTATCCAAAAACCACTTTTCCAAATGTCTGCAATTTTTTTTCAACTTGTTCATGGAATCTTTTTATGGTTTCCAAATATAAAACTGGTTCACTATTTGACCTTGAGGTACCCATTTATGATGAACTACCCCACGAAAATTGAAAAATTTGATTAAAATTGCTTTCACATTTGATCTCATCTTGCTTGTTTTGGTTTGTTGACTTTCATTGTAATGATGCTCGTTTTGTTTGAACATCATATCCATAAATTAAAATTTCATCGCCTGTATCATTTTTTTTTTAAAGTCTGGTTCAGTTTCTGTCTTTTCAAACAATTTTTTCTAGATTGTTTTGTTTTTGTTTATTTATTAAGGGACTAGGGACAAATTTTGTTGCTTTTCGGCTCATACTTAAATCTTTGACTAATATTTCTTGACAAAAACCCTAAGGTATTTCTACGTCTTCTGCAACTTATTGAATAGTTAATTTGAATAATTTCACGAACACGAGCTACAGTTTCAATAGTTTTTGTGGTCGTGAGTCTACCAGGTCGTTTATTTCTTTAATAAATATTCTACCTTCCTTAAATCTTTTAAATCTCTCAAAACACGTTGATCAGGATAAACGTCATCTCCAAAAGCTTGCTGCAAAAGTCGAAAAATTCCACTGAAATTTTTTCCTATTTTAAAACAAAATTTCACGCAGACATACTGCTTCCATAATGCAATTTACCACACTTCTAAAACGTATTTACGTAAACAGACCAAGAAATAAAATTAAATATTGTTATCAATTTCAAACCAATGTTCTTAGACTCGATAAAAATTACTTTATCGAATAAAATTATATAAATACAAATTTCAATTATTATTCCATTGTATTCTAATTTAAAATATATTTAATTATTTTATTAGATACATTTCGAAAATCTTTAATTAATTTAATTATATTTTAAATGGAAATCATTTTATGAATAATATTTGCCAAACCAATTAGTTTGTTGCATACTATGTAATATACACAGTTTAAGACTATGTATGAAATATTTAGTGATAAATTATTAATGAGGCAAACTTACTATTAGGTACTTATATGGGATTTTCTCGCTTATAATAACTGCATAGTACACCTTATTATGTTGGCCACCCTGATTGGATTTTAGGTAAGGCGGAAATGAATTATTACGCACAGGAAAAAGTAATGTTATGGCGTGCATTCTCAACTGTGCCATGGGGGCCCCTCAAATCGTATATCCACGGCAACGGTAGTTAGGTTTTTAAACTTCACATGACGTGACCCGCTTGCAGCCCGTTGCTGTCCCGTCGTGAGTTAATTTGTTTTTTTTTTATGAGCTATTGACAGTATTCCACTAGACGATATTCAAAGGTCAACTTTTAAAAATACCACCAACTACTTAGTCCATTTTTTTATGGAATATCATCATGCTGCTATAGACCGTGTCAGAGGGAAATTATCTATGTTATCTAACCACACTACCCCCAAAACGACCAATGATGGGATATATAATGAAATGTTCTTGTTTTCACAGAGGTATGTTACATAATCGAAAACGCTGGCCAAATATTTTTATTTTATAATGAAAACAATTTAAAAAATTACTTTTTAAGATTTAAAGTATTTATTTTTATTCTAAACTCCTGTTCCAAAATATATTAAATCTATTAAATGTGTTTTTAAGTAAAAACAATTTAATAATACAAATTGTTAAGTAATTTTTAATCTATATGACGTATAATGTGGTTTATTTCGTCGTGGTTATACATTTTTCATTATAAGTATATAATTGTAGAGAAATAATGTATCTACATTCTGTATTATTAAAGTTGCACATTTTCTTCTCCTTTACCTTCATCCTACTATTTGGTCTCGACCAGAAAGTTGCAAATTCTAATTTAATATTAAAAATTAGATCATTGTTATTAAAATAGTTATTTTATGTTATATACGACAAAGACAAAACGTTTTAACTTTACTAAAAGTAAGTTTTGATGGTTTATAATAATAAAATTATATTAATATTTGTTTTACCTTATCTTAGTAAACTATATTCCTATTTTGTATATTTGAAATACAAATTATAATTTAATTTTAGATTGAAACTACACAATTATTTTATGAAAATGTATTTTAAAGAATACTATATTGCTTATGATTAGATAGAAACCATGTTTTAAAATCGAATTTTATTGAACCTTTTTACTTCGTTGCGTGACACTTAAAAATCTATTAGGTATAGGTGAGTGTCTAATGGTGGTTTTTTTTTTATAAGACAATAATAGTAATTTAAACAGGAGTTCACTAATAACAATGTTATTGTCGGTTTATTGTGAATTTTATGTAAATCAAAAGGAAGGAGTTTGTTTATTTTAATAAAAAAAATCTTTGGTCACGGTTGGTAACAACTAAGAAAGGAACGTAGACTAATAATAATTCTGTAAAGTGTTCATCTAAATGATATGACCGTTTATGTATGTGAAACATACAAATATGAACAATCAACTAACTGCACACTTTTAATTTTAGTTAGGTTATTTTAAAGTTGTATATTGTTTCAATTACCTTTAAAAATTTAACCTGCTCAATAAAGTGCCATAATTATTTAAATAGTGTTCACTGTCGATTTCATTCATGCGTTAGGTGCCAAACCAGTAAGTGACCTTGGTCAAGACCTAGTCTTTATATTGTGTTACGCATTATCGAAATCATTTGATTTTTACTTTTCAGTTATTATTTTTAAACCTATTTAAAAAATTACTGATACGTAGTATATTGTATTTATTAATAGGTAAACATATTTTATCTTAATCTATATTTTTAATTATTGTATCGTCTACGTTTACTGGAAGAGGTTTATTTTATATAATTTTATTATTATCTATTTTTTTTTCATGATTTGAAATACCGTGTTTTTATTTCAATATATTTCAATATCTATATAGTGCATATCATATTATACAAGTTCCTATAATAGCTACTGCTGGACGCATTTAGGATTTTTTGAAAGAGGTGTTCGCGTAGATAACATGAATAGGGCATCCCTATACTTAATAAAAAACGCTATAATGTGACAGAAGTGTTACCAAACTGCTGTAGGTTGTAATTTATGATAAAAAATACATTTTATCAATTCATTATCTTTAATATCTTCTATACTATAAGAATCTTGTTGAGCTTGGTAGGCTCAAGGACCTCTCTTTTCCCTTGCAAAAATGTTGTTTATTTTAACAAAAAATGCATGTGCAATCGCACATGGTGTTAACAATTTAAAAATGAGTTTGTTATCGTGGTTTTTATTATTTTCTTGATATTTTAAAAATATATTACCTTTGCGGTTATTTTATCACTATCACTTTCGGTTATTATAATTACGACCGTATAGCTATGCTCTACGTGTACGCTGTAGACCTATGGTGTTATCTATGTGAATAAATTTATAAATAAACAGAAATAATATTCAATAAAAACATTACAATGTTACATTCGAACTTAAAAAGTATAGACATACTTCGCATGTGGGTGCAGCCACTGTTGTAAGTGGAAAGTTGGGAAGGTAGGCTACAGAAGAAAATTTAATTTATATCTGTGAGCAACGACAAACTATTGCTAACGAAAAAACGATTCTGATCCGAGTTCAGTTGATAATGTTGCTTTGTCAACAATATAATATATGGTATTATGTCATATTATGGTAAAATGATTAAAACAATGTGCATTTCCATGATTGTTTAAAAAAGTTTAAAATAAAAAAAAAAATAAACAAAAACGGTTGCCAATGACAATCTTATTTTTAATATTTCTATTTTTTTTAACCTAAAGATCGAGGTTTTCTTCATTATATCGAATATTAATGCGAATTTCAAAAAATGACTTCTCAAAAGTACCACCAAGAGAAAATTTCTATTCAGAAAAGGTGCTATACTTAATAATCAGAATATAGTTTCTGGTAGACCACTAGTATACTGTTACATTTAGAAGTCATTCAGTGATTATAAAAAAAACATTCATTATTTTCTTTAGTTTTAAATACTCATATTGAGTATTTGTCATAGACCATTAAAGGTAAAAAGTTAATGGTATTTGTGTTATCTCTTACCAATACGTTACGGGCGTTACGGCTACTACATGCGTATAACCATTTTGGTAATATAATTAGCGAAGTATATCAAACGAATACTCTTCGATTACACTCAAAACACGCTCATGTTTTATCTATGTATATTTACTTTACGGGTGTTCGCCATTTTATCTAATGAAAAACGCTCATCATAAATGAAAATCTCATAATATAATTTTTGTAATTGTCAAATATTAATAGGTACATGCATAATTAGTTTCGTATTTCTTGTCTATCATCTAAAATGGTTTTTTAATTCAATTGCTGGTAATTACAAATAAAACTTCTTGAATAAAAAATTACAATACAAATTAATAAACTACACATATCTTTTATTGGTCATTGAATAAAATTTCCATAAATCCTGTTGAAGGGAGATTTCCAGACAACCAAAACACCACCTTTGGTTGCGCCTTTGTTATAATAATTTGCATCTCTCATATTTTATATATGTCAATCAAATTTGCTCGAAATACAAATGCTAACGACCGTAGGTAGGAAACAATTTCGAGAGGTAATAATTTGTATTATTCCTTAATTTTTTTTTTTAGACTGGTAAAACATACCAAAATAATCAATAAAGTGTTTGATTTCTGAAGGTACACCCCCCTGATCACGGCACTGAAGTGTTAACTATCTATATATACAAATTAAAAATAGTTTCATTGTATTTAAATCACGAGAATCTTTGAGAAAGAAATAATTAATTTAAACTTATTGCAAAAAAAAAAAAAAAAATACGTTATTTTACAATAATATAATTTTCACGTTGTAATTGTTGGTTTTTTTTTTTTTTAATTTGACGCCGGTATCAATAGTATTAATAATATAAAAAAAAGGCCTATAGTAAGTAAAAACAAAACGAGGATGTGATACCACCCGTATTTAATGGGCTGTGTAAAAGTATTATTCATGAAACTTGAAAAAATAGAAATTTATATCTACGCACTCATAATGTTCAAATTTACTTTTAAATAAATGTATTAGCAGTCTCGTAGCGTTATCACAATTATTTTCTATACCATCATGATATTAACTAAAATGCCTATGGAAAACTGTTTCCCGCAGAAAAATATTTACCTCTTTCTTTATTCATGCCTTGTAGCATTCACAAAATAATATAGCATAAAACATTAAAAAAAATTTTATCTTTGTCCTAGCATTCTTATTTCTTTATATACAAGAATACAATTGAAATTCTGTGTTTGTAAACATTGTTTATACTTATTAATAATTATTGGATAGTATAATTAAAATAAAAAAGCACACTATGACATTAATAAAGTATTTCGTGGTATTTTGGTAACTATTATAAATACTGAAAATTGACTGCGCAAAGCAGATTTTCGAATCGTAGTATTACTCTTAATATGTTAGATCAAAGGAATATTTGCTATATAAAAGTGTTTCATGCATAAAGAAAAATGTATGTATCTAATATTTATAAACACACTTGTATTGAAAAAAAAAATGCGAATTTGTGTGTATTCTGTGCAATGTACAGTATAAAATAGTTCAGTTGACGAAATTGGGAAATTGGAATTTACTTTATAATTTTGGTTGTAAATAGGTACCTACTGACACTTTTGCACATACTAAAACGATGGCGCGTGCTGAGTCGTTTTTAGATAATTACGTTAGAACAGCAGCAACATGGTGTGACATGCGAATTATAAATTGGCACTTGTCGTATTTTTAGAAATTCCGTCGCTACCACTACCGCGTGCCGTCGATTAATCAATTGTTGAGTCACTCGACCACGGGATAGGATATTATAATATAGTACGTGTGATCGTGTGTGTGTGTGTGTGTGTGTATGCACTATAACACAATGCGCAGTGGGGCGACCCTTGGGTAGGGGAGTGGAGTTTTAACCCCTCTCGATATTATAGTTTTTTTTTTTTTTTTATACGAATTATAATTAATAATTTGTTTACAATTACAGACATTTTCTTGTAATTTTAAATACGTATACGTGTAATAGGCTTATTCAGTAATTTATTATCCCCAAAATATTTCCAGGAATTTGTTTAAAAATCATATTTTAAATTAATAATGATTGCACTACTAATAACGTGGTATAGCAACGGCGCGAAATCGGCATAATAGTGAAAATAATTATCGTCGTATTTTCGTAAAAAATTCGGCACGAACGTGCGCTCTTGGCAGTGTAGTACTGTAATTAATTATAAGTATTAAAATAGTGGCCCGGCGTTAGTAGGAAGAAACAGTGGCAGAGGTACGAATTCCTCCGCTGCGGCGCCTTCGCCGCCGGAAAAGTTTTTAACGGGTGGGCGATTTGCGGCGCTAAATTTCCCTGTAAACAACTACACGCGAACGAAGAAGCGTGCTAGAGAATTTCAGCTTAGTCGTTGACGTCGTGTAACGAACCAGTAATATTTGATCGCCGCTTCTCGTCTATTATAATAATATTTACGCAATATAGGTACTTAATTATAATCGTGACAAATATTACTTATATTGTCCGTTGTCGTTTGACTCTCTCAAACTCGTTTATATCTATACACGATACACACCTTGCCCTGATTATAGAATATATGTATTCTATTAATACAAAGTAATTACTTCGATGATATTATGGTTAACGAAAATGTGGTGTTAAGACCTCGGACTCGCTCCGGTTTTCCGATTGACAGATACGGTCCCGTCGCAATGAAAAAGAAAAGATTGCCACCGATTCACACGATCGTCGCACGATCGACAGCACTCGTCCGGAGGATAGCAGGTAAAATCTTATTGCTGACAAGAATAGACAAAAGAAGCACTTCAGTTATGTTTATAAAGACAATTGTTATATTGTTGTCATCACGTGCGTTATGTTTAAGGAACTGCTATAAGCATCTACAGTCCTGTCGTGTACAGTGGCGTAGCCAGGGGTAGGTTTTGGGGTTGTGTTTTTTGCATAATCCATTGCTTTTTTTTTAACTTTCCTACCCCTCCGTTGATAAATTCTGGTTATGCTACTGTTTGTGTAATCTTTGCACGCCTCGGAGTTGTGAAAATAATCCTTATTTTTTCGGTATTTAATAAGTTGCTACTATTTTTATATGCCTTACATTTGCATTTGTATATTATATAAAATAATATAATATGTATAAGTATTATAATTTTCACATACCTATATTTATAATAGTTATATATAAACAGTGCGTATCAATAATTATTGTCAATTTATATCAAACTAATTTAGTTAAACATTCAATTAAAAGTTGTATTCATTTTGATTAGCTTTTTAAAAACTACTTTGAAATTCTATAAATAACTTATTAAGTACCTCTCAAATGTCTTATCTATGGAGGAATCATGCAATTCCAAGGAAGAAAGATATCCACGAACAAGATAATAAAAAAAAAACATTTAACCCAAATATTAGCTTCTTAGTTGCTTTTAGAATTTAAAATTGAATTGATGTTTTTGTGCAGAAATGTATACAAGCCATACAAAATAAATTGAACATTTTTGAAATTGTTGGTTATACATTTCTATTACCTTAAATATTTATGTGTTAGTTATTAGGTACATTTTTTATTTAAATTAATAAACCCTACATTTTCAATTTGGTTAAGATATTTGTACTTAAATATGTTTTAACATATTATTAATACTATTTCTAAATTGCAGAATAAAAAAACACTTTTTTTTAATCTTTAAATAATAATGTTATTTAACAGCAGTTGATATGTATAGATATTTTGCAAAAGAATAATATATAATTGGCAACTCATGCAACCATAGTTTTAACTATTTCTAGATCATTTATAAGTTATGTGACGTGAAGTAGAATGTGTATATCTAATTTTAGAATGTATAGGCCTTGTGCATTAGGGTTTAAGACTGATAATTTACACCAAGTTATTATTTTTGTTTTTTAACATCCATACAACCTACATTTTATAACTTTTTGAAATCTAGACTATAATATTGTCTTGTTTTATGTATGTTTTTTTTTTTAAATATTGAAAAAAAAAAATTAAAAAAATGTTACAATATTTATTTAGACACATAGTTAATAACATGTTCAATGGATTCTTTTAATGTTAAATGATCGTTAGTTATTAATTTATTATAAAATATATTAATTAATTGTTTTTGTTTAATATGGAATACAATTATATTTTTCAGTATTTTAAAATTTCCAATATAATAATATAGAATGGAAAATTATAAAGTACTATAAATCATATATCTGGAATTCTTTTAGACTTGAACAAAGATAACAAGACTGAAACGGTGCAAGGCCATAATGAGCCAATAGAATTAAGTTTTGAGCAGCAACAGCATGAACAGCCTAGTAGCTCAAAACCTGAGCGACCTAATTCACTCACTGGTCCTGGTGGCACGCTCACTAGACGTTTATTCTGTTACCATGCGCCTAATCAGTCGTTATTAGCAGGATCAGGTCAATCACCCACTAGACCTACCAATTCACTATTGCCATCAGGTATGATTAATGCAAAATAGTATAAATAATTATTTAAATTTATTTTCCCTGTTTGCAGGTTGTGAGTCACCCAAATTAAATTGTGATAGAACGTCTCCCATGATTATTTCTGGACAGAACATGTCTCAGATGGCCAGTGGTGTTAGGACAGGTTATTATCATTCCAGCCCAAGGATGATGTATAATCACCCTGGGCATTCATCGTTAATGCTTTCTGAACTACCCGAACCCCCTATACCGGTGTCTGAAGTCGGCCCTATACCTCCACCGCCAATGTTCAGTTCACCAGCTCAACAATCATACTTATATCAACGTAATAAATTTATAAGCAATATAAAATATATATGGTCTTAAATATTTTGTCTAAACAGATAATGATCGTCAAAATAATCGTTCCAATGACAACAATGTTGAAGACATGGATATGGGGACAAATGAAGACGAGTATGATGATGAAGATTATGATGAAGAAGAAGAAGATGATGATGATGATGATGATGAAGTAGATGATGATGATGATGATTCCAATGGATTTAGAATTAGAAGTCGTCACAATTTCCCTAGTCATATAGAACAGATTCCTGCTAAAGAACCTGTTTTTAATGCACAACCTCTTAAATCAGCTCTAAAAAAACCTTCTACACCTAATCAGAGTCATCAGGAATCATCACAATTGCTCAAGTAGGTTGTTGAATAATAAATACAAATAAAAATTGAGTTAAAGAATTAAATAAAAACAATTTGCAATAGTCGAGGTTAAAAGAAAGAAAAGTGAATAGTTTGCCTTTTTGCCAATTATTTGGCAATCATTGGCTCTTCATTTCACTATTTGTTTGTGTTTTTTTTTTTTAATTTGTTTATTGCTGCTTAGCAGAAGGGCTCCACTTAAGCCCAGGATACGTTTTTGGTAAATTGAGTTCAATTTTTTTATATTTCTATAATTCAAATTGGTTTTTACTATTCAATTATAGTGGTGCTAATCGTCCAGTAGTATTTGGAATTTCACTTCCTTGTTCATTGCAAGATAATAAAGAAAATGCTAGACCTAATGAGTCTAGTGATGATGACAGTTCAGGTGATGGACCAATATTATATAGAGACGACAATTTAGACAGTAAGTTTATTTAACTAGGTATCAATATAGCACTATTATAAAACTTATTATTTATGTTTTTAATTTTTGTAATAACTAATAATTATAATATTTAGATCGATTAGCTGAGAAAATTGCAAGAAAAGACAGTCTTGCTATTAAATTGGCACTACGTCCTGATCGACAGGAGCTTATTAATCGTAATATTCTTCAAGTCCAGAGTGAAAAAGAGCGTCAAGAAACAAAAGAAGTTATTGGTGCCCGTCTTATTAGGTATGTATTTTAAATGGATTTTATATAATTTTATTTAAATGGAAAAGCAATAGTTTTGAACATAATATTTAATACATTCTTATAATAATATAAATCTTAATTAATATAATTTATATAATATGTCAATTAAAATGATTTTGTAGACGTTTGAGTATGAGACCAACTCAGGAAGAACTTGAAGAAAGAAACATCTTAAAAAGTAAAAGATTATATTTATAAGTTGTTATTGAATATAATTTTTACATAGTGATTGAATTCAATTTTAGAACAAACAGCTGCAGAAGAAAAAAAATTAAAAGAAGAAAAAAAACGTATGTTGTTAAGAAAGCTAAGTTTTAGGCCAACCGTTGACGAATTAAAGGAAAAAAAAGTATATTCATTTAATTTAATTAATTTAAAACATTTAACTTACACTCATATAGGGATTTAAAAAAATTATATTTATTAAAATTTGTAGATTATTCGATTCAATGATTATATAGAAGTTACTCAAGCACATGACTATGATCGGCGAGCTGATAAACCATGGACTCGGTTAACTACCAAAGACAAAGCAGCTATACGAAAAGAACTTAATGAATTTAAAAGTTCAGAAATGGAAGTGCATCAAGAAAGTAAACATCTCACCAGGTAAATAAATAGTACTGACATAAACTTAATAACAGGTCTAGATGTAAAGGAAATGTAGAACTTAATAGTTTTAAAATACAATTTAAAAAATTGGTTGTATTTTGTTTAAAAAAACTTAAACCTTAACTATTTGATTTTTTTTTTTCTTTAAATAGTTTAAACTGTAATGATAATAACAAATGTGACTTCTATAAGAGATAAATATATGTAATAAATACATTTTAAATTTAAGCCAAATCAAATTTTCAATTTGTTATCTATAAAATATAAATTGATTAATTTTATGCTTACAGATTTCATCGACCATAGACATAATACCTACATCATAAATCTAATTTTCATAGTGTCTAATAAGGAGATAATGGCAAGAAGAAGAATAACATAAAGAATTGGCTGTTAATTAATCTTGTTTAGATAAAAATTAAGTTTTAAAAACACATAATAGTAAATTGAATATTTAAGATCAACAAAAATATTTAAAAACAATAATGTATTGAACAAGTTTTTATCGGATGAGACTTAGAACCAATATATTAATTATGATAAATATTAGACTATCCTTATATTGACGAATGCTTTTGTCCGTCCACATAGTGATTGTGTGCAATATTTATATTTATTATGCAATAAATTTTATATTATATAAATATACTTAAAGTACTATTACTGCTTCTTTTACATTCCTCAAAGTGCTCCCTTATGTTAAATAATTATTTGCCCCTCCTTTTTTTGTTATTGTTCGAAAGTTCAATATAAAAATAATTTATTGTACAATTACCATGTTGAAAATAAGCTCATTGTTTTGTTTGTTTTTTTGTAATTGTAACTGAAAAGATATTTAATTTTATTTAATTAATTGTATTTATGAAATATTTTATTTATTTCCTAAATTAGAATTACTTATTATTATAATTTGTATTATCATCATCATTATTATTATAACATGTAAATAATTGTAGATGTTTCTACACAATAATGACAAAATTCTCTTCCTATACCAATTATTTTTTGTAGTATAAAATTATACTTGAAATACATGTTTTTTTTAACAACAAATTGAAAACAGGTTTTAAACTTTGATTGATATATTTTAAAAAACATATTCTACTAGTGATTTTAATTTTGAAGTATAATTAAAATCTTTTAATTTTACTTTTAAATATATATGGCTAAGCGTACTCAAACCATTTTCTTGGTTAAATTTTGCATGTATTCAAATTTTTGAAATTTTTTAGAATAGTTAAAGCTGATATTTTAATACTTATATTTTTCATAACA